>BJBW01003201.1:0-104696 GCA_004320125.1 Scolopax mira | reverse complement strand
CCAGGGACAGGACAAGAGGAAATGGGCACAAATTTGAGTGTAAGAAGTTCCACCTAAACACGAGGAGGAACTTCTTTCCTGTGAGGGTGGCAGAGCCCTGGCAGAGGCTGCCCAGAGAGGTGGTGGAGTCTCCTTCTCTGGAGACATTAAAACCCACCTGGACACGTTCCTGTGGGACCTGCTCTGGGTGGCCCTGCTCTGGCAGGGGGTTGGACTAGATGATCTCCAGAGGTCCCTTCCAACCCCACATGATTCCGTGATTCTGTAACGAGGTTGAACCACCAGCTACTTCTTCGTGTTCTGGGATGCACAATGTCATTGTCATCGCTCTTGATGTCCAGCTGCCTTCCCAGGCCATCACTGGTCATCACTGGGTGCCAACACCACCGGCAGAGAGCTCACCCTGGCCCAACGGGCAGAGGGAACCTCAGGCTGGAGTCACAAAGGAGGAAAAACCTCCTCCTCCTGCCTGTCTCTACCATCTGAGCCTTCCTGAAACTTCACAGGCCTCTCACTGGGCAATTACAGGAGGATTTTAGTCTGATTATACATTAAAAACTCCCCTCTATAAAGAAATTCAAAGATCAGAGACATTTTCTTTTAAGTATTACACTGAAATTGGAACGCTCCTGCTGCTCATTACAAAATGTTCCTACAAGGCACTACCCAAGCCTCAGCCCTTATATTTTCATTGTTAGATTTTTTTTCTCTTCTCTAGTTAAACATTAAATCCAGGCATTTCACTTCCACCCATGTGTGTTTACTGTAATGTACGTTTTAGGGTAGTTTTAATTACAGCCTGAAGAGGATGCAGAGTCACAGGCCATTGTTATGGGCGGCGTTAACGGGACTCAGAGTCAAAACCAAACAAAAAATAAATGACATTTTTTTGTCCTTCCGATATGTGAAAATGCGAATGCAAATTCTATACTCTGATTTTTTCCTGATCCCCCACTGTTCCCTAATCTTATCAAATACACTTTCCCGTTCTCTGAGCCGGGCTGATAAAGCAGCTTGCCATAAACAAGCCGCATTAGCTTTTCGGGGAGCGCGTTTTCCTGGTAAATCCAATTTCACAATCTTTTTTTCTTTTTTTTCTTAATTTTTTTTTTTTTTTGGGTGAGATATTAGCCATTCCTTGGTAACATAAAACGCCCTTTGAATATTTTAACCGCCGTGTTCTGCGCCCAGTTGCCACGTCACCAGGTGGTTTCCAGACCCCTCTTTTTGATGGGAGGTGCAGTCTCAGGGCGGCGGTGAGGGGTGCTTCCCAGTAACCCCCTGGGTTCCCAGTCCCGGCACGGCCAGCGCCCAGTATCCCTGTTTGTCTGCGAGTGGAGGTGCCTCCAGGTTCATAAATCTGTGCGTGGTAGTTCAGGCTCCCTAACAGTGATTCGTTTTAATTATGTGAGACATAAAAAGACCACCTACGGATGAGACAATACAGCTGTAAGATTCTCAAGGTTACTACGGGGAATACTTCATAACTGAAGTATGTTTTCCCCGAGGAATTCTACTACCATTTGATTTAATTTTTAATTTTTACATTTTAATCAAAAATAGATCAAATGGCGGTGTTCTCTCCCGGGAAACATACTTCAGATAGGAAGCAGTCCGTGTTCCTTTTAAATATGTAAAGCTGCCATTTATGTATAACTCATGAATGACACCCCGTGTCGCCGGCAAACACCACGCGGCCATTTCCGGATTGTTTCGGTAACAACAACCCCCCGATCACACACAAACATCACTGCCCCCCCTGGGCACAGCAGGAGGCACTAAACCGGGGGGATTTCTGAGGATGAGACATTATTTATCTCGTGCTGACCGGGGGCCACCACCTCGTGAGGACGGGCATGTTCCCGTGGGCAGGGGCCGTGTCCCCCGGGGCGGCCAAACTGCAGGCAAAGTCCTTGTTTGGGTTTCTGAAAGGCAGCATTTGAAACCGGGGCTCTGGCAGCGCAGGTGGGGACATTCCAACATGGGGCTTGGGCTCCATGATCTCGAAGGTCCCTTCCCACCACTAAGATTCTGTGATTCTGTGATTCCAGCGCGGAAAAAGGACAAACGTCCCAACCCAGCTGTCACAGGGAACAGCAACGGGGGTTTCTCAAGGTGGTGAGGCCCCGTTATTTGATGGGGGATGAGGTTTAGCTCAGTCCATGTCTGTCTGATCTCCCTGTGATTTTTTTTTTAATTGCTTTTTTGGTGTATTTAAAAAGAAAACAATTCGGACTGGGAAAACTCAGGCAGGCAGAGCAGCGGGTGGGGTGTCCCCCCCTTGCTGGGGGGCATTTCCCACTGTAGCAGTCACTTTGCAGTGAGGGATGTACCCCCACAACGGAAGCTCCTGCTGCTTCTCGGAGCAATATGTGCATTTTTGCATCCTTGGTGTGACAAGTTACAGGTTATATATGCAGTTATTTATGTTACATGCTAAACAAGTTTCACGTATGCTAAAATGTCAAGGTGCTAACTCTTCCTTTTACAATTCCCACCAGTAATTGAGGCAAAAATAGCATTATTAAGGTGTGACACTGAACCCTGGGACACAGGGTACCATGGGGTGCCCCCTGTTCTGGGCTCTCCGGAGAGATGCTGAGGTTTTTATACTTACACAGTTTTCCCAACTAAGTTAAACGTAAACACCACTAATTTTTAACAGTGTTTTCAACACAAATGGTATGTAAGTATAGATTTCTTGTCTTTGTGACTAGTCACGGACAGACTGCCTTTCAACCCCACCTACCAACCCCCAAATTTTGGATTTCCATCCTTTTTTTGGCAGCCAAGGGGAGAAGTCAATGAGTAATTGCCACTAAATGAAGAGTTAAGTGAATGCGAGTGCCACGGTCTATAGCAACTAAACCCAGTACAAAAATTTTACAGAATGTAGATAATATATTTATTATTTCCATTAACATTACATTTATCCTGCCCCTTTCACACTCACTTCTTGCTGCTTCCTGCATCAAGCCAGGATTAATTCTTGTGGCGTGCTCCCCCTGCTCCAAAAATGTGTGCGCAGCGCTCGCCAGCCCAAACCCTGCTCGTTTTACCCTCAGTTCGTGCAAGAATGGGTGACAAAAGAAGAAAAACAACATAAGCAAAACATTCTGCCTTCCTGCTCCCTCCTGTGGGCTGAGCGTGGGAAGGCAGAGCCCAGGTCCCAGGACAAAGCTCCCCTGGAGAGAAACCCCGGTGTGAGCAGGGGAACGGCGTCACCGGCAGCACCGAGCCGGGATCTGCCTCGGAACCAGGCTGCCAGGAAGCAAGAGGAGGAGTCGAGTCAAGCCACAGCCCAAGGAGATCACAGCTGAGACCCACCAAGGTGTCCACAGCCACGGCTCCCCCAAAATCCCCAGGCACTTAGGTCTGATCCACCCACGAGGCGAGGAAGGGCTGGAGACGCGGGTGGAGGGGATCAGCTGGGAAATACCAACGTTTAACTCTCTACTAAAGCAAACCTGCAGGGGAATTACCTTCTCCACAAAATACTGATCCTGCTTATCGTTCGGGCATCGGGGGCCACCCAACCAAACCCCCAACTGCCTTCATTTACCTTCACAGCTCCGCGGGGGCAGAGGGCAGCGCCCTCGTTAACGCAGTAACGAACCCAGGCAGTGCCAGGCTGTGGCCAAAGCAAACTTTAATGCTTCTGCTTTTTTAAGTTACAATTTACAAAATACAAAGTTAAAAATACAAGATTGTATCATTTTAAACCTGAATTAAAACCAGACCATGTACCTATTTTACTATTTACACGTAAAGAAAGGATCACTCAGGTTGTTTGGTGTACAAACCACAGAATTAGGAAATATAAAGAGCATATAATCTTTATCAATAAACCAAAATTTTATAGTTACACAATGTAAAGAAAAGTCTTACAAAAATAATTTTGTGGCTCTGCTGCAGATTTGACACAAATCTGCTTAAAAGCAATAGTCCCCTCTCCCCACCTGTCCCCGTCACAGTGGCGTTACCATCCTGGCTGACAAATCCCAAAACAAATTCCAAAATCAGAACATCCATTTAAAATTGCACCATTATATGCACGTTTATCCAGAACACTTTATCAGCAGCAGCAGTAGCCCCAGAAATGTCAGTAAAAGTTCAAGTTTTTGTTAGGACTCAGGGTCCCCCCAACAAGGAAGAACGTATTTACCCATTATTATAGAATTGATCTGACTTACATCCTGTATTGTGTTCCTGGAGAATGCAAAAGGCCACAACTAAACCCAAAACCACCCTACTGCTTTCCTCAAGTTTACTTTCTAGAGCATAGCATTTAGAGGCTCAAAAGATACACATGAATAACATTATCTGCTCATGGGTTAGACTTGGTCTAACCTGCAGCATCACATTTTTGAGTGTAAAGGCAGCACCTCAGGCCCGTGTTCCCACTGCAGGTTACTGACTGAAAAACAGAGTAAAATTCTCCTGTTTTGCTCAGCTGTGCGGATGCAGCAATCTCCGAGGAGAGTCCTGAGAGCTGGGGTGGAGACTGCAATGAAATACCTGCTCAGTCTATGGTAAGAATGGGAAGACTGACATGAAAAACCTCATTAAAATCCAACACTGTGACTGCACCAGCCTCTGTAACGCAGCCCGGGCCTGGGGGTTATGTACCATCAGATTTTATAACAAACAGGTAATGGCTGCTCGGCTTGGAGGAAGCTTATTCCTTCCTAACCAATCAGTGTGTATGGCCACATGGTGCAGGGCTGCTCCGGGGGCTTATTTCCTCATCTATTACTCAACTGAATTCAGTATTCACATGATTAATCTATTTAGGAAGAATATCTCCTTAATAACCCTCAACTCAGTGCTAACTACAACTTGGCTATCGTAGTATAAAAATCTGAATGTGTTTAAAAATTATATAGTTTTATATACTGGCAAAACGTAGATGAAATTATTTGTAAGAAGTCAATGAAATTCTGTTGGATGACAAGTTCAAGACTTTTTAACAGCTTTGTTGTAGTATGACAATAACTGGAAAGACAGAGTCAGGGCATCTTCACTTTTCACAGAGCTAAATTACTGTTCATCTTGGCTTTACAGAAGCTTGTTCAAATAATACTCCTTTTTCTGTTACATACTTGCCTGCTGCTTTCACAAATTTTCCATTTTTTCATTTTATAAACGAACTAGAAGTTTAGCATAGAAGACACTCGAATGAATCTTTTAGATTAAACATGTTTCAGTAGGATTTTTACTGGACTTCCCAGCTGAATAGCCATCTAACAATGAAGACACTTCTGCCTGCAGGTATTGGGCTGAGCTGGAACTGCAGCCCTGCACCCATGGAAATGCAAGGACCATGTTCCATCAGCGTCAGGGAAAGGGCCTGAGAGAGACAGGAAAATCAAAATCTCTTGTACCGACAGGACCTTCAGCCCAGTCCCAGGGCCAAAGACCAACTGAACTACTCTGAAATGTTAAATCAACTTTTTTTCTGTTCTCCCCCTAACACCTACTGAGCTACCTTAAAAGCAGCAGCATGTTTTCCTCCTGTGTAAACTGATGATGTCTGTAGATGTGCAGGGACAGAGCAAGCTGCCGGACGCCAGAGAGTCCCCGCCGGGAGCGGAGGCGCAGACATCCAGGGGCCACCTTGGAATTCCCAAAGAAACCAGGGCTGCCCCTCCTCTGCCTCTCCATTCCTACAAGCCCAAGATATGATTGAAGTGTCCCTGAAATGACCAAAAAAAAAAAAAGTCACTAAAAATCACCTCATCAAAAACGGAAGCCTTTTCCTCAGTGTATGTTTTCAAACTTTATTTGAAAAGAAACTGAGAGTTCCACCAACAGCTTCACAAATATTCCCCCCCACCTTTTTTTCCACCCCCCCGAAGAATTTGGGGACAACTAGAAAGTCTGGACAGTAACGTTACCTTCTCAACTTATCTGACCATTATCTCAAGTTCATTACTAGGCCATAGGAAAAAACACATGAAGCTGCTCTGGCTTAAAATAGAAATGGTGATATTTAGAATTACAATCTTTTGTACTTGGTTGCAATTTTCCAAAATTAAGTGGTCACTGATGTGGAAGAATTTTACAAACTCTGAAGTCACTGTGATTCTGGAACACAACAAAACTGACTGTCTCAGGTGCCAATTTGGGTTTTATTCCTCAAACATTATTTTGATTTAAAAGTAGCTCTGCCACGTCTACAGTGTAGTATTTTTAGGCTACGACTACTCTTTGGAAAGGAAGGATGCAATTAAAGGAGAAAATGGGAGATGGAATGGGATTCCTGAATATTTTATGATGACCCAGTAAATGACGGAAGATGTAAAATGGGATGGAGGAAGTTGCATCTTGCTCTTTGCTTCAGGTACTTCCTAAACTCTGCTTTTTAGAGAGAATTTGAAAAATGTGTTTGCAGTCTCCATATTTTCCAACTGCTGCTGGAAACATATTAGTTTGTGCTCTGCTGGCGTACCTCCGAAATGCTAAATCAATCTGCTTTCTTTTATTTACATGCTTTATTCCTGAGAAACGTAATTGCAGTTTTTATTAACTTTATGTTTTATGGATCTAATACTTAAGAGCAAATCTATCTTTTATGTCACAGAAAGGAGGTTAATATACTCACAGATTCTCCAGCAATACATCTTGGGCAAGGCTGGGCAGTACCTCTGCTCCCATGGTTTTCAAAAGCCTGATGAACAAAACCATATACAACGCTATCAGAAAGGGGAAAAAAAAAGGGCAATTATTTGCAATTTTAATATAAAATTTATTTTAAAAGCATTCTTCTGAAATAATAGGTGTTGCTGACAGCGTAACCATACCATGGCATTTTGCTTCGTCTTTGTAGCCCAGGGACAACAGTCAGGGGAGATTTTCTGTTTGGAATCCAGCTCCATGGCACAAGCCACGAGGTGAGCACCAGCCTCAGGGGGAATGGCTTCCAAGGGCCTGCACACCCGCTTCTGAGGGAGTCAAAACCAACAGTTACTTGTCTTCGCAAGGTACAGGCCACTGAATACAGCTTTTCAGGATTTGACTCTTTATGACTGATGGGGATTTCGTGTTTATTTGGAAAAATAGTAAAGTCAGTAAAATACAGAGTAGCAGACACTAAGCCAGACCCCCCCCCAATTTTGTATTTAACAGTGTGTGCCATGCTGCAGGAGCAGGGAAATCTGCAGATCCCACTAAATGTCTCTCTGCCTCAGTTTCATAAACCAGGGCTAAAATGCCACTGGGAAAAGAGCATGCTTCACCCTGCATTAGTATTTAATTTAGGATGGCGTTTATCAAAGGAGCGGATCAGGGGAAGTTGTGTGAAATGACTAATTACATCAAGGAAACAGAAGGAAAACCCCAAAGCCAAGTCAGACAGCTACGAAGACATAGTTTGTAAAGATTTCGGTGTCTGTCTCTGAATGCTGTCACCTTTTTGCAGCTCTCCATCGCTCCCTCCCCCATTAACCTCCATCTCCCAAAGCTCTAACCTGAGCTGGAGGACACTTGGGTGTCCTGCAAACCAAAGGCAGGAGAAAGCAGGGATGTCCCTAAACAGGGACGTCTTCCTCACAGCCCCCTGCGAGATCAGTGGTCCCCAGAACTACTGATTTACTGCTCTGTGACAACCAGGCCAGGAACTGGTATGGGTAAGGTGCAATCTGTGGAAGACAGGGACTGGAAACCTTAAGATTATCCTTGGCCTGTGGGTGCCATCCCACACAACCCAAATCCCTGGAGCTCCTTGAAATCCTAACAGCAAATTAACAGAATAATGGGAAATTTCAAAACCGACACAAGACGTTTCAGGGTCTGACTCTGAATCCCAAAGACACACACTCTTCTGAGATGTTTTTCTGATGTCTTTCTGAACAAACTTTGTTTAAGGAATAACAATATTCAATCTCTTTCACAAGGCTATAATTTCACAGGCAGAAGATGTGTTGCCTCAGAACTAACAGACTATTGAAGCACGGAAACTAAACTTAAAATTTGAATGTGTTATGCAAAAAAAACCTGGATCAATACAACAGGAACCTCAGTGGAAAACAGTTGAAACGAGAACCCTATCAAGGAATACAGGATATTTGGACGGGGAGTAAATCAGAAAGTGAAATATGTATTGTACTAAGAAAGGGAATAATATAATAACAAAAAGTCTGAGAAGGTCCTCTAAAGATAGATCGCCTTCCACTGGGAAAACATTCCCTTCCCTTTGTTGCTGCAGAACTCGTCCTTTATTGAAAGGTACAGCACCATGGTACAGCAGCAGAACCAGTGAGATGTGCCAGATGAAGGAGAAAAGGGAAAAAAACTACTTACTGCCATACTTCAGAAGAAATTTGGCTTATTAAAAATAAATTCAAGGTATTGTTTTTTGGAGGTTAAGATACTTAGCATCAGTGACAGGAATTCAGCATGCAGAGTAGATGGCTGACAAACTTATCACAGCTCTGCCAAGACAATTTGGGGAAGTTTCTAGCAGAGGCTGGCTTCAGGGGAGGCTTCACTCTCTGGAATTCTCTCCCTTAGGAAAAAAACAATCAATCCATCAATGCTCCCTGCACTGGGAACACATGGAACATGGGATTCAAAGAGCTTGTGATTAATAAGGATCAACGAGCTCGCTATTCAAAAGGCAAGGATTTCATCCAAATGACTACTTTTGGTAGGGAATGATCAGGCTACATCCAACTTGGAAATGTACTTAAAGACAAGCAACAGCAGATCCCATACTGTCCTACAGCTGGCAGAAAACAGGCCTCTCTGCAGAGAAGACATTCTGTAACTCTCCTTTTCAGCCAGGAAGTCCTGGAAAAAACACACACATTTTCACTGATGCTGAAAGGATAAAGGCCTCACAGACACTGCTTTTTGTGAACAGTCAAAATAATCTGTGCCAAACCCAGCTCCATCGAAATAACTAACCTAAACGCAATGGAAAACGTTTTTAAGGAAGACTACCACTTACTTTTTGTTTTTAAAAATAGATGTAAGAATTGAAAAATCTCCGATAAACTTAGCAGGTTGATCACATGCAATTTCTGTTTTAAAAGCCAGGGCAGCCTCTGGATTGCGTTTCCCAAGGAGCTCTCCCGCCGCTCTAAAGCGGTCCCTGCCCAGCCCAGCTTTATCTGGGTGAGCTCCACGGGCGAGGCCAGCGACGGCCCTGGGTGGGTGCCCCCCGTTATTCGGGCCTGGCTCCCCACCCGAAGAGGTGCCGATGGCCGCCAGAGGGCACCGCCCGCCGCCACCCTCAGGCGGCCCTTGGCCCCGGGGAAACGGCGAACGGCGGCCGCGCGGGCTCCAGGCCAACGGCCGCCTCGCGGCTCCGGGGCCAGCGGCCTCTTCACGGTCCCCAGGCCAACAGCCTTTTCACGGCCCCGGGGCCAGCGGCCGCCTCCCCAGGCCGACGGCCCCTATATGGTCCCGGGGACCACAAGGCTCCCTCAGGGCCCCGGGGCCACTGACCGCCGCGCTCCCGCCGCGCCCTCTCGGCGACCGGGGCCTCCCCGCCGGGCCTGGGGGATCCGCCGCGGCCCGGCCGGTCCGGTCCGGTCCGTTCCGCAGAGGCCTCTCCTCCCACCACCGGCGGTAGGACCGCGGGGCGCTGCCCCCTCAGCCCGCCCGCTTCCCGGTGTCTCCCACCGGCGGAACTCACGCGTTCCGGCTCCCCCGGCTCCGGCGTCCGCAGCGCCCCCCGCCGCCCCCGCGCGGCCATGGCGGCGGGCAGGACCCCCCGCCGGGACCCGGTCGGGCTCCGCCGCCTGACGGTACCGCCCGCCGGGGCGGGGCCGGGCCGGGGCGGGCACCGGGAGAGGCGGAAGGCGGGAAATTCGGCGGGTTTCGCGCGGGGGGTGGCCGAGCGGCGCGGGGCCGGCGGGAGGATCAGCACCCCCGGGTGGCCCCCGCACCTCCCGGGGCCGATCCGGCATCCCCGGGTGCGTGATGGTCACCGCCCGCGTTCTGCCGAGCTGCGTTTCAATTAATTCGTCTTAATTACATCGGCAATGAAAGAGCATTAGCAGCCGGGCAACAACCTCGAGCGCTCGTCACATGGCCGGGAACCGTAAATGCCCGAAATCCTCTCTCAATCCTGAACGAACGCAGGGAAGGCTTTTTTTTTTTTTTTTGATTTCTTTGGGTTTGGGTGGGCACTAAAAACAGCAAGAAAACATTACCCGGGATTGTTGCGTGTGTGATTTCTGTAATTCCCAGTCTCGTTTCTCTGCCTCCGGGCTGCGGGGACACCGGAGAGTGGAACCCAGGTGGAAGTATGACTGTGGCTGCACGAGTGTGTTTTAAAGTTGGCACGGCGGGTGGAAAAATAAATTATACTTCCTGGGAAGAGCCAAAAGGCTTGTTCTCTCTCAGAAAAACCACCGTGTAACCCAGGTTTGACTGAACTCGTGACCTTAGGAAGAGCACTGCCACTCCTACCCTTGAGGTGAGAGCGCAGTCGGGGCTGCTGCCCTCAGAGATTGCAACTAATTTTGTAATTAGATCATTCCCAAAGAGCTGAAGCCCCGTCGGAGCGCAGGGAGGAGGAGAAGCGGTGTGGGAATGCCAGAGGGCAGAGTGCCCAGTGCCACGGGAATTGCCCACGCTGGGGAGTGAGGAGTGGGACCTGATGTCCTCCTGCCCTGGCTGCTGCACCGTGTCCTGCAGCGCAGAACGAGTCCCCGACCCGTTGGGATGACAGCTGACATCATTATTTCCATCCAGTTTCCAGATAGACTCGTTCAGGAGCTTCCCAAGATCACCTGCAGATTCCCACCCATGCCAGCAGAAGACAGAAATCATCAGCACAGGCTTGGACAAGCTGCATGGCAACCCTCAACGGGCAGGGGCTCCTGCCAGATTCCTGGTGAAGATTCTTCTCTAGAGTTTGAGTCCCTCCTTTAAGGAAGCCAAGGTGTCTTCTGCACCCTCCGTCTCCTACCAAAAGGGGGAAAACAAAATGCAGGGGAGGAGATGACAGCAGAATTCCTCCTCGCTCCCCAGTGCTCTGCATCCCAGATAAAACCACAGTCCTTCTGGTTAGTTTTGGTGGGTGTTGAGGCCAGCACGGGGCGCTATCCTCAGTCGGGAGGGTGTAACATGCCACTTGGCTTCTCTGCTTGGCCAAATCGAGCTGTTTTGCAGGCGAGAACACAAATTGTCAAGCTGTCCCTGGCACTCCTTCCTTCCAGAGCTTATTCTTCGCTGGGGATCCAGTTGTGTTACACCACACGCACTGCCACAGTCTTTGAGCCTGAGGGTGTATCACAAAAAAACATAATCCATGGATTCTCTTTTTTCTTTTTTTTTTTAATTTAGCATTTGACATGCCTGATAGAAAAATAACCCTAAACCTGGGTAATCCAGTTTGCAGAACATCTGAAGCGTAAGTCATTTCAGAGTCTGAACCAAACCCAAATCCATTCACATCAAATCAGATTTATTTAATTATTTCAAAGCCACCTGATTTCAAATCCCACCCCCAGAGCCCACTCCCACACTTGCCAGCAGAGCCAGCGCCGAGGACAGGCTTCCCCTTCAGAACTCAGGGATGTGCTACAAGACCCGTGTGTTTGCTGTATTTTACTCCCTGTAACATTTTGGTTTATTCTGTGTATACAACTTGTACTGACATTTAATCAAGAAAACTAGTGACCTGTCCCAGGCTTTTCCCAGCGCTGTTACACTGACCTGGCACATCTGAAAGTCAATTCCCATCCTGTTTCAGAGTATCTGCTCTTTGTTTTGCAGTCTCCTCACCTCCCAAGCCCATAACATTCCTCCTGACCAGTGTGTGTTCCATTGTATCTTGTGTCAGGCATCCAAAAGTCAAAATAGAATGCAGGACCATGGTTGCTTATCACAAAAGGTATTTTCAGAACTGTATTGTGCATTTTTACCATTGTCAGTGCCCTTTTCCTGGCTCCTACCCCCTCATCATTAGAACTTTTCTATGCTCATCTTTTGAATCTGTCATTTTCACCCTTTATGATCATATCACACATTCGTGTCACGTCCAAGCTCTTTTAGCTCTTTTTTTTTTTCTTTTTTTTTCTCTCTTCAGGTTCAAGACTCTCTGAAGCCCCTAGAATAAAAGGGGATGACACAGACCCCTTGTGCAAACCACCAAGACGGGTGTGAAGGTGCGGTCGCACACAGGTGAGCAGGAGGCACCCCTGGATACCCCTTGCTACAGGGCAATCACTTCTGCCTTGATTTAAAATGATCTTTTAAGGAGGGAGAGCACCTCATGTGATAATCATATCATCAGAGTCACAGGCAAGGCCCCTAGGCAATAAAACAATACTCAAAAATAAAAGCATTTTGTCAATAAAAGTAATCTGGTTTAATATGTGTTTTAATTTGATTTTGAATGCAACCATTTCCTTTAACCAGAGGTTTTTCCAGGATCAGTCTTAATTTGTAACATCCAGTAAATCTCACCAGATGCCCAAGAAGCTGCTTTTGCAAGAATCAACAAAAATATGCCATTCTTAATCACTCTGTATAAGTAAGTTGCTAAATTAGTGCATAATAATTAGTCTTTTGTAGCAAAGGACCGATTAAATTCCCAAAAGTATAGGTGATGATATATCAGAATAGAGAAAGGATGTGACTGATGAAACAAGAGGAGGTGTTGCTTAGGCATATTCTGAAGTTATTAGCTTTTATTTTACACTGCGCATGTACTAAACTAATAAACGCTATTTCTGCATCAAAACACAGCTTACAGATCCTGAACACTTGGCAACTTTTAGCTACATTAATTTCTTCCAAGTGGAATTAGACAGTCTCTCTGCTGTTACATGGTTCTACCTAAGCACGGCTCAGGAAAACAGTACTGAGCACCCGCAACTTCCCTGCCACGAAAAAAGTAATGGATTTGGGGACTGGCTGGAACCAGGATGATATTAAAGCACATCAGTATTTTACGGGAATTCCCAGCTTGAATATAACAGAATAAAACCCGTGTCTGGGAGGAACATCCCCGGCAGTGCTCTGGCAGGGCACTGCAATGTGGTAATCAGCAAACGTAAAGTCAAGACACCATTATTTCATAAACAGACTTGTTCGCTCGGGGCTGGAAAATAGGGGGTGCCCTTGGGGGGTGAGCGGCGCCTTTGGGTCTTTTTTCACCCCGTTTTGGGTCTCGCCTCCGCTGTGAAGTCCTTGCAGAGGCGAGGTGAGCAGCGGCTCTCCGGGCACTACGGGAGGTTTGCCAGAGCCATTTGGCCCGTTGCCTGTTCTTCAATCTGGAGTCACTGACGCCCCGGGTTTCCCTGGGACCGCGCTGCCAAGGGCTCCATCTGGGATGCCCAGAAATACAGCTCCACGTTCGGGAGATTTAGCTCCCTGGCGTCTCTATGGGCCTATACATTTTTAACAGCAATCCTTGATTTTACCTTCCAAACGAACCTTGAAAAGGTCTCGTGAACCTTACCGAGGAATGAGGTTTTAAATTATGTGACATAGCTGTGGAGTTGACACAGGCTACAGAGGAAGGCGGTTATTTCCTCAAATTCCATCTGTGAATAATAAATATAAACCAGTTTTTTTCCAAACCTGTATCCTCCAGCTGAAGGAGGGCGAGTAGTTCCCAAAGCCTGTGTCCCCGAGCTCCAGTCCTGGCTTCTCCCAAATTCCTTCCCGGCAGAAAAAGCAGCTCCGTTCCCTGAAAATGGGACCAACAATATGGACAAGAAATAATCATTCTGTACCAGTTCTTTCTTATTGCCAAAACTACAGTCTTTCCCAACAATACAACTCCATCTTTAACACAGCAGAAATGCTTAGCTCAAACAGAACGTACATTTTTTGTGGTACCAGGGAACTTAAAGGGAAAAAAAATAATAAAATTACTATTAGGAAATAGATGTGTTTGTGGAATTCCATATTTTAGCCAGATTCCTGGCCCAGCACTGGATCCTGTGCCTCTCTCCACAGGATAATGCTCCTCATTGGCCTCGAAGGAGCTGCAGGAGGAGGCTACACACAATTTGCTCTGTTTTCTAGATTATTTAATATGGGATTTGTTTTAAATGACCTGAAATCTAAAATAAAACTGTGAAATTTGTGGGACTTAGTTAACATAAGAGTTTGGAATTTAAGCAAAGTTTTTTTCTTTGAAATGAACAGTTTATAGGGGGAAAAATACTGTTTCTTCCCTGTTTTGTGACTGAAAGGAACAGTAATTTTTAAAAGCTCTGAAACTGAGCAAAATATGGTATAAAATCCCAAATATGCTTTCCCCAAAGACTTTTTATTCTTACCAATTTCTGATTGTGACCCTGATGTTCTGTCAGGTTAAAATTTCACAGAAAATATATAGAATTAAACGTCCTTCCACTTATCCCAGCTCAGCCGAGAGACACAGCAATCAGCACAGGGAGCTGAAGTTCTCACATGGCTTGTCCTGCCCATGGAATCCCCTCGAATCGCTGCTTTGAGCTGACACCAGTTAAGACAAACATGTAACTGTTCAGATGAACAAACTGGTGATCTCTCTTTATGATCCATACCCCTTGCTTAGAATTTTCTTAAAATACTTTGATTTTCAGATACATCCTCCACTTGCTGCTTTTCAAAAGGAATAGAAAACCAACTGGATTGTTGAACACTGAGAATTTTGGGTGGTCTAAGAATCTGAAAGTTGAATCTATTTCTAGTTGGCCCGTGACTCTGCTCTGGAGTCACACACCATTTCAGGCCTGTCCCTGGAGTGGCTCTTTGTGCAACGTGGTAGCAATGATGCACTTAAAAAAGGTAGAATGTACTTTCAAAAAAGTAAAATATATTTTAGAAGGTTTATGTCAACTACAATGTATTTAATAGAAAGCACGTAGTTTCACATCTTTCTTTTTCTATGTTTTCTTCAAAAGTATTGACATGCTTTTGCTTTCTTCAAAATATTCTTTAAGTATTGCAAATAACTCAATGGAGTTATTAATATTTTTGGATTAATTTCTGCTGTGCATTTTGCAATTTCAAACATTGTTGATGATTAATGTGTCAAAATTTTACATGAGATTTATAAGAACAGTGAAATTCTTCAGGATCCTTTATGACTCTAACAGCACAGAGATGAGACACTATTTTGGATTAAGTTCTTTTCTCTCTTTCCACATCAAAAGGGCATAAGTACTATTAGACAAAATTGAATAAAATATTCCCTCTTCTTATCCTGTTCCATTTGGTGTGGTTCCCTGGTGGTAATCCCGGTTCCAGCAGCATGAATTCTAATGGCTGCATATTTATGGGCAGTGAGCTCCAGGAGTGAAAATCTCGTTTCAGGCCGATATCACATCTGATTATTTTTGACAAACTTCCCTCGCAAACAGGGAGGGAGACGGCAACAGGTCGGTGCTGAACAGTGGCCGGATGGGAACGGTGAGAGCTCAAACCAGGGCACGTCCATCCCATTGGAATCTTTAAGCATTTTCGTCGCAGGAAACAGAAGGTGCGGTACTTTGGTACCACAAGCATTAACTAATAATGATCTTTGAATGAAGAAGACAAACCCCAGGTCTTGTTTGAATTGGTAGATTCTAAAATACAAACGGATTTTCTAGATGACATTAAAACCTATGGATTATTTCACCCGGAATTGAAGTGATGTTAGTTTGGTAACTGTTATCAACAACAGGGTCATTCTGTGAGTATTGGAGTAATTTTCAGATAGAGCACTGCCTAAACCTTTTGGTTTTAGTTAAAAATATACCTTAGAAATGGCAAATACAGGACACAAACGATAAAGCAGTTTGATGTTTTGCTTTCAGCTGGTTACCAGGAGTAGGTTCTATCCACGCAGAGCCATTAACACCTGTGTCAAGGTGTGGATACAGAGACACCGGCCCCGTTAACAAAACACCTTCGTAACTGTCTACAAGTGTATTATCTCCAGCTTTATGCTCCTTAATTTCTGAGTGGCATCACAGGCTGCAAAGGGGCAGGGAAGTGAGACGCAAAAACCACAGCCCGCAGAACACCCTCCTTCCAGAGGGCCGAATGTCCAGTAAAGGGAGTAAAACTGGACAGGGAGTCCCTCACCGCCGCCGTGACCGGGGATTATCGGGCCTTAGGGCTTTACAGGCTGCTTACCCCGACCCCGCCATGTCCAAGATGGCCGCCGTCCGCCTCTCACCACGGCGCCTGCGCGGGCGGGCGGCGCATGCGCGGCCCCGCCCCACGTGACCCGGCGCCTCTCCCCCTTCTTCCGGCGGCGGCGGCGGCGGCGGGGCCATGGCGGCGGGGGAGGTGGCGGCGGCGGGTTCCGCCGAGCAGTTCCAGCAGATGCTGCAGCAGAAGGACGGGTGAGCCGGGGCACCGCCGGGGATGGCGGCGGGGGGCGCGGGTGTGTGTCCAGCCGGGCGCTGAGGGAGCGGGTCCGGCCGCCGCCGCGCGTTTGGGCCGAGCTCGATGAAAGGCCGGGATCTGCTGAGGGAAGCAGGCCCGCCGCTGCCTCGGGGCTGAATAGAGCCTTCACCGGGAAACGAAAAACACCAAAGCCATAGATATGAGAAGGGTTTCGGGTTTGGGTTTTGGCCGTGTATTTTTTAAGGACTCCTTTTGTGAGGGGGATTCTTTTTAAGGATTTCTTGGGGGGCTGAGTCGCCCGGGTGGGCAGGGCTCCTGCAGCTGCAGAACCTGCCTCAGTCGGCCCATTGGCAGGAAAATGATCCAAACCAGAACTTTCATTCACCCCAAGAATTTTCTTTTTCTTCTGAGCCCTAAGATGTCAACACGAAAAACACTTAATGGAAACAGCAGCATTAGGTTGTTTATTGAGAAACAACATGATACTTGGGTTGTCCATCTCTCCTGTGACAGGGCTGGTTTCTCATTAATCTGGTTTTCTGCCCTAATAACAAGTGATAGGGGTGTGTTTCCATTGGTGCCTCAGCACGGACCGCTGGTTCTCTGCAGCCTCTGGGCAGTGGCTGTTGGTCTGGTGGGAGAAGTCTGGGGCACTGATCCTGTGGGGGAGCACTCTGCCCTGCTTGGGTTTGGTGGGAATGAGTCACAGGAGGCATTACTGCAATGGCAGAGGAACAGGGACTCGGGTTCCTTAGTGAAGAAAGACAGGTTTGCTTAGGAACTTTGCTTGTTTGCCATGTTGAATTAAAGGTGTGGTGACTATTGTTATATCTCTTAATCCAGTAACTGTGTATGTATTTAACTAGGTCTTGTAAGGTACATTAAAACTGCTGCATAAAAACATTTCCACATCATTTAACTGCTGCATTAGCAAGTGGCCTTTAAATGAATAAGGAGAGAAAACCAATTTAAATGTCTGGTTTAAAAAGGATGACAAAATATCACGTTTTGATTATAGGAAGGAGAAATTAGATTCTTCCAAACTTGCTCTTTGACTCGGTTTTCTTTTCTGGAATTATTCTGCAACTGAATTGTGTGGGGACATCCCAGAGGAAGGTCACACTCTCACACTCCCTGAGACACTGAAATGAAAATGGCTTCAGGAACAAACACAATATTTTGAAGTTATTTTCTACAAAACCCTCAGTAATTCTCTTATGACCTTTGTCCATGGAACATCATTCAGTTTTCTCTTTAGTGGACTTGATTATTTTATGTATTTTTTTTTTTTTGGTCCTTAGATGAATTGATAGTACTGATAACTCTTCTCCTCTGCTTAATTTAAAAATCTTTGGCTTTGGTTTATTTGTTAAGAAACCAAACAAACCTGCAGTCACAGAACATAACAAATCCCTTAAATCATAGTTATGTTTTTTTAACGATCTCTCCATTTCTGGATGGTGATAGAACTTTATATGCATTGGCTCACTTAAGGTACCTTCTATGTTTATAGTTTCAAGTGAATTTGAAAATCAGTGGTGTAAAAACCAAAAGTTTTAAACATTCACTTTATTAAGTGGGAAAGGAGACAGTTTCTTCAATGAAGTATTTTTCTCTTGATAGGTAAAACTTATAACAAAAAATGTTTGTCATATGGTGAATTTTTAAGGCTGGACCTAATGCTATTTTACAAATTACTTTTTTTTTTTCCAAAAGGAATTCCTGATTTTTCCAGACTAATAGAATTATCACTGATGAGCTGCAACTGCCAGCATTTTGTGTTGACAATTTCATAGCAGTTCTCGTTTCAGAAAATTAATCTTTCTGACATCAGATTCTTAGTAAGCTTTGTGTTATGGAATTAGCATAAATTTTGACGTTTCATTTTTTCCGAAGTGTTTCTAGATTTTATGGTTGCAAAGGATGAACTGAGCCAAAATCTCCGTGTTTAATGAACTTCTGTTATTGCTCTGTAGTCTGTTATGTTATTTACACTACGTTTTGGAAAAACTAGCTTGTAAAAACAAGTAACGTGGGTTGCCTGTCAGAAAGATTTTGCAATTAGACTTATTCTGTGAAGGAATCTGTCACCTCTCCAACACCCTTGCTGTGATCAGATGAGTCCCGTGTGCTTCCTAAATTAAATTGAGCACTTGTGAAATACTTGTGGGTAGCGGGGAAGGGTGTGTGTTCCCTCCTCCAGTGAATAGGAGGAAAGTCCATCATGTTAGTTATTAGTGCTTTGGCCTGAAGTGCAGCTGCTAAACTACCGATGCTCTCTGTTCTCCTTCCTTCCTCTGCTTGTTTTTAGCCAGTGGAACTGTTCTCTTGTCCCACTTGCATCTAACAGATGTGAAAATTATGCTTTCAGATGTACAGGCAGTGGGCAGTGGCAATGGCAGCTTCGTTCTCTGTAATTGTAAAAGCTGCACTAGTTCTTAACTAGATGAGACTGTTTTGTCATAAAGCTTGATGTAAAAAAAGTGTATTTTTGTTCATCCTCAATCCACTTTTAACTTCTCTGAGCTCCTAATGGTGTCAGTAAACAGCACATACATTAGGATATCGGAAGAGGACTCAAAATGGGTATCTCAGATGAAGGGTGTGATGAGCCCAAACAGGAAAACCCATCCTGGAGCGAAGCTTTTGACAGTTCGCTTCATCAGAGCTTGGTCTGTCTTAAATACTGAACTGCTGCTGCTTTTTTCATTTTAAAATTTTAATCCTGTTGTGACTGGATATTTTCATACATACAAACGATCCTCCCTGTCCCCCAACCTACCTAATTATTTTCACCTTATTACTTTGTGGCAAAAATAAAATGTTGGTTGCAGCCAGGGGACAGTGCTTCCAAGGGCTTGTCCCCACTGTCTCCAGAGCCTTAATTAAACTGTGTGTGGCTGAGCTGAGCACTGTGGGGTGTTGGGAAGAGCCGTCTGCTGTGAGGGCAGAGAAAGCTCCTGCAGGAGGTACCTGTGCTGCAACCTGCCTCTGCCTTTGCTCCACAAAGAGCATTGCTATAAAAGTTTACGTGCTGAAACAGAGTTGAGCAGTTAAAGTTTTACTGAACTGCCGTTAAGATGTCTCAGCTCTCTCGAGAAGTCCATTCCCCATCCCATTCATAAGTGAAGAGTAAATCACTTAAGTGAGACTTCACTGGGGTTTAAATGTCAATTGTGAGCAGTGGAATCAGTTCGAAGAAGTGTTACAGCTACTTTGGTGTAATTAAAGAGGTGGTTTGCCTTTGGGATCCTTGCTGCTGGTGACCTGTGTAGGAGAGGAACCTGTGCAGGTGAGAGCTCTGGAGAAGATGTCCTGGATTGTGCCTGGGCTCAGGTCTACATTTGTGAGGCTGGTACTTATGGGACAAGGCACTTCTATTTTCCTGCAGTTTCAATTTTTATGAGTCTGTGAACTCTGCTGGTTTTAATCAACTTTCAAAGCAGAACCACGCTCTGACTGATGGCATAATTAAAAAAGAAAAAAAAAGAAGCTATCCTATTATATTTCTGCCAAAATTTTCGAGAATTGCTCTGGGGAATGGGGTTTATGAATTTTAAAGTTCTGTGTCTGAACTGAATGTAGTGCTGTATTCAGCGTATGTGGTCAGATAACACAGTTCTGGTGTGAGAGTCACACTGCCTGCATAGCGATTCAAATTTATACTGAACTGCCATTATTTACTAATAAAAGACTCTAAAGAACTTCTACACTATGGTTACGTTGATTTCTCTATCTCTTTCTAAGTAGATTAAAACTAGTCTATTATGTTAGTAAATGTTTTCGTTATCCCCTATTATTTAGTGGTTTTGGCTTCAGCAAACCTGGAGAACAGAATTGAAAATGAGATGCAAGTGTCTTGTCGCTGTTTTCATCAAAGTATGTTTCTTTGTGCTCATGAGGACAACAGTGTGGTACTTAGCTTGGTGGGATTTCTGTTCACACATGGGGCTTCTCATTGTTAAATGCTGGGTGTGATTAATATCAAACATTCAGGGGAACCTTACAGAAGCTGGATGAGGGCTAAGAAGTTGGAGCTAATAAAAGCTTTTTTTATTTTTAGGTCCCTTGTAGTTGTCCACTTCTGGGCACCATGGGCTCCTCAGTGTGCTCAGATGAATGATGTCATGGCAGCACTGGCAAAAGAACATGTGCAGGTGACCTTTGTGAAGGTAAGTCAGGCAGTTGGGCTTGTGTCAAATAGAGGAGAGCTGTTACTGCAAAGGATGTGTAAAATAGGACACGATATGGGTAGAGGTGTCTCTGAAGTTCCTTTATGGCTTTACGTGGAGATTTCATTTGTTCCTGTGACGTTAGTGCTGAGCTAAATAGATCTCAGAATTAATAGACGTTTTTCTGTCTGACACTAAAGATGAACAATAATCTTCATGAAATTTAAAGGAATGTAAATTAAAGTCTGTGCAATGTTGGCACTCTGAGATGGCAGTGGTGTGGTGCTGGGTGGTATGAACACAAAGGAGCTGCTCTGTTTTTGTGAGATCCATCTGCCTGTCCTGGTAAGAGAACCAGTGTGGAAGGAAAAATGAACACACTTCATCAACATGCCATTTGTTTGAAAACAACTTTCTCTTGTTAATGAGACTCTTCTGTGATTATGAGGGCAGGGAGTAACAGAGCAGCCAGCTGTGTGTGAATGTTTAATTTGATTTCTTACAGCCTTTAGGTTTTGTGGTTTGTTTTTTTTTCTTTTAGTGATTCCTCTCAGTCCATAGCTCTCTCTATGAAACAGAAAGACAGAGGTATTTTACTGGTGGTATCTTATTACTCAGAGCTTCAAAAGACTAATTGTCAATGTTTTGAAAACTTAGGATGCTTACATTTATGTAGAATTTCTACAGCTTTTGTTGGGCCCAAGAAAACTTGAAAACTCTGAGTTGTCTCTTAATTATCCATATTCATGTATTATTTATTTATAACCCTTATTATTTGACTGCAATTTATTTTTTTAACAACAAGGTCAAAGTGATCAAGTTTTTCAAAAGTACGATAATGGCACATTCCCCTTCCTGCCCACTCAAACATTACTTGTTTAGAGGAAATAAGCTACTGAAAGACTTGGGTGGATTTTTTTTTTTTGCAGAGGGTAGGGTGAGGCTCTTCACGGCGAATGTATTTGATTTTGGAAGTTCCTTGTGGGATTTTGGGCTGTATTCCAGAACAGCCAGTCTGCCTTTTACTTGGCAAGAACCTGTTAACTCATCAGATGGTTCCAGACGACTTCCTAAGAGCAGGATCTTGCCCTGCAAGTCATGAACCATTCCATTCTGGAACAGAGCTAAGGAATAATGACATGAACTTCAAAATTGCCAATAAATGTTGAGGTCTTTCTAAATTCAGTCTCTCATTTTAGTTGTTGCATGGCCTGACTCTAAGATTCTTGGCTTGGTTAAAATTAAAGTGTTGTCTATATCCAGAAACAGATAGAAACAACTGTTTGGAAAGTTGTACCACTAACAGCAAGTTATTGAAATATGAAATTAAATCTGTTCTGTATGCGTGAGATACATAAGTAAGTATCCCAAATAAGTAGAAATTTTACTGGAAAAGAAAATAAATGTTATAGGTAAAAGTTATTTAATCATTTGCTACTTGAATAGAATGAAAGAGAATAGGTAATTGGAATCCATTTACAATTTTCAATTCATAGCTTAGACTTCTCTGTTGGAGCATTGATTTATAGAAATAGGGTAAAGCTTGGACTCTCTCCTCTGACTTCCTCTGCGGGATTGCTTCTGGATTCAGTGATCTCATTAGGAGGAGCAAATCAAACCATGGTGTAATACTAAAGTATTCAGAGGTTCACTGCGTTACACTTCAGTTAATAGTGAGAACAGACACAGTATTTTCTAGAGCCCATAAGGATGGGCAGGGGCAGGCAGGGGCAAGCTGGTAAGTAGTTCTCTCGATGCTTGTTCATGAAATGTCACTGTATTGTTTGTCGAATAAGAATTTGAAAGGCTTTTTCTTCTGTGCACTGGGTTGTAGCTTTCTGTTTGAAATATTTAGAGCTACTACTACTTTTTTAACCATAAACTCAGATATTACAGTGCTTGTGTCTTAAACAACCTTGTACTAGATCTCTCACCTAAGGAAGCTTTTAGTTTATGCACAGAAAACCCGCAAATTTGAGTTAAGGAGAAGATATATTTTCTTGGCAAATTACATTCTATAATTTCACAGGATACGTTTGAATACTGAATAAATTGAGGACCAATACTCTTGCCAAGCTGGCCGCTCAGTAGCCAGCAGCCTTGCAGGAGTTAAAGCCAAGATGTAGCCATCAATAGCTTATTGAAGAAACACTCCTTTTTTCTTCATAATTTGCAGAAGGCTGCAAATGTCAGTCATGATGTACTGCCCCTTGAAATTAGTCAATAGAGCAAACAGCAAGGGTTGCTGTGGGCAGAAAATAAGCACTGTAATCATGACATAACTGGGGTCAATGATTTATGGATTTCAATATAGTAGTAGCTGCATATGATTGAAAATTTACTAGGTCACTAGTGCACCAAAAATTTTATTCCTAGCCTCTGGGCATCTTTTGAAATGTGCAACAAAATAAAAACCTCTGAACCTGTTTTGACACTGTGTAGGCTCAGTGGATGACACGCCAACCCAGTGAGTCTCATTTAAATGCAAATGTGTCACAAACTTCTGCATCAAATCCTTTTAAAATGTATAAAATGCCGAGAAGAACATTCTAGACAGGATTGACATCCACAGTCCAACTTTAAAGGAGATTATGAAAATAATCTTTCTGTTTTGTTTTTTTTGGGGTTGTTTTTTTTTTTTTTCAGTTGGAAGCTGAAGCTGTGCCTGAAGTATCTGAAAAATACGGAATTAGTTCTGTTCCAACGTTCTTATTCTTTAAGGTAAGAGAAACTGGATTTAAGAGAAAACGGATTCCATGTGGACTCCTAATACGGATACCTTTTTAATACTGCTACCAGAAGAGCAGGGACTTAAGAACTTTCTCAGTGAAGAAACACTAGCGTATCTGATTTAGGTCTGTCTAGTGGAACCTAAAAAAGTAGATAGAAATGGTTCTTGCACTTTTATATGTAACATTTCAGAGCTTCCTTAATTGCTTTGGGATTATTATGTAGTTGTTTTAGTTGTTATACTGAGTCAAAAATTTTCCAGTAGTATTTCCTTGTCTAGCTCTAGTTCTGTGGCATGGCAGAAACCCAAGGAGATAATCTTTTGGTAGAAATGACGAGTCTGGCTCACCTTTGTCTGCAATAATAAAATTAAACATATCTTCTTTAATAAATTCTTGTAATGGCAAATTCACTGGCATTAACAGGCAGCAGAACGGTATGAGTCTTGGAACTAAAGTCTGGCTAAAAGATCAATACACTAATCCACCCCGCATCTGAAAATCTATACTTTATATGGTGGCTTTACTATTCCTTTTATTACAGTACAAATCCTGAATTTAATCCTTTAACACGAGCCTGTGTACTGGTTTCTGTAGAATTCCCAGAAAGTGGACAGATTAGATGGTGCCCACGCTCCAGAGCTGACCAAAAAGGTGCAGCGCCACGCGGCCAGCGCTTCCCTTGCCCCGGCCCCCAACGAGGGGGCCAAAGAAGATCTTCAGTCGCGTCTGAAGAAGCTCATCAACGCTGCCCCCTGCATGCTCTTCATGAAGGGCTCCCCGAAGGAACCCCGCTGCGGTGAGGATTTCCCCAGCTCCTGTCCCCGTGGCAGCACCCGCTTTGGGATGGTTGTCAGATTTACCCCGTTTTGGGGAAATGGATCCCAGGCATCCCAGCAGTGCTCTGTATTAAATGAAATCTTTTCCTATTGCTTATACGCAGCTAGAGAATTGCTATCCCCATAGTTAAATTTTCAAACTGGAATCACAGAGAATTAAAGGCTTTCTAAAGAATCTGGGATTCAGTGCAATGCTGTCTTTGAACCAGGACACACTTCGTGATGCAGTTTGTGTGTCAAGTTCCAGGTTGAGAATGTTAAATAGTCTGAAGAGAAGGTTTCAGTTCAAGGAGTAACAGGAATTGACTAACATCTGGGGTTACTGTTGCCATTTGGAAAAAGGAAATTAAAAAAGATTTGGAAAAAGAAAACTTAGCTGGTAAAATTGAAACAGCAGTAACATGTTTCTGCTGCAGTGGAAATGCCTTTTTGTTAAACCTGATGCTTTTAACCCTGGCTCTCTGCTCAGAGTGCCTGTTTCCCAGCTCACCCAGAGTGTTCATCTACACGGAAAGCACACAAACAAACGTTAAAACCCCAAATTTTTCAGTCCTGTAATTTTGCAGGGTCTTTGGGGAGCTGCAGGTGACCAGGGGAGTGACACGAGTGTGGGGTGGGGGTGGCTCAGCCAAATGGCTCAGCTTTGGGCATCTCTTGGTGGTTTATGGCTCCTCTTGCTCTGATGAGCTCATTCGCATTTTTTAGTAAGAGAAAGTAGGTATTTCTTCAAGCTTTAGTTCTTCTATTTAGTCCCTGGTACCCCATGAAAAGTGCACAGGAGGTACTCGCCGAAATAGATACATGTCTGAAAATCGGGAGTACTAAAATGTAGTGTAATGTATTAAATCATCTGAACTTGCACCTTTGAATGTTCAGTTCAATGCCATCTTTAGCCTGCTGGGACAGTGTCTGGGTTAGTAACTTGGCTCCGTTAAACTTCCTGGAACAGACAAAACCCTTGTCAAGGTGAAGGTAATTTACCATTTTGCCAAAAACGATAGGGATCTGGTAGAACAGTTGCAGGAGTAATAAAAATAGAATTGAGTAGAAGGAGCCATCCCTGTTGAAAGGTGACGATGTTTCATCAATACTGCGATTCTTTGGGGTGTTTTTATTGTGGAGAATCTGGAGTGGCATTTGCAATCGTCTAGATAACCGCTTAAAACGTTTTGTTAGTGGTTTAATTATTCCTTGTAATGCCTCTATGGCATTTCTTCAGAAATTCAACCTAAATCTCTTCTTACAGAAGTGAAAGTGTCGTGCAGTTTCTCCGGAAGCAGAGTGCTTCCAGGCTGCTGCCAGAGCCTTCCCAATGAAACACAACCAATCAATCTCTCTCGTTTGCATGTAATTGCCTACAGCTAAAATAAAGCTGGTTTTTTCCCCCCAGTTCCTTACAGTAGAAACGAGTTAATATATTGGCGATGGAATAACCATCAGCAATCAGCCTTTAGCTGTTTACTAATGAACTCCCAGATGTATGAAAAATTTCAGAATCTGTTTTACTCCAGGCTGTACATGAACTTAACGCTTCAGCTGTAGAAAGAAAAGCAACTTAGCTGCTGTACACATAAATACTGCTACTTCATAGCTCAATAAATTGCAGATCATGAAAACTGCAGAAAGCTGTAGTAAAAATCCATATTTCAAAAACTAATAGGTGGTCTTGCAAGCTGAAATCAAAGGTTATTTTTCTTTGGCACTTTGATTCTTTTTCCCATTTAAAGCTGCTTTTTTTTTATTCCTTTATTAAAGCATTGTCTTTTCTGTTGTAATAGGAATATGTAATTCCTCTTTCTGTGTTTGCAGGTTTCAGTAAACAAATGGTGGAGATATTGAACAAACATGGTATTTCATTTAGCAGTTTTGATATTTTTTCTGATGAAGAAGTTCGTCAGGGGCTGAAAACATACTCTAATTGGCCAACTTACCCGCAGTTGTATGTAGCCGGAGAGCTTATAGGTGGACTTGATATTATAAAGGTTAGTAATGGAGAAATTCTTCATCTTGGTCATTGTCAGAAGCATGGGTTTTCTTGCTTTTTATGTCTGATTTTTCTTCTCTCCCATCTCCTCAGGAGCTCGAGGCGTCTGGAGAACTGGACACAGTCTGTCCAAAGGCACAGAAGTTGGAGGACAGGTGTGATGCATTCTCTCATTGTTCTAAGGGTGCCTAGTTCTGAGCTTTCCTGTATGTTCATTTATATAGGGCAAGCCCCCTATAGAAGTTCCTTTTCTTTGACTTGATCAGAACTGCACCAAGATTGTCTTTGATCACAGAACTCCTGCAGCTGTTTAACATGTTCCATTTTCTATACAGGGGTTGGGTGGGACAGGGCAGAGTGGGGCAAAACAGACTTATTCCTGAATTTCAGTAGTGGAAAGTCCTTAGTCCGTGAATCTATGGATCTTAAGACTGATGGACAGGAGGTATCTTACTCTGCAAGAGACATTCTTTCATGGAGAACGAGAAATGGTCGGTATTATAGTCAGTATGTGAAAAGCAGTATGTCAGTAAATATAGACATTGTATTTAAAATATCCTAAAATTACATTTTTCCCTAAACTTATTGCTGCTTGGCACTTAGAGGTCAATCTAGAAAAGTAAATTTTTGCCCTGAAAGTAACAGGCTGGTTCCAGCTGTTTCACTGCAGTTACTGTAAGAAACTCAAATGAACAGAGGTGTTTATAATAATGCTTTAAATGCACGGGGTGAACCTCTAAGTTGCTGTCTTTCCACTTTTCATTTTCCTGTCAAAGGAAAGCTTGGGGTGATAACTGAGCTGGTTTATGACTGTCTGTTTCTTGCTTTCTCTAGGCTTAAAACCTTGATAAACAAAGCTCCTGTGATGCTTTTTATGAAGGGAAGCAAACAGGTAAGATTAAGTTGTATTTGGTAAGTTCTATTACTTTATATTTAAACAGTTTTTTAAACAGTGACCATTACTTTCTTTTCCTTGCTTAATGAAAATGAATGGTGCTGGGAAGTTTGGTATTTGTCTTTTTATTCAGTGCTTCTATAATGCCTATTTTGCCTGATGGAATTGGTAAGGTGCTGTGTAAAATCGGGGGATTTGCTGCCCTGCAGCGACGCCTCTCAATTGAGCTGCAGTTCCGGAACGAGTGGAAGGATTGGGCACTTCCTTTTGGTCTTAGTTATTGATAGTCTTTGCAGATAATGGATTTTCTTCTGATGCTCTGAGTGCTTGCCCCTGATGACTGTCCTGCTCGAGGCATATGCTTTGATTATTGCCCAAAACTTTATCTCTGGACGTGTATTTCTTGAAACGTCGCTCTGACCTAATTGGGGTTGGGCATCCTGTCCTTTGTAATTTCTCTGACTTCACTGTGCTTTCACAAATGCCTCTGAAAAAAAGCTGCGAGATGTTTTTTTAAATACAATGCCACATGCTATAGAAGAGCTGCTGCTCCTCTCCCCTGCATGGAATGGGCTGTGCCCGGTACCTTTAAGCGGCATTAATTAGCTCGCTCTCTGAAATAAAGATAGTGACTGTGGACAGACAACTGCAAACAGTGAGGATTACAATAATAACTCGTCTGTGAGGCAGAAGGTCAGTCTTTTGCTTTGTGTGGCACGCTCAGAGTAACCAGGGATAAATTGTTCCCTTTTGTAGTTGGGAGAGGCATTTGTAAGGTATGTTTTTAAAGGGATACAGGGGTAGGGGGCTGAGCTCGCTCATCTGGCTCCCCTTTCCATTTCCTTTGCTCTTTTATTCCCTGAGCCTTCTCTGTGTGTTAACCACAGCTACTTTAATAGTATAATAGACTGTTTTGCTAAGCTGTTTGATGGCTGCCAGAGCCCTGTGGGTTCTGCTGGAACAGTTTGGAGCTGGTGGGGCTCAGGTCTTCTACCCAGATGTGCTTCTGTCTCCTTTAAAACCCTGTCTTGCCTGAAGAAAGCAAGAGTTTGGGCAAGTTGCTTTATGTGTTTTTCTTGAGCTACTAGTGGAGTGAAATCACCAATAAGAGGAGATAGACACTGAATTTTTAATCCAGACTAAAGCCTGATGGGTATTCTATGTCCTTACACTGTCATTATGAAGAGTTTGCCGTAGATACTTTGAATTTTTAATTGCAGTTGGGAGCCCATTTATCAGCTGACCATAGGTTGCCACTCACTGAAATGGAAAGTGAAGGGTGTTGTGTCTCTCAAAATAAAACACAGCTGTTTTCCAAATGTGTATAAGACATTTATATCCATCCCACCTGTAGCTTTGGCTTTCTGAATGTTTAGAAAATAATCAAGCCTAACTAGTTTTCAAGATATGTTGCCAAACATGGGAAACAGAATCACCTGGTATCATCTCACACCACAGCTGAGGAAAGCATTTAATATCCTCAATGTTTTCATTTATTTCAGCAGAGTATATAAAGAGAGAGGTATTCAGTACTGTTTAAAGCTCAAAGAACATAGAAAGAATGAAAAAGGGATTAGCAATACTGCTCATCCAGTAAGGTCATTGCTAGCAATAAATTGGCAAGAGCTTTAGTGTAGCTTCAGGACCTGGAATTTTGTGGACTAAATATAGCAGATACATGTTTTAATGCCTTTGTGTTTTGCATTCCAGATGGCAAAATGTGGATTCAGCAAGCAAATTATAGAAATCATAAATAGTACTGGGTATGTAAGTGTTTTTTTTTTAATTATTATTTAATTTGGGAAGCCAGTTCTGATTTAAAAAACGCACTTTTTAATAAATAAAGAATTTGGAAAATATTAGCAGAAGATCTCCCAAAATATAATTTTCTTTGTTTAAGAGTATTTTAAAGTATCTTTGTGTAAAAGCCTATAGTGTAAAAAAGTCCCTACCTACAGTCATTAGATACCAAGTCAGATGTGGTGAGTCAGGTGTTGTGCTGCTTTGGCAATGGAGATGGGTTTTTTCTTTTTTTGCTGTGCTGGTTGGCAGGAGAGCCATCCTGTACACAGCTCTTCTTAGAGAGCTCCCTCCTCATCTGCTTCCTCAATCTGGGAGCCTCTGGTGTTACCTGCCCTCAGTTTTCCTCTTCAAAGTGGTTCTTTCTGTAGTGAGAGATTAGTGCCCTGTCCCTTGGAATAAACTCCTGTTCCGTTGGTGCTGCTCAGGGGTGAAGCAGTTCCCTTCGTTATGAGGTGTTAGGGTTGGCTTTTTGAGAGAATAAATCACGATATATCAATATGGAATTGAGGAATAAATAGCAGTTCTGAGTGTTCCTTGTCACTGCCCGTGTCCGCTCGCAGGAATCTCGTCTGGCTGGTGATTGAAGTGCTGGGTCTCACCAGGAATTGCCCAGCAAAACTCACATTAATTGACCAGAAATCAGATTTACACAGGTGTTTGATTTTAGTGCTTTTACACAAGTAGTATCTGATGATGGTGAAATAGCTACACCTGGTTTATTCCTTAATAAAAGCCTCCTAAGAATGTGTGTGTCTTTTTTCCTTTTTTAAACTAATAGTGAATGCAATTATTTTCAACACATTTTGGCCAATTAGAGTCTAAGCTACACGGCTTATTTTTTTCCTGCATTATGCTGTCATTATGTGTTTCCCATGAAATTAGACACTTTTTACGTTACAATTCTTGGTGCATAAACCATTGATTTTTTTTTTTTTTTTAACCTCCTCTTCCCTGATAATTCTGGGTGATTTGGAAGCAATCTTGTAAACATACCCCATTGGAATTTCCGAGGGTCTTGCATTGCAAAGCCCCACAGTGGATGACTTTGTTGTTTTTTTTTTTTCTAGTGTTGATTACGACACATTTGACATACTGGAAGATGAAGAGGTAATTAAGTTTTTCCATCGTTGGGGATTTCTTTGTCGCTTTTCCTAAAGTTGAAGTTTACACTTGGGATTATTCTTTGTAGGTGCGGCAAGGATTGAAAACCTACTCAAACTGGCCAACGTATCCTCAACTGTATGTGAAAGGTGAACTCGTGGGAGGGCTGGATATTGTTAAGGTAGGAACAGGAGACTCTTGTTTGAGATGTAAATTGACCGTTTGTTTAAAATTATGGAAATGTTTTCTGCCCGTGACACACAAATTCTGTGTATTGTCCCCAGATCCTGAGCCTGAATGATTTGGGTGCTTTTTCTGTGACTTCTATTAGCTACACGTACAGTAGGAAGGAGCTCTAAATCCCTGCCCTTCTTATATGCTGAGATTTAGCAGTGAAATGTATTTTCTTGGCAGCGGTCAGTTACTGTTACTGTAAAGGCCATTTTTCCCCCATGGGTGCATTTTTACAGGTTTCTCTTCCCAGTTCTACTCCTGACATGGCTTTTCTCAAATAAGGTGGGCGAGATGTATTTGGTGTGTTGTTTTTTTTTTTTTTCCTGGCGAAGAGTCTCATTCCTGGAAGAAAGTAAGGTTTATTGTAGTTGTTTGAACAGCCCCTGAAGCAACCAAAATAGATCTGCATCTGTTAGTGTGGTTTTTGATTTTTGTAACAGAGCAGGCACAGTGTTCTAAACCCCAAATACTCCTGAGCCCATTCTTGTCTGAATGTTTTATAGCCAATTCCTCAGACGTTGCAACTCCTGGGAAGACGCAATCAATAAATCTCATTTAGTTCTAAAAATACTGGTATTACTTAAATTATATAGATTACTTTAATTTTATTTATTTAACAAGCATGTGGGATATTTCAGTCATCATGAAGTGTAGTCCTGGGCATTGCAGAGATGCTGGTATTTAAATACATCTGCCTGCGTTGCTGGGCTGTGCTCAGCTCACTCCCACTGACCTGTGTGGGGAGATGGACGTTGTCAGTATTTTAAAATGCATCCCGTACTATGGCATAATGCAGAATGGAACTGAGACAGTTGTTTCTCTTATGATGTGGGAAAATAATATTTATACGTTTTAAAAGCATTTCTGGTGTCACTCTTTAGTAAGTTGACAGCCTTGTAATTTGTATTTAAATCATCAAGATAATACGAGCAAACACCTCTTGTTTAGATCTCTTACTGCTGTGTTTGTTTTAATGTCTGGTACTAACTAGATCTACCTGGGGATGGGTCATTTGCTCATTGTACGGGAGGCGTTTGGGATGTTGTACAATTCTGTGTGTGCTTAAAATATATCCTGGATTACCTCTAGAAGGAGATAAACCGGGGGATTTCCCTGGTAAAGCTGATGACAACCAATTCTTTTGAAGGTGTATCTTTTCACTAAGTTCCCTCTCTTACCGAATAGTCAGAAAATAGAATTTAAATGCATTTTGAAGTTCAGTGTGTTGGTCAAGAGGGACCTCTAGTGGGTCACCTGGTGCATTCCCTCCTTGTCACACAGAGTAACGGCTGTCTGTGTTCCCTTACAGGAGCTAAGGGACAGTGGTGAATTGTTGCCTATTCTGAAGGGAGAAAATTAATGGAAAAGGACATCAACGGGAACAGAAATACTTGGAACAATTATTCGTTTATAGCTTATGTTGGAGCAATACCTGCTGTAGCCCTGTGGAACTGACCCGGATTGAATAAAGGCCATTTCTGCACTCTCTGTATTTCACAAGACCATGCTACGTGCCAGAGTGTGTTTCCCCTGAAGATACAAAAATGTGAAGATCTTCAAATTCAATTAAAATATAATGCTAAAGAACCTTGGGGTTGTTGTTGTTGCACTCTTTCTGTGTTTTCATTGCACCTAGGTGTTTAAGATGTGAGTGACAACACCACTGTCCGTTGCAGGACAATAGAGGACTAAATTGCATCTTTTTTGGGGGGGCTCAGGCTTCGTTAGGAGAATATTAATGAGTGTAGGGTAGCGTAGGGAGCGTAACCATTGCCTGTCCCTCTTAATAGTCGTTTTCATGTCAAGTGAGTTGGAAAAATACTATTGAAACTTTAATCTGGGGCCCCATTAGGAAGATGTTATTAATGAGCTTCAGCTGTACCCTGTGCATCTTCATTATCGAAGCAGGCAATTTCAGATGTTCAGCCTATTTTAATGTAGCTTTTTGGACATATTTAAATTAGGGTAGAAATGAGCCAGTAAAGCCAGTGATTAGGCCAGTCTTTTGCTGTATCCTCAGTGCTCCTTCAGCTGGAGGGAAGGGTTTGCTTTCTGGGCTATGACTGGCAATTTACATCACGAGCCCTTCACTTCTGTATTCGGAAGATTTAATCTTTTTAAAATTGTGTCAGTACCTGTAACGCTCTGCGATGTGATGGGCTGGACTCGCCACTGGGTGCAGGAGGGTATTTCTCTTCCAGAGAAACAGTTTGGGGCTTTAACTTCATCCCTGGCATTTCGTTCTCAGCATCAGTGTGGGGACTAAGAAGGTTTTTAGTTTGGGAGGTGGTTTTGTGTCTGTGAAATAATGAAATATTTGTGCACAGACTGCTGTGTGTGGCAGCAACATCAGCCTAACTGTGAAATTGTGCTTTACACTGATTTTAGTGCCTTGGCCGTACCCAGTAACGGGGACAAGGACACCGTGGTCCAGAGGGGTCTGGAGCCTGGAGAGGAGCCGGGTCCCTGCGTGCCACTCAGCAGCTGAAGCACTGGTGAGCCTGACCCTCACCAGCCCCAGGTCCTGAGCGGGGAGGTGCTGCTGGAGACCTTTGCCTGGTTGGTTTGTGTCTTGGTTGTGCTGGTGGAGAATCAGGATTCAGGGCCAGGGAGCTTCCGAGGGGTCAGGAGTGTGGGTTCTGTGGGGTGAAGTTTTAGGCAGCAGAACTAAGGTTTGGGAAGCGACTTTGGGGCTTTATTGCTTCAATTCTAAATAGAATAAATATACTGGGACCTGAAGCAAAACTGGACTCAGTCCCAGACTAGTAAAGGTTGAGTGTGGAGGAAAATGTTACAGAATTCAGTTACAGAATCCTTAGTGACTGATACTTAATTCAGTCCCAGGTATTAATTTTCTAGGAATAATTTTAGTAATTAAAATAAAATGGTATATGTTATGACTTCAGTTTTAATCGCTATTAAAAAATCTTGTCCCTCTCATGAAAACAAGCCGTAATTAATCTCTCAAAGTGAATTGTGATTGTGCCCAGGCAGCTGTCGGGAGTAAGTGTAACCTACTTCAGCTAAAAAAAAAAGTTTTATACCAAAAAGTAATGTCCCTGTTGTCAAATGAGGAGTGAGAAGCCTTTAATTAAAACAACTAAATACAGAATCCCATGGGGTTGAAAGGGACCTCTGGAGACCATCCAGTCCAACGCCCCACAGGAACGTCTCCAGGTGGGGTTTGAATGTCCCCAGAGAAGGAGACTCCACCACCTCCCTGGGCAGCCTCTGCCAGGGCTCTGCCACCCTCACAGCAAAGAAGTTCCTCCTCGTGTTTAGGTGGAACTTCTTACATTCAAGTCTGTGCCCATTTCAAGTTTGTGCCTGTTTCTTCTTGTCCTGTCCCTGGGCACCACTGAGAGAAGACCAGCCCCGTCCTGCTGACACCCACCCTTGAAGTCTTTCTAAGCCTTGAGCACAGAACTGTGGGTTTGGCTGGGTTTTGGTGTGTCTCAGGAGCTGCAGAGCCCTGGGCCGGGGGGGGCTGTGTGGGAGGAGGTGGGGTGAATTGAGGGAGCAGAGGGCACTGGGTGGCTGGGGACACCTTGGGGTGTCCCCTTGTAAAGGGGAGTGGGGCTGGTTCTTCCAGCTTTCCATCCTCCCCCCTTTCACCTCCCACTGATGGGGCTTCTCTCGGGGCTCTGCCCAAAATCCCTGCTCCCACCCACCAGCAGCCTCTGCCCTGCCTTTGGGGGGCCACAGTGCGGGTCCTGCTGCAGCGACTCACCCCTCTGAGGTATTAACCATATTTAATAACTTTTCCTAATAGATAACTGCCCCCCCCCCAATCTTTAGAAGCCAACAGTGCCAAGTGTAAATTCCAGCTCTTTTCCTGTTAGTTTATTATTAAATGGGATTGTTTGTAGGGCTGTGAGAGATTGGGGCATTTATTGCTTGGTTTCACCCTGGAAGCCCCTTCAGGGGGGGCAGCAAAGCCCCATTGTTCTGCTGGAACGACTTAAAAACCTACAGCAGTTACTACCAACCGGCTCTTTCCCCCTCTGCCTCCCTCTTCCCTGGGGTTCCGGAGCGGACACCAGATGGAGCCTTCTGTGCGCTGGAGGAGCTGAGAGCATCGGCTCCACTTCCAGCGGCGGCCAGCAGAGCCCGTAGACGGGGAAAACAAGGTGGGAAGTTCTTCCTTGCACCTCCAGAGGGCAAAAATATAATGTGGCGTTTCCCTTTGCATGAAAAAATACATCAGAATTAAGCACGAGAATGATGATGGCGTCAAGGATTGAGCGCACATCATTTTTTGGAGCGGCTTTTGAAGTGTGGGCAGGGGAAGGGGTGTGTTTGGTGGCCTGGAGGATGTCCAAAGATGTTCTCAAGAACCTAGAATTGCTGCTGCCCTTCAGGTGCCTGTCTTTCCACAGCCTCCTGCAGGTGTCGTTCTTAGGAAAACTATGCAAAATACGATGAGCTTTGGCACTTTACTTTCTTCATAAGCTGATTGGTGTTTTAGAGCTCGGCTTTGGTGGTCGGGGCCCCCTGCGCCGGCTGCCGAGCTCGGAGCTGGGCCACGTTTGTGGGGTTGGCTGTGTTGGGGAGCCCTTCCTGGCATTGCTCTGGCAGAAGCTGAGGGGTGTCAGCGTTCCCTGCGCAGCCGCAGCCGCCCCCGGCCCCCGGGGAAGCAGGTACAGACCCCGAGTTTCCAAGAAGATGAAATTGAAGCATCATTATGAGACGAGCTGTGGCATCTTAATTATTCCTCTCAAATGCTAGGCTGCGTGTAAACAGGCTGTGCCTCCTGCTGACAGCCAGGATGATTAGAGGATAGTGAGAAAATGCAGAAGATATAAACCCGTCTGGGGGCGATTGCATGTGGTTGGGCTGAGAAGAAGAACGGGAGGTTGCTGTAGAGGCCGGGGAGGTGTTTCCTGGAGCTGCACCAAGGAGGAACCTGCGGAGCCAAAAGAGTGCCAGCAATTTCCAGACCTGACAGAAAAGGGATCATTGATGGGTTAATGACCTCGTTCTGCAAATATTTATGTATACTGCTGTAATTTTGTGCTCAGCTGAGGAGTTCCTAGTGAATTTACTAGAATCACTTCATTATAGCCTCTTTAGCAGAAAAACAAAAAGATAATTAAACCTTTAATACTCCTGCATGTAAGGACGTGCTCTTAAAAAGCCTATGTTTGAGCAGAGAGGCACGTGCTGCTTAAGTGCTTAGAAAAAGAAAAATATTGATGTGTTTATTGGAGTTAGAATTCTTTCCTACCTCCTGCACATGTGGGACACGCGTCCCGTTGTGTCGCTGCGGTAAGAGATGGCTCGGGGGGGCTGCTTTCAGTCACTCTGGGCAACGGGCTGGTGGTCTCCTCTCAGTGAGACATAACCACTGCCTGTGCCCCCCTGCTCACCAGCCCACCCAGAAGGGCTTTGGTTGACGGGATTCCATCCAGTTAAGCAACAGGAAGGAGCAGGAAACAGCAAATTCATCCACGGCGTAATATTTTGCCTTCCAAATGAAATGCAGGGCCACCAGGAAGGTAAAGTTTGAGCTAATTTCTGTAAGTAATTCAGAAGGATGCTCTTTCTCTAACCCCCTGCGTTACCCTGTGCCTTCTGACACTTGTGGTGGGTGGTAGGAGCCATCAAACACTGCAGGCCCCTTGCGTTGAGTAGTTTTGCCTTAATTTCCAGGTGAATATAACTGTTACACGCTGCTTGGGGTTTGTCAGTGGCCTTTTAAAGGATCCTACAGCCCATTGAGCCAGTGATCTGTCGGCGCTGACAGATCGGGATGTTTCCTCTCTGGATGTTTGCCTGTTCCTGCACTAATTCCCACCAGTTTCCTGGGATATCTTTGGTCCCGCTGTTCATTTCCACCTGGGAAGCAGCTTCTTCCCTTGACCTAAGGCTGGGTGAGCAGCAATGAACCTCAGATCAAACTATTGGGTTTTGTCATCAAGTGTTCCTTGAACCTTCTGTGCCTGTGACCAATGTTCTGCCTTCATTTCATCAGCACGATGCCACTAATGCACGTAACGGGCAAGTGCCATGAGCTCCCAATCCTGGAAACAGAGATGATTCCCAAGGACAATGTTTGGATATACCATAAGACCCAGGTGGGGACCAGAGAGCTAGAAGGTCAGAGAGATGCGGAGGGGATGGCAGATTCCTTATTTAAAGGAATTTAAAATGGTATTTAAAAATAATTTTCTTTCTTCTAGCTTTATTTTGTCATCTTATTAACAAAATCTTAATGATAATAGGTTGGGGAGATGTTTGGTATAGTGTGGGGTTTGGGGTTTTTTTTGTGTCTAGAGTTTTGTCTTTCCACTGTGTTTCAGTGATTCCTGGTGATTCAGGGCTGCTGCTGCTTTTCTTGCGTGTTTACAAGGATTTGGCAAAACCCGGAGTCTCTGTGCCACCTCCCCAGGGCTGCACTTGGGGAGCAGTGTTTCTGCACTGGTGGCTGCTCCTTCCTAGCCCCCCCCTTCCTTCTCCCTGCCCTAAAACAATTTTGTCAAGTGTCTCTGCTGCCTTCTGTTCCCCACCTCTGCAGGCACTTAATGAATATATTGAAAAACACTGGCCCAAAGGCTGATCCCTGGGGCACTGCGCTATTAACCTTTCTCCATGCTGGGAATTGGCCATTTATTTCTATTCTCTTTCCTATCTCTTAACTTGTTTTAATCCATGACAAGACTTTATGGTTAACCTGGTGGTAACCGTGTTTCCTTACAGCCTCCAGCCAGGCAGGAGCTCCATCAGGGGCCTTTGGGGTACATGAACAGGTCATACCTCCCAGTCCTCCCTGAGAAAACCTCTCTCTTGCCCTGGGAAAGGCTCCCAAAAGAGGTGCAGATCCCAGTTGTTACTGGTTTTGGGCAATTGTTTGAGAATTCTGCACTCTGGGAGTGCTGGAAAAATTGCTGGGAAATTTGTGGATGCTAAAAGCATCCTAAAAAGGGTCTGTCTGTACGTAATGGATCTACTTAATGTTGGGTACTATAGACCCTAATGGTGATTTCTGCATCACCTTAGGTTTTCCAGTGCTTTTAGTTAGAAAGATATCTTTTCATTACCTTGATGTATCAAGTCAAAAGGGTGTTGCTCAGTATAATTTCCTCTAAGTAGAGAGATCTGGCTTTCACTAACCCACCACTTGCCCAAAATTTGATGGTGTCAGCAGCAGATCCAAAGAGCACTGCGGCCACATCTAGGGCTGTCAGATGAAGCACAGGGGTTAATTCAGCTGTTAGGTTATTTGGAATACTTAACAAAATTATAATTGTTATAATTGGAGCCTGAGTGTGCAGGGAGAAGGGCTGATGCCTTGGCCTGGAGAGTCTGTAGAGAGTTTGGGTGGGAGGTGTCGGTGCCACAAAAAGCAAAGAACAGACAACGACAAAAATCCCCCTGTGCACCCTGTTCAGAAAGTTCAGGAAATTACTGGCTTAAGGAAATATGATTTCAGTCTTCAGAGCTCTCTGCTGGCAATATGTGTTTCCTGTAAATAGCAAGTCATTTCTGCTGGCGGCAGAATGTTCCTGGTTTTGATGCTGAGAGCTCATTAAAATCCGATGTTAAACAATTAATGTTCCTAGGGACAAATTGTTTCACGTTACTAGGACTTTCTCTTGCCAGAGGAAAATATGATATCCCGGAAAAATGACAGGGCCTGGAATAAATTTGACGCTTGAGAAACACTCGCTGACATTCAGTCCAGTCCAGCCCCCGCTGCTTTTGCAGAAGGAGATGGAATCTGTGTGAGGATGGGGCTGGGAAACCACCTCTGACTCTGAGCTTGGGTGGATGAAGAATGAGAATCAGCACCTCTACCTGCAGGATTAGTATTAAAATTTGAGGTTCGGTGACCTTAATGTTTGCTATGGAAATGGTCCCCTTTGATACGTGGGGAGCAGCCGCCCCGCTCTTTGCCCTGGGTGCTGCCCCCCTCCCTCCGGTGGGATTGATGGTGGGGCCCTACGAGTTCTGCTTCATCCCCAGGGAGCGATGCTGGGGGCAGTGGGGTTTCTTACAGGCAGCCCAGGCAACGGGGACATTTTCTGGGTGAAGAGGCTGAAGTGGGATCAGGGAACAGCATCGAGCGCTGCAGCTGGAAACATAGTCAGAAGATTTCTCATCAATAAATGTATATATATATTATTTTTTTTTTTTTTTCCCCAAAGTTATTATTTTATAGAGATGTAGAGGTACCAGACTGGGAAGGTGAGGATCTACATCCCACCTGCTGGACCAGGCTCCAGAGCCCCTTGTCCTTCCCCAGCAGCTGCTGTTGACAGATGTTTTCAGAGGAGAATGTGAGTAATTGCTTGCTTTTCTGAAGCTGATTATGTGTTCTGAGAACAAAAGCTGTTTATTACATCCAACTTTTTTATTTACCTACTTTTCTCAAAAGGATAAACTGTAAATGGGATCTATTATATCACAAAGGGGTTCTTTTTCCCCTTTTATGAACACTATTTTAAGTCACGGCATCTCCCAGCCTTTTTCTTCCCAAGAGCTTTGCAAAGTCCTGGTTGTTATCTCTGTGATGAGATTTCTGGCCCTTTAGTCATCCATAACGGGATGTGACAAAGCCAAGTTGTCGGTCCAGACTCATCTTAGAGGGGAGAAGAAAATATTTTTAGACCTGAGGGTTTCTTTGTGTCTCTTGTGATCTACAAAGATAAAGACACTTGACTAGAAGATTTTTACCTGCATAAATTGGCACAGTAATGTCCTTCTGTGCAGTATTTCCCTCACTTTTCCTTCTCTTTGGAAAACGTTCGATGGGAATAAGTTAAATGAGAGAGTATGTTCTCATCCTCAGCAGGCCAATGTCACCTCATTTCCCTTATCTTTTGAGGCTTCTCAGTCCAAGAGGTCTCTTATTAACACTAACAGCAATGCTTCCAAACCTCCTCGTCTTCTGCATTTCTACGGGTTTTTAATGGATAGGTTTATTCTAGGGTGTAAAATGTTACTGGGCTTTTTAGAGCAGAGTCTGCTCTTTTAGAGCAGAGAACTGAACTAATGTTAGAATTGCTTTGACCCTGCAAGGGATGGGCACCAGTCACCCTTTTCATTACCCCAGCCTGGCTTCCCTCTGCACCTGACGTGGAGCTCAGCAGCTTCAGAGGAGTGAGAAATACATAATTGGAGTAATTACCTCATTATTTGCAAAATGGTTGTAAACACGTTAACGTGTAAACACGTTTAATGTATTAAAATACATTAATGGTTCCAAGAAAGTTCATGTAGATACTGCACATCGTTTTTCCAAGTGAAGTGTATTTTTTTGTGTATTCAAATGACTGTGGGCTTTGCAGAAAAACATATAAAGGTGTTTTTGTTTTTTTTCTGTAAACTATATTTGTAATGTGTCACTTGCTGCGCACTTTCTTAAGATCGTTTTGTGGGGCTGAAGCTGTCGGGTACCTGAATTATTTGTTATCAGACTCTACGCTGTGAAAAGTCTGATTAGACCCGCAGGTAATAAAATGAAGAATAAAATATTTAAAGCACACACTGACAAAATAGTCTGCTTCTCTAAAGGATCTTTGTGGGATGTCTACAGTAAAAAAACAAACCCAAAAAACAAACCCAAAAAATGCTGGGATGACAGTTTAAATATATTTTCACTTTACCCTGTGGTATAAGGAATAAAATCCAAAAATACATCCCTACTTTATGACTGTCTGAATATGCCAAAATCCCGCAAAGAGCTGTGCATATTTTAAGCCATGCTCTTGTAAACAAGTGAACGTACTATAAATTTAATTTGAGCTTTTCACGAGTTTGAATCCCCTGGAAAGATGCGTAAGAAGAGATTTGTTTAGTTCCAATAACTTATTATTTAGGACTGTGACCCTAGAAACTCCTACTGGGATGTGTAACCTTGTGCTGGGGAATAACCCCCCAAATTGATGGAGGCCTTTACTCGGCTGAAGTCCCACCTGGGCTTCAAAACGTACAGGATTTGATCCCCGTTCAGATGAAAGAAGGGGGGGAGTAACACAGACACCCCCTGAGCTCGGCTGCAGTTGGGCAACCACAACTCTTCCAGAATCTGAGTGATCCCCTGAGCCCAACAGGACCTTTATGGGTGGTTTACGGCCAGACTTTGGGGGTGGGAAGATGATGCTTTGATCGGTGCCTGAACCTTTGCTTTGTCCCTTTAGGTTTTAATTGCAGCCTCTATTATTTTTCTTCTTCTGTCTTGTCATTCCCAGTGCATCCCACTTCCCGGAGGGCGTTGTTTGCTGGTGAACAACATGGCTTATCTCCCCAGTTTGCTGTGGGTTTGTTTTAGCAAATTTGTATTTGCTAAATACAGCAAATTTATAAATAAATAAATGAATTATAATTCTATAACATAATATAAATTTATGAACAAATTTATAAATAATTAATAATTTATAAATAGTAGCAAATTTGTATTTGCTCAAATGTATTTATTTGCTGATTATTTGTATTTCTGTTTGCCCGAGTGCAAACACCATTTTTAAGGGAGACAGCCCAGCTCCAACATCTCTCCTTCATGATTCACCCTGGAAGAGACAAACCTGATTTCCTGCTACCTGAGCAAAATAAACCTGAATTTTCTTCCTTTGCCACCAAAAGAGAAGAGGCAGGAGCGGCCACAGAAACATAGTCTACAGGCTACAGGTGATCTGAGGCCAAGTTGGAGGAGGCTTTGAGAAACCTGGTCTGGTGGGGGGTGTCCCTGCCCAGGGGAGGGGTTGGCACTGGATGGTTTTCAAAGTCCCTTCCAACCTAAACCGTTCCATGATCCTTCTTCCCTTCTTGCCTTTCACAGATGCCATTTCCAGGTACATGAAACTTTGAAGATCCATGGTCTTCCCAGAGGCTGAGCCTGGGGTTTGCCCTGTTTGGGGATGAAGCAATGTCCCCCTTTCTCCAGCCATGGGTCTCTCTTGTGGTCTCCATGGGCTTGGAGAGACTCCTGAGAGCAGCCTCACAATGGTGTCTCCTTCAGCATCCTTGGAATCCTGCATTCTGATCTCACAGTGGTGCTAAGTTCCCTCTGGACAACAGTAAGTGCATCTATTGATTAACAAATATACAGTAATTCTGCTTTCAAAGGATGGTCTCTCCCTTCCCAGTCCACAGTGTGCATGGATTTGCTCTGGGCTCTTGCTGGTGGCTTTTCCCTCTTGGGGACCTGTCTCTGTCTCCAAAGCCTGATGTGTTTTCCCGTGAGCAGCACAGACCTGCTGGCGCACGGTCCCTTATAGTTTGGGGGTAGATTGAGGAGCTGAAGTTGGAGTTTTTGGTGATGTCTTTGACCCTACACGGTGTTGGTTGGGTTGCTTCTCATGCAGGTGCCCCTAAATCTTTGTTTTCAGCAGAATAAAGAGGGCCTTTGTCTGTTCTGGTCTGGATGTGGAAGCGATGGAGATAGTGGTGCTTTTCTGCCCTCTGGGAATACACTACATGAGGTTTTTCTGCCAACCCAGAGCAGCCTTATCAGTTAGGACCCGATCCTGACCCCTAAACCAGCCTTGCCATCCTTTGCTTTGCTGAAATTTTGTAAGACTGAAACCATAACACCCCCCCCCCCCCCCCCCCCCCCCCCCAATTAATAAGAGGATTATTACGAAGTACACAAGTAGCATAATTAAATGTATGTCGTAATACCTGATTAGACTATGGATTTAGAGATGGAGCGGCATTATGCAAAGATACAATGTAACTGGGTTAATAACAATCAACTGATTAATGTAGTACATCTCATTCAAGCCTAGAGGAGAATAGGCTGAGATGATTAGCACCGTTGCAAATCTGCAGAAGAGCACAAAGCAGAATGCATGCCACACGACTGAATAAACGATGGGGAGTTGCATCAGCTACTGAAATACTGAGAGGGTGAAAGGAGACACAACGTTGTTAAGTGACTTGTGGAAACGAGCCTGGGAGACACAGCAATTCTCCACATATTTGTGTTACTGGGGATTTGTAACCCCAGTGAGTTAATATGCACAGTGCAAGTAAACAAGATACTGTATGGAAATAATATTGGGCATGAAGGGTTTGGGGTTTTTTAGTCTGCTGAAGGAAACTGAACTGAGTGGATGCCCCGTTCTTAAAGCAGGTAAAAATCCTACCAAAAAGCAAAATCCAGCAGAAGCCTTTAGAGGCTGTGAGCATTTGCCTTCCCTGGTGGTGGGCAAGGTGGGCAAAGAGGAGCTGGGAGCCTTTCTGAAGGCAAACATTGACCTGTTCCCATATTGCTTAACCTGCAATAATAAGTGAACAACTAAGGAGAGTGAAGGAAAGGAAGGAGACAGTTAAAAGAAATATATAGGTTTTTAAACTGTAAATAGAACTTAGGGTGTTAAATTGCCACAGCAAACAGCTCCAGTCCCCTAAGGAGAACATGTAGAATCAGCCCGTGCCTGGGTTGGGGATGGAGGGAGGGCAATAATCAGTTTGCAGTTACGCTCCAAAGCTGTAAGCATTATTATAAAAGAAACAGAAAATGTAAGTCCACCTGAGCTGCAGAAGGAAATATGGCTGGGATGCTGGGATTTGGACTGGGTGATCTCCACGGGTCCCTTCCAACCTCATCTGCTCTGTGCTTCTAGAAATATCCTAATCTCCTCCTCACCTCTGAGCACAGTGCAAATGCAGGGTGATGGAGGCTTAGATTGGAAAATAGTCACAAAAATAAGTAGTTTTACTGCAGGCTTTTGAAGTTTCCCTCTGGTTCTGTTCTTGCTGCACAGATGAGTGAATAAAGGCCTCCAGAGAGATGAGTGCCAACCTTGCTCTGTGCTTCCAACTGGTACCACTGGTTCAACTGGGTGTTCCCTGTGGGGTCAGTGATCTCTGTCACTGGGTGCTGGACCCTGGTGTGTTTGGATTTCAGCTCAGTCTTTTCCATTTTGAAATTCCTTCCCATCCTTTTTTCTTACATGGAGAGAGATGTCATCCCTATCAAAGACTCTTTAGATACTCCCAATCATCAGAAGACAGGAAAACTAAATTAAATTTATCTTAACTAGATGTGTCTTCATTTCATGGCTTAACTTTCTTCTTTTGCCTTACACTCGTATCACTTTATAAATCATGAAGTCTCTCTATAATTCTTTTCAACTTCATGAACCTGCTCCGTGTGTTCTTTGGTTACATATAGCTCTGTTCATTCCCCATCTCCCGGGGCTTCTCTAACAGGATACAAGACACCATTACGAGTAATCCGTCTTCTTTCTTGGGTCTGGGGAGAAGCAGATCTGATTTTAGAGGTAGGCTGATGAACAGTTTCTTATTTAGAAGAAAGATGTATCCAGGAAACAAAATAGATTATCGTTGGTAGCTCTGATTCATAAAGCTGACAAATGTATAATTTCTCATCTGGGTTGAAAACACTCCATTAGACCTCGTGGTAGAGATCAGAAGTCTTAAGAATATGGCACGATGGAGGTGACCAGGCTCACCAACCCCTCTCCACTGCTCCAGGTTCCTCCTCAGCAGCAGGGACCTGGCATCAGGCAGGGGAGATGTGCCACCAGGTTTGACAGCCCTCACTGAAAGAGGGAATGTTGTTTGTCCCATAGGCTGGGAGATTTAATTCCAGTTGTACTTATTCTCCATCTCTGCTCCATCTCCATTCTCTCATCTAACTTCAAGAAAACCCACAAATACCTCAGGCTCTGCTGGGGATCTGGGGCTCTGTGGTGGCCAGGGATGTGCTGCACGGCAGCAGGGAAGACTCAGCAATAAAACCTGGAAATAGGAGAAAAATGGAAAGAGAAGGAGGGTCCTGTGAAACCGTGATGAAAAAGGGGTGTCAGATCAAGTTGATGGGCAAGGAGGGGTGTTAGGATGGAAACAAGGTGGGACTTTAATGTGTGGTGGCTAATTATCATTCAAGAAGCCCATGTGTGGTGGGGCGGGTGCCCTTTTTTCCCACCTCCAATTAGATTTTATGAACTTTATAGGAGCTAAATTATTACCCTTGAAGCAAGAAAACAGGAAAGAGAGCTGGCCTGCAATTCAGGGGGCCGCGGGGAGTCACAGGGGATGGAGTGTAAATCAGGGCACGTGCCCCGGGTTCCAGAAGAAGTGGGGGGAGATGGCACGAGCGGGTTGTGATGGGAGGAGAGGGCTCGCCTTGGGGCCGGTGGGTAATTGGGCTTCCCAGAGAACACTGAGGGAATGGCTGATGGGACGGGTTTTTCCGCAGTCTCTCTGAAGGGTTGATCAGAAGCACAGAGAGTCTGGCTGATCCTTCAGACAAGGCTATTTTTTTATTTCCTAAAACTGCCACAAAGGAAATCTGATCAATCACTTCCTCTGATTCTCGCTCACGTGGCCTTCACTCTTCTCTTGCCTCTTCTTTTTCCTTTCTAACTTTTTTTTCTCTACTTTATCTATTGGAGCGTTTTTGCTGGTTTGTTGTTTGCTTTTTTATACTTTTTCTTTTTTTTTTCCCCCCCCCAAATACTTACTATTTACTAACTGGAGATTAGGCCATCAAAGGAGCAGGGCAGTGGAAAAGCAGAGAAAATCTTACCCTTTTCTGATTTTTTTTTTTTTTTTCCCAATTATCTGCAAGTTTTTCAGTGTCTTTCAGACCCTCAACATGTCCCCAGTCCAGAGGGACTGGCTTCTGCTGTGTGTTGTATGTTGGTACCTGTGCTGTGTCCTATGTGACATTAGACTTACCCTCATCAAAGAGCTTTGCGAATGATTTCCTGCTTTGGCATATGTACTTAATACTCAATTTCCTGCTTCGTTAACGTACATAATAATTCTGGAAAATACCATAATAATAATAATAAAGCTGGCTTTGACTGTGTTGCTAAGCACCCATCAAAATATCCAGCATTTTTTGCCATGGTGCTGATTAGTGAGTTGCCTGAACAAAACTTGCCTCCTTTAGCACTGGGATGTCCTAGGAATACTCTGATGTACATTAAAAAAGGATTAAAAAAAAGCTGCAAAGATGAAAAATGAGCCGTTTCCTATCAATTATTTACCTCTCTGAGGGCCCGGAGTACATCACATCACGCAGATGTTGAAGTGCTTGTACAATAATACAGTCTCCAATGAGATCACTTTATACTGGTAGTTAATGCACTGGAATAATTCCTGAGCACATAATAAATCTGACTTTTCCTACGTCGGATTCTGTAGCGTGGGAGGCTGTGAAGTAATAATAAACTGAAAAGCACCTGCTTCGTTTTGGAATAAAAGCTAATTACACTTGATTCATAGATCCATGGGTGGTGTCCGGATGTGTGCAACAAAAAGCTTTGGTAAGTAATATTGCTGTGAAAGGCAGATGAGATTTGGGGGCTGTGTTGCTTTTTAAAGGGGTTTAAATATTTCTTTAAAACATTACAAAGGGTTATTTTAAAGAAAAAAGTGCCCACAGAAAATGTGATGGAGCGGAGTATGGTACTTGCCAGCTGGCACCTGCCTGAGGTCAAGGTCTTCAAAAATGACCAGATGTTATGACCCAGTCATCTCTGAAGGCTTTTCTTTCCTGTTAAACCAGGTAAAACTGTTAAAATAAGGTGAAAGTGCTGCAGAGCCCACGTCTGCTGGCATCTGCTCGTTTTTATTGCTCCTGGCATAAAGGCTCTTGGGAAAGACCCATCACTCAGCTGGACAGATTTACTCAAGAAGGAAGGTTTGAATCAAGAATTTGGTTTGAATTGATGGTGCTTCTGACCAGCACTTTCGCTTGAGTCCCTGGGGGGGAAAAAGTATATGTGGAGAAAGCAGCAATTAAAAGAATTTGCTAAAAAGTAGAGGGTGGTGAGAGCCTGGCCCAGGTTGGGCAGAGAAGCTGTGGCTGCCCCATCCCTGGAGGGGTTCAAGGCCAGGTTGGAGGGGGCTTGGAGCAACCTGGTGTGGTGGGAGGTGTCCCACCTGAAACTGGATGGGCTTTAAGGTCCCTTCCAACCCAAACCATTCTGTGATTCTATGACTGTGACTGGGGGATCCTTCTCCCAGTAGATGTGAGCAAGGAACTGAGATTGTTGCTGGTGCTGCACTGCTGGGGGACACCTTCAGCCACAAAACTGCTGCCATATGGGCAGATGCTCAACATTGACCTTGGTAAGGCTGCTCAGGCACTTGGAGATGTCTGTGGCCCATGATCAAGGTTATCAAGAGTCTCTCTGTAATGACTTGATGTTACCTCAGAGAACTGAAAAGGTTATTTATGGGCAGAATATTTCTTGTTGCTCAGTGCATGTGAGGTCAGCGTGTAATCATCAGGAGCAATCCTCAGGAACATGAGTAAGTCACAGAGAGAATTAAGGATTTTAATGAGGAGTTTGCATAAAAAAGGGATAAATATGATCCCTGCTGTGAGAGGTTTTTGGGTTTTTGCTGTGAAGAGGAGGGAGGTGTCAGGCTGTGGGCAGCACTTACCTGTATCAATACCCCAGAACTATCACTTGTTGCTCAGTCAACAAGTAGGTTGGAAATTGCTCCTCTCCTAAAAGAACATAAGGTAAAAGGTAAAGTGGTAAAATGAGGTCACATCAAATTAAAGAATGACAAAGGGGAAAAAAAAAAAAAAGGCTTCTAATCCGAGATACTGTTTACCTTGAAAAAATGTCTCAGCAACGGGCTGAGCGTCGCCGATCAGAGGGTCGGGGCAGCTCCGGGTTCCCACTGGCCATTTGAAATTCTGCCTCTTGTATCTGCTCAAACCCAGCCTCTGAAAATGCCTAATGAAGCTCTGAGCATCAAGTGGAGCGTTCTGAATATTCACCCAACCGTGGCTTTTTCTCTCGGTTGCAATCTTAAATTGCTGTTATTGATTTTCTTGTTTCTGGTTAACATATTAAAGTACGATTCATTTTTAACCGTATCTATATTTTATCACAGCGTGCCCTTTGAGACGCTTTTCTACATAATATTGGAATGCTTTCCTTCTGGTCAAGTAGTGTATTTTATATTAATGCCTCCTCTGTTATTTTCCCTGACTGAGATGCCAGAGTTGCTGGAGAATGAAAACATTAATTTCAGGAGTAGCAGGGGTTTTCTCCTTGATGCTGGAGCAATCTCCAAGTGCTAAAAACTTCGTCTCACTCTTTCTGGTTTGGAAGGTTTTGGTGTAGATTGAGAAAATAAATGGCTACTGATATTTCTTGCTCTGATGGCAGCAGTGATTAGCTTGATTTGGAGTGATTAGCTCCAAAGGAGAAGCAAGGGCACCGAAACCTCTGTTCCATGGCAGGGAGAAGGGGTGTAACGTCTGGGGAGCACAAAAGTCATCCAGGCCCCAGTCCCTCAGTGACCATCCTCCTGGAGTCATCATAGGGATTATTCGACCAGTTGATTAGAAAAAGTACATAATTATGACTTGGCATAAAGCAGCTTGGGGAAAACCAAAACAAATTTGAGAAATACATCAATATTCTAAACTCTAGTTTCTTTTGGTTTAAAAAACAAATTACCAGAGAGTAGGGAATCTCTAGCATCATCAATAAGAATAAGGTTGGCTTGTGGACCAGGGGCTTTAAAAAGATGGAAAAAAAGCTGGTGGGAAACAATTTCCTCTGCCCGGTTCATGTGAAAATCCAAACTCAGGAAGTTGGAATGCTCTTTCAGGAAAAGGGTTTTTCTAGAGGTTTTTCTGTTCCACCTCAGGCTGCAGCTGGAATGGTGTTAGACCTGGCCTGGCCTTTGGTTCTGGAGGGACAGGGGATAAAAAATGGAATTATTGCAAAACTCTTCAAGAGAAAAGAGAACTGAGGTGTGGAGAGGAGAGGATCTTGCCTGGGGCCATCCTTTCCAAAGCCATTTTCTCTTCAAGGTACTGAGGGAAAAGTTTATCGTGGGTTTTGTGGGTTCTTTTTCCTATTTCTTTTTTTTTTTTGATCCTCTGGACAAACTCCTCCATGTCTTCTCCTGGTTTTGCCATGGAGCTGCCCATCCTATCACCCCAGCCTTGTGTGGGTCCAACTGAGCAACCGCTCGAGCCTCTGAGATGTTGCTCTAAATCTCTGATCTCTGAATGTTGCTTTTGGTGGAAAGAGATGAGATTTTCCCTTCTTCCTGAAGTCTGGGTGCTGGCAAGGAGGGAGAAATATGGGCTGAACTTGCTGTCAACTCTCTCAAAAGCTTTTTATCGTAGCTAAAATGTCTGGTAATGGTACCCAGAACTATCATTACGGTTAATTAAAGGTCTGTTTCTTTTTGTAATGTGAAGGTTTTACTTTCTGGAGTTGATAACATGGCAATAAAACCTTGCTTTAGGCAAAATCTTGGTATTCAAGGTCACAATTTAGAAGTAATTTTAAAATTGAAGGGAAAACCCCAAACCAGCGTATGGTTCCTGTTATTTCTGTGTTGTGGAAGCACAAAGCTGAGTCCTTGTCAAAGCTTTATTTGAAATTGCAGAGCCTGGTGCCAGGGACATGTAGGCACAGAAATGTCGGGATTTTCAAAAAATGGGGATTTTTCAATCTATTAGGATTGAGACAGAGACCCCCAACTCCTCCAGCCCCTGGGCTCTGTTCTTTGTTCCACTGTTTTCCTAAAAATCATAGGGATTCATGTCTTCCTGCTTATGGGAGAAAATAAAGAATAGAATAAAATATCCCTTAAATCCCACAGTCAGCACAGCATTGCTGATCATGACCATTTGCTCAGGTTTTTGAAATTTGTGTTTGTTTGCTGTTTTTATAATTCTGATGTAAATATTTTTCTGGAATGACTAAATTTGAAAAATGCAGTCTCTCAATACATAAACAGCATAGATTATAGTTCATTATTTTATCACTTAAATGATGTTTTTTCACTTTCATTCCAGGGCCAACAGAGAAAACAGCAGGTGCTAAAAGTGGTCAAAAAAAGACATTAACCTGGGTAAGAAAAGTGAAATAAGATATTGAATTGCTGCAAACCTGGTAAAAGCTGAGCTTTCATTTATCAAAAACACTCTTTGCTGAGGTGGTGTGTGGGGAGATGTTGGCATGAAAGTATAAATTAATAATACAAGAATATTTAAATTGTAATGTCTTTGGGCGCTGCCATGACATTTGCTTTCAAGGGTGTGGAGAACATGTGATGGGTACCCTGACCCCAGCAAAAATGTTGTGTGTGTGGCTGGGTGGGGGAATTAATTAATCAATCAAATATCCTCATACATCTCCGTGTGTCAGGGCACAGAGGAGGGCATGGGCAAGTGGAGAGGACAACTCTCCTGGGAAGCCTCTTGTCTCCTGAGTGGCTCCTTTTTAGCAGGTAGCTCTCATTCATAAAATTCAGGCATCTACCTAAAATTATCCACACGTACGTGTGCAGGGCACCACAGATATTGAATTACTTTGGTTGCTGCTTAAGATAATAAACTCTAACCAGAACAGTGACTTGCAAATCACCGAGTTATCACTGAAACCAGAACTCAATAATAACTGATTAGAAAGGCATAAAAAAATAAGGTTTTTTTGTCAGGATCATTTACTCCCTGATGACAGGGATGATAGGAAGTGGCTCGGTGTTTAAATGATAGATGAGAGCCATTAAAACAATCAGGGACCTTCCAGGATTGTTTGTCGCCAAAATTAAAAGGGAAACTTTAACAGTATCAGATGTTTTTGAAGACGGTTGCTCTTGAGGGTGTTGTGGCAGGTTTGGTATAAACTAAATTATCAATTTCAGTATTATTTTGTGCGGTGTATTACTGGGGTCTTCCCTCCTCTGCTTGGCTGTGGCAGCTTTGCTCCTCTAAAAGCTGTTTGAAAAGACCTGAAATAACTTCCTGACAACCTGAAACTCACTTTTATCTCTCTAGCACCCCTGACTTTGGCAGCCCCATTACAAATTGTACAAATCTTTTTTTTTTTTTTCCCCCATAAAACTCTTTTCTCCATGAAATCCTGGATGTTGTGGGCAGGGCATTGCTGTGCCCATGGCAATGGTGGTGCTGAGGGCTCACCTCGCAGCCACAGCAGAGGAAACAAGGTCTTAAATTCCATTTTTGTGTTAGAACTGGCTCCCAGGCATGGAGACCTCTCCAGCACAGCCAGTTTAAAGCCCTGCACATATATATATATATATACACACAGATATATATAATCAAATGGTTAGAGATGGAAGGGACCTGAAAGCCCCCCCAGTGCCACCCCCTGCCCTGGGCAGGGTCACCTCCCACCAGACCAGGTTGCTCCAACTGAGGTTGGAACTAAATGATCTTTAAGGTCCCTTCCAACTCAAATGATTCTATGGTTCTATGTTATTAATAGATTAATTAACTACAATAATTGTGCAACAATATTGTCTTATATATTATATTTAATCTGTTTTTTTACAGTTTTATGTGTCTGTTTGAATGTATTTCTTTTTTTCCTGATGTGGCTTTGCCTCTTGGAAACGCTGTTTTCTTGGTTTCTCCCAGATGCCGCTTGACTTCTCTCCCCGTCTTTATCGCTTTCGCCTGAGAATGGATGTCTCCAGCTCCAAGTGCTTTTGGGATAATCTACGTATTTACATTTGCTCTGCAAAGCTCCACTCAGCTGTTACTGAATGTGACTCTGTGATTCTATAATGAAAATAATTAAATAATACATGTGCATCGTTCAACACGTTTTCTGTAAGAGGCTGTAAGATCTGTTAAGGTCTGAGGTTGTAACTTCTGATCAAGTTGGCCGGTAACGTGCCGTGTGTGAACATCAGCTGCTGCAGCCACAGCATCGTTCACTTCACAGAAGAAAAATCGATGGTTTTAACATCGAAATATTACTCCAGATGCTTTCAACATAATGCGAAAGAGCTTTAATGTTTCTGTGCTAGAAGAATGATCCCGCAGTTTGTTTTGATTTAAAAGCTTTGGAATATCCTGTCACGAAGCTAAATGCTATTTATTGCAAAATGTAACAAGGAAGCGGCAAAGCTGAGAAACTGGGAAATTTAGGGAACTGGTTTTGCCAGTTAGAAGAAGTAGTTCCTACAGGCATTATATTTTCACTGCCATGATATCCCTGTATCACCACTGCGGTGTGCTTTGTGAGTCTGTGACTGAGACTGGTACCAGTCCGTATGGAAAGGAGCTGAGTGTTTTAGTCTGTATTAAGCCTTGTAATCAGGGGGGTCTTTAGGAAAATGAGAGGTACGTTCAGGCAGGAGAAAAGCCTTCCCTCGGTTTTGCTGGAGGCTGAAGAGAGGGCAGAGCTTTGGGGAGGAAGGAGAGTTATTTTCCCCCTGCTGCTGCCTCTCTCCTGAGGCTCGTCCTCTCCCCGCTGACATGCGGCTTTCATTTCACATAAAATCGAAGAAAAGATTGCGGAAAGAGGCATAATTAATCAGATGTAGCAGGAAGGGAAAATACACGACGAGACATATGTTAATGTCCCGGCTTCCCGTTGAGAATGAGAGTGATATTTAATCCAGAGTTAAATACCATGCGGCTTTGACCTATTGCTAATGAGCTGATGTTTGGTTGAAGGTTGAAAGGCTTCTCAGGAGAAGTTTTAGACCAAAGTGATTGTGTGTTTTTGCTGCTTCGCTGTGGCCCTGTGCCGTTTGCCTGGGGGGGTGGCTGTGGGCTGGGGACACGTCCCCTCTCCCACCAGTGACCAGCACCGGGCCCAAGGACGGGTTTTGCTTTATTCAACACAGCTGCAATCTCAGCGTCGCACTGAAGTCTGGGTTCAAACATGCCAGATCTGAGCACGTTCTCGTTCCCCTTTCTCTCAGTTATGGAAATGGCACAAAGCCAGGTCTTGTTTGGTTTTAGCTCCTTCAGCCCTTACATCTGTGGAATGATGGACCAGAGCTGTGGAAGGTGGTGCTGAGCGCTCTCACCGGGGAGAGGCACAGGTAGACCTGGCCGTGGGGGAATCATTGTCATCCTCCCCATGGGGGGATGCTGGATGGGGTTGGTTCTTACTCCTGCCTCCTGAAATTGGGTGGAAAAGTTGAGTTCTGGAGGCAGAGAAGGCAGGAGAAGGCATTGCCACCGGGCTGTTTCCAGATGTGATGGAAGCATCTGCTGAGAAGCTTTCCTGCGCTTTCTCCCGTCTTAAAGCCTGCAATTAGTTCAGGTTCCTTCTTCACTTCTGGAAGTTTTGGGTTGTTACCTTCCTCAAATCACTCACACTGATGTCCTTTCTATTATTCTCTATTTTTCTTGTGTCTGCTTTGAGGTGATCCCATTCTTGTTGGGTTCAGCCTCAGCTCTGGGAGGTGCAGAAGCCCATCTGCTGGATCCCTTTATACCTCCCAAATCGTGAAATCATGGAATGGTTTGGGTTGGAAGGGACCTTAGAGACTGACCAGTCCTACCCCCTGCCCTGGGCAGGAACACCTCCCACCAGACCAGATATGTACCACTGATGGAAGTGTTCCACATTGGTGTGATTTTGGCTCAGTATTGTGTGTTCCTGAGAGCTCCTGAACATCCTCTAGCTGCTTCTCATATTTTTTTATTTTCCTTTCCTTTCCATTCCACCGCAGCTGCCTGGGGATATAACGATGACTCAGCCTCCAATTTACCTGATTCATCGTGCTAAACCACTGTCAAAATCTGCTTGTTTTAAATCCTATAATACTGTGGAGACAATTTGTTTTCTAGCCAGAATGTATTATGGCTTTTAGGACTTCTCACTGTTATTTTGAAACTGCATCCTCAATAGCATTATATTTTCGTTTGTTGTTATTATTCTTTTGTTGTTGTTCTGGAGGAACAAAAGTCCTAGGAAGTGTTTTCATCTTTTTTTTTTTCCCTTTTTTCCAGGATTAAGACCTTTAAGTCTCAAAGTCTTTATTTCAGTGAGTAAGATTCTACTCTTTCTGAAGCTCCGTGGGTTTTTTCCCCCGCAGGCTTGAGCATCAATCAAATTATTTTAATTGTCAGTTGTGTTGCTTCCTGTATTATTCTTATTTTTTACCATTTTAGCTGCTGCAAACTGAACGTGCGTTGGTGGCAGAAGTGACAAACTGTCACGAGGTCCTTGCTTTGCTGGTTTATTTTATTTCCATAAAACAGCCTGTGTTTGGGGGAGATCGGTGGGAGAGGTCAGTGTTTTGGGGCTGGTCTTTTCTCAGTGGTGCCCAGGGACAGGACAAGATGAAATGGGCACAAACTTGAGTATAAGAAGTTCCACTTAAACATGAGGAGGAACTTCTTTCCTGTGAGGGTGGCAGAGCCCTGGTGGAGGCTGCCCAGAGAGGTGGTGGAGTCTCCTTCTCTGGAGACATTCAAACCCACCTGGACAAGCTCCTGTACAACGTGCTCTGGGTAGACCTACTCCAGTGGGGGGGTTGGACTAGATGATCTCCAGAGGTCCCTTCCAACCCCATATGATTCTATGAGGGGGTGCCCAACAGACCCGGCTCTCCTGGTGATCAAAACCTTCCTCCTTTTTCCCCTCCTCCAGACCCACTCCTGGGTTACAGCAGCTGTGGCTGGAACAACGTGCTGTGGAGTGAGATTATGGCCGTGAGCTGCAAAACTGCCTGTCTCGAACCGTTACTTTTACAACACGTTTCTCTCTGAGAAATCACTGTTGGAGAGTTAAGACTTGTACGTAACTAGCTGTGAAACTAGCTGTCAGAATTGTTCAAGAGCTAGAAGTGCAAGGGAAGTGAAAAAGTGAAACTATAAGCCCTTCTTTTTGCTCTTCTCTTTATTAAGACAGTGCGTTCAGTGTGTTTGTGGGTGACTAGGCTGAGTTCAGTCACTGTGCCTTTAGCCTTTTGAAAAATTCTAAACCCCAACCCTTACCCCTCATGAAACAAGAGGTACGGTTTGGCAGCTGTGAATTTATGGCCAGTTTGAGTCCGACACTCCACGTCCTCACGGCAGTTGTCATTTCGCGGTAGCCATGGCTTGCTCATTAGCCACCAGTCTTCCTGGTGCTTCGCTGACCTCAGCACCTTAGGAGATGATTTCAGTGATAATTGCTAACTGAAGTAGCACAAAGTTGGGAAGTGACCACGTGCCTTGGTATTGACAGGGCAAAAGGCAGGACGTGGAGATCATGGGAGGGTGTGGGCGATGTCTCCCTGCTCTCCATCCTCCCCCTGCAGAACCTGGCACCCTTGAGGTTCAGGAGATGGGGATTAATGAGTCTCGTCAGGAGAGCTCTGGTCGCTGCTTTACAGGGCAGTGGTCACTGGCACTGCTTCTTCTTGTCTTTGGGAAAATGTTTGAGGGTTGATGCTGTGAGATTGTGTTTTCCTGATGATTTCAGCTTTTTTGCTTGGTAGCAGTAGGTCATTAGATTTGTAGTTTTTCTTCGGGCTCTGTAATATGTTCTTGTATTTCATGAGCATGGACAGGTGTCTTCCTGACCGGTCTCTGGGGTTCTGCACCTGCCAACAAGCACCATGTCCTGCACCAAGGGTGGCACTGGAAGGAGAAACTGGAAGCAGAAGGGGTATGTGGCAGAATAAGAGAACTCAGTAGAAGACTCCCAGTTCTCAGAGCGGTGTTATTTCTGTTTCATTTTTCTTTTCAGCCATTTGAAGCGACAAGTCACCCATGGAAAAACCAGACAGAAGCAGAAAGTTGCAATGTGAGCTCTGAGGTAGCTGTTGTTTCATTTCATTTTCCCAGAATTAGAAAACTGGGGAAGTATGTGGGAGCATGGTACTCCTGAAGGTCAGCCCTATGATGCTTACCAGATTTTGGCTGGTGGAGGGAAGCTAGGCTGTGGTCGTGAGTCTGTAACAGGAGAAAATTCCAGTGTTCACGCAGCAAAAATAACCCCTTCAGGAGTTTGCTATTATTTGAAATATTGCCCCCGGCAGAGCGCGATAGTACGCTAATTTCTTGTTGCAGGTGATAGTTGTGCATGGGTAGTCTTTGCCCTGTTGAATAGAGAGGTTTCAAATGTGCCATCCTGGACTAAATTTCATTTTGATCCTGAAGGAGTATTTCATCTGATGAGTTATGACTTAGAGGACAAGCTCCTTTCTCAGGACTGAACATGTCATTGATTCTCCAGACAGGGCTGGTGACACGGCGCCGCTTCTCTCTGCAACTTGAAAAAGCTCACCCGTGTCAGATGTCTCCCGAGCTGCTTCTAGTAAATGATATCTAAAAAAAAACTGCTAAGAGCTAAATTTTCACTGCTCTCTGGCTCCAAGGCTTGAGGAGAGAGGCAGAAGGAGAATAGGGAGGGGATGGAGGTGCAGTGCAAGAAAGCAAAGGTAAGGAATTGGGTAAGCAGAGGTGGAAAAGAGAAAAGTCCAACAAAGAGAACAGAAAATATAGCCATCGGGAAAAGAAGTGAGTAATGTGTATAGGCATGTGTATATGTACATATGTCTGTCTAGAAATCATCTTAAACAAAGAGACTACAAATGAAAGAGGCAAAAAGTTACTTAAACAGGTGATATTGCAGCTAGGAAAAAAAAAATACAGGAAGAAGAGTGGAATTGGTGTCAGAGGAGAGTCCTGGAGTAGAAGGGCTGTGATTTGGGCAGATGGTTTTATAATTCTGTGGTGGCTGGTAGCAGTCAAGGTGGTGAGAACTGTGTGCTTACATGTAAAATATCTTGTTCTCTAAAAATGTTAGGAGCTGTGATTCACAAGAAACTTCCAAGCTGAAAGGCTGGGATGGTTCCTGAGAAGGCTCCAGCAGCTCTGCCCGGTTCATGGGAAGGAGGGACTTGCAGCCAGGCAGGACAGGGATGAAGTGACAGCCAGCACGGAGAGCATCACCATGGAGCATTTAACAGCGTTGCTAATGGGATTATCTGCTGGCATTGCCCTGGTTCTTGCTGTAATTCATTTCCTTTATTAATTTATTATTCCCCTATTCCTTACAATAGCTTGTAAGGTGTGAGGGGGTGACAATACGGCAGCAGAAAGCAACAATTTGCCGGTGTTTCGCAAACGTCACGGGTGCCAGCTCTTGGTTCCCATCCTGGCCCCGTGTCCAGCTGCTCCCATCAGCATCTCCTCTTCCCCTGTGCCTCAATGCTGCTCCCATGAAGATGAATTGGACAATCTGTCTTCGAGGCAGGAGCTGTGATGATTTGTAGAAGAACTATCATCGCTGATCGGACAGCCAATCTATCTCACTGGGCCATCTCCTTCATCCCTCGTTTGATCCCTCTTCATTGCAGTGCTTTCTTGCTCACCCTCTTGATTCTCCTCTCCCTCACTTGAACTCTGCTGCTCTGTAGATTGCCTCAAAAAAATGGGAAAAATGGGAACGTGACATCATTTAAAGCAGAAAAGTTTAGGTGATGTGCTTCTCTTTGTGCTCTTTTTCTTCTGGCCTGCAGGTATGGCCCTTGGGGGACATCAGGAATGTGAATGGCATGAGCTGCGAGATCTCCACCTCCTTGTTCTCAGCATATCCTGGAGAGCTTCAGTGACCCATAGGACCATGTACACCGGTCTGCCCCAGGTGATGCAGCAGTTTCTCTCTGGTTCTGTCATCTGCAAGGCCAAAGATAACTGGAAATTTGCATTCTGGTGCTACCTGAGGAGCCAGAGGAAGTCACCTTCTGTGCTGAAGGTAACCTGTGATGGCCAATTGAAGGATGGTGTAAAATGAGCTCTATGAAACAGCGAACACCTGTGGCAAATTCTGGTGTCCTGGTGGGCTCATGGGAGCATCCCCTGACCCAGATTCCTGTTTGAGGAAACATGGATGATACCAAGGCAAGAAAAAACTAATGCATTGACTTAATTCTATAAAGAATCTTATTCCCTCTTTAGAGGGGGACAATCACCCACACAATTCTTGTAATTTGCTGGTCTCCAGAGCAGAGGGATGCCTGCCAGGGAGAACGTTTCTGTGGGCATTTAAACCCCCCAAGAGAGATTCAGACATATGAAGAGGCTGAGATGGGGTTGGAGACCTGGGTGATGGTGCATCAGCCGCCAGGAACACCGAGCTGGGAACCATTCACTGCTGCTCTGATTTAAACCGTGGCACCGCTGCAGTGCTTCCTTACCTGCTCTGCAGCCCTTAACTGTCTGCTGTGCCAACAGAGGAGACCAAATTCAGCATAAAATATAAAGAAACTTATATAAATCATTAATTTTGCTCCTACCTAATAAGCTGTGGTGTATGAAGTGCTTTTTTGGGGCAAAGGGTGCTTTTGGAGTTTAGAACAAGTTAATATATAAGATTTTTCACTCTTAGGTAACAATTTTGTTATGGCTGGTGTGATTTTTCTTGTGTATAATGTGAAAATTTAGGCTTCTCTGTCCCAGTTTTTGCTTTCTACCATCAATAATAGCCTTTGGCAGAGGTTTTGAAAACTGACAAATTGTTGGATCTAAAACAGATTTGCCCACGGATGAAATATATTCTCGGTCAAAACCTTCCTCCTATAAATCAGGAGCACCACCGTGCTTGTTTAATTTACAAATTTTAGAATTCATCAGGGAAAACTGAAATAGCTGCCTGATGGCAAGTCGCTTCTTCATTTGCTTTTTATGGTATAAATGGCAGAGGGATAACGAGCGGCTGAAACAGCCAACCAACTTCTGATTAATCTACTTGATGGAGTTGCTCAGAAGGGAAACCTGTTCTGAGCAATTTGTTGTTGTTTGTAATGAGTGCATGGTGTGACAGTAGTGATTACCTTAATGAATCAATTAAGTGGGGTGCCATTTGAGCTGGATGGAGGTGGTGGTGGCCAACTGTGCAGCCGCCACCAGGAGAGGTTCTGGGCAAACCACATCAGGTCTTGGCCAAGCCGTTTGTGCAGGAGAGGTGTTTTGGGAGGTGGAGGAGACACGGGGAGCAGCTGGTGGAAGAGGAACATTCTTTGGCAACCTGTGTGTTTCAGAATGTGGCAATTATCTCTGTTACTTGGGTTGGACCAGGTCTGGTCCCTCACCCTCTGGAAAGAGCAGAGATGGAGATTTTAAGGCACAGAAATTTGTCACCAGATGCTTCTCTCTGGATCTGTTCAGGAAGGAGTCGTCTTGGCTCCTGGAGCGGTGGCGAGAATGTTTGTGTACTCACTGTTGGCCCGTTGTGCTGCTGGCCATAAGTGTTTTAATGGAAATAGTCTACAGCTGGAGTGTTTCTCTGTACTTTCTAATAGTGTATGAAAAAAACCATCCAGTGCAAATGTGGTCTTTGTTTTGTGTCAGGGTCCATCTACTTTGAGCAGTGCACAACTGTGGGGTTTTTCTGGGCCAACTCAGGTTGAGTAACTTGGTTTGAACCAGAACATTTCTTGCAGAAAAACACTCAGTCTTGTGTTAAAGACCTCTGGCAACAAGGAATCCAGGGGAACCTTTGCTAATTTTCTTCAGTCATTAATTATCCACAGCATTACTTCAAGAGCTTCTTTTTCCCTGTGTGATCCTGGCACTTTTCCACCTGTAACCCCAGGAAATGGATAAACGCTCATCTCTAGACTGAAGTGCTTGCTGTAGCAGATTTTCATTATCCTTTTAGGTTCTTAAACTGTGATCAAAGTTCCCCTTTCACCTTCTCTTTGATAAATTAAGTAGTTTGACCTCTGCAGATCTTTCTCTGTGGCCCTACTTTTTAATCTCTTAATATGTTTTTGTAGCTTTTCCCTTAACACTCTCCAGTTTTGAATTATGGAGAACTGCTCAGATAAATCTTTTAAACAGTTGTTTTTTTAAGACCTGAGAACTGTCTGGACCCTTCTCTGTTTTCAGTAATGGAAGGTGGAGAATTGGTCGTTCTCTTTTTCTGTTCATTCATTTGCAGAAGGACTTTCCTTTCACCAAAGCTTACATCTTGGTCGTACTTTTACTGAGAAGAGCCAATTCTTTGTGCCCAGGTGGATGTCATTCACCTTGCAGCTAATTTAAATCTGTATATTTAATAAGTAGGAGTGTCAAAACTCTAATGTTTTAGACGAAATACTTCTGTCTCTTTCTCTGATGAAATTAGACATATTGACCTGAATTTGTGGCTGGTTATTGCATTCATAATCTGCTTCAAATGCCAACTGATCACCTTCCAGACATCTGGGGCTTTTGAGCCTGAAGAGGATGTCCAGCAGTTCCCTTAGACACAAGCTAATTCCACACCATCTTCTTTCTCTTTAGGCATTTTCTATCTTGATCCAAATTGAGGAGCTTTCAGTTTTGCCCAGAGAAGAAGGCAGCTGCCAAATGCTGAGCACAGTGCTTGTAGCAGGTTTTTTTATTCCTTTGGGAGATGAAGGATGATCCCATCTGCAAAAGGATTTCAGTTGGGATGCCTGTAGCTTGGCTCTATGCTTCTCCTTTAGCCTTTGCTGGTGGTTGTGTCTTTTTCAACTCTTTTCCCTTCAGCAGATCACCATTGTCTCAGACCTACTGTCCAGTCCCTCCTATTTATTTATTTATTGTTAGAAGAACCCTGCATGCACAGAGGTACTGGAGTGCTTTAATTGAAGCCATGTTTCAGAGAAGGTGTTTGCTCTGCTGTGCAAAAATTGAGCATCTTATGTAAAACTTAATTTGAGAGACTTGACAAACTGTACAGGAAAAAACTCGACTAATGGATTGCTTGCTATCTCAGGAAAGAATAAACACTCCTCCTGCTCCTGCTGTTGTGTACAGAGGCATAATGTGCCGTGCCAGTGCTTGATTTGACACGGAACATGCCAGATATTTGTGTGTAAAATGGAGTAATTTGGCAATGTAGTAGAATAGCAGAAAATGAGGTTTAACAACAAAAGGCAGGACTTCTTCATGCAGCTCACACTTAATTGGGGGAATTGTCACCGTTGCAAAGTGCAGAAACTACAAGTGGGTTCAGAAGGAGGGGTAACCAGTAAAATCCAAAAATAAGGTTACACCCAGGCAAAATAACATTGCAGGTGTTTCTCCTCCTTACAGTTATGAGGTACCAGCTCAAGTATCCTTCAAAGAAAGATTACTGACTTAAGACACAGGGAATAACTTTATTACAATGAAAACAGGAGGGAAAGGAGGGAGGCAGACTTGTTTCATCTGATAAACTTAGTGTTTCCCTGGATTTGCTAACTTCAGTGAGCATTCAGCAGGAGGTGATAGGAAACATCATTAGCAGTGGAAGACATTGGAGTCCAACCTAAATATCTGAACAAAGATGACTACAGTGAGCTCCAAGGAAGGAGACCTTGGTTATTGCCCACCCCAGGCTCGCCATTACCATGAGGAGCTTCTCAACTTGTCCAACAGGAGTGAAATCAGCCCCATCATGGGAGAGCACCTCTCCAGCAGTGAGGATCATCTCAGGGTGGTGGGAGCTCCCATCTGCTGCATCCCCAACCAGCACTTCACTGCCCGAGGAGCCAACAGCACCTGCACTTTGGTTCCTCCTTGCAAGGCTATGGATTTGGTGAGGGAATAGAGCACTTAGACACATGTTTAATTCTGGCAGGGTGGTGGCAGTGTCCTGGACATCAGCACTGGGGTGTCTCAGGGAAGGGGGATAATGTTTGGGGCTGTGTTGCTGCAACATTGTCGAGAACATACATCTAAGTTGTTTTTTAAATAGCCTTACCCTCTCTAGCTTTGTAGGAGAGAGAGACAGAAGCCAAGTTTTGAGTTCCAATTGACATGTGAGGAGCAAAGACTCCGCTTTGAAGGCATTAAAAGTCCCTGGAATAAGTTTGGCAAGAATGTTGAGCTTCTGGATACTCATACTCAAAGCATGAGCCAGGCTGTGAGGAGGAAACTGAAAACAAATGCTCAGAATTCAGTGCAATCCCAACAAATTGCAGTTTTGTTGTGGCATTAATACTGGTCTGGTGGGGATGCTGCCAGGCAGAACAGCAGAGCAAGAACATTCTCCAAGTGGTGAAGGGTGAGAAGTGGTCAGAGTTGCTCCTGTTGGATGTGTTTAAAATAATGACCCTGGTATATTTTTGTTTTCAGACACCTCATTTGCATAAAGTAGCGGAATTCTTGTCCCAGTTTTTGCCCACTGTAGATATTTTCTGTGAAGGAAAAGGGTTTCTGTCATCACAAGTGTCACTCAAGTGCATTTTAAAAGCACTGTAATTAATGGTGAATAGCTATAATTATAGGAGTGCTGAGGCAAGCCTGAATTACTGCCAGACACAAGAAGTGCTTCAGGGCAGTCTAGGGGGGAACACAAATTGAATGACTTTTTCCTGTCACCTCCTACAACCTCTTACCCCAACACCCCCCAGAAGCTGAGAAGTTAATAGATAGGAGTCTGTGGTACCTCCCCTGCCCCTTCTGCTCTGGCTATGACAAAATTACCAGCAGTGTGCTGCTGAGCAGCTGTTGCCCTGCCTAATTGCAGTGGAGACATCCATTGAACTGAATTTCATGGGTCAAATTATCCATAACATTCATATTTGCTATAAGAGAAGAGCGGCCCACGTCTTACTTCTCTTTAAGAAAAGTATGATGTGTAACATACACTATAAACAATTCTGTATATATGTTCCAAAGTGACCAACTGATGTATCTACAGAGTCCATCTATGCTTAGTACAAAAGATGAGTCTTGTGCCACTGAAAGCAAGCATTAAGGGAAAATAAAATTAGGTCATCCCTAATAATTAAGGTAGAATTTCTTCTACATAAAATTATTTTAAGGGTAAAACAGATGTTGAGAATAGTAATTGTCATACGCGGTACAGTCTTCCTGTTTGTCTGTCCATGACGTGAATGCAGAAGTTGTAAATCACCTCTAAATATCTGAAAGTCATGCAAATCGCTGCCAGTCACAGGGAAACAAACTCATTTTATTCCCAGTCAACCATACGTGCAATAAAGAAATGCTTTGCATTTCAGATGAAATACACCTTGGGATGTATAGATAATCTTGGTTAACAGCTGTGAGTGTCTATATATAAAAAAAAAGGTCACAATTTTCCCAGCAATACTCTCATTTGGATGCAAGAGTTGGCATTTGTTTTTTGGTGTTATAGTGTTTGCAAACAAGTCTGGGAAGCATTTCCACAATGAGACTATATTAAACATATGGGGATTATATTACAGTATGTTCATAAAATTTCAATTTGTAGAGGGCTGGAGTGGCGAAGTCCTCAGGAGGCTGGGTCTCTGGGAGGGATGGCAGAGAGCTCGGTGTGACCTGGGATGGCTCTTGCAGGGTTTTACCTAGAGAAAAGACTGTCTTCTGGCTGGGAGGTCTGTGGTTCACAAGGGATCGTAGGGACCTACCTACTGTTTGTTTTACACCTGTAATAACGATATAGCACAAGTTGAGAAACTAATTTGAAAATGTGTAAAGGTTTGCACTGGACAACAACAGTGAGGAGCTTTGGACCTACAGCAGTTGGTGTATGGTTTTGGTCCTGTATGGTTTGGCACTGGCTCACAATAGCTTTTTCTTAAGCTCCTTTTCCAATGGCATGGAAACCTCGTGCATCTTGGAGTCCAGAGTACAAGAAAGACAGACCTGTTGGAGCGGGGCAGAGGAGGCCATGGAGATGCTGGGAGGGCTGGAGCCACTCTGCTGGGAGGACAGGCTGAGAGAGTTGGGGGGTTCAGCCTGGAGAAAAGAAGGCTCTGGGGAGACCTTTGAGTCCCTAAAAGGGCTCCAGGAAAGCTGGGGAGGGACTCTTGATCAGGAGGAGGAGCCATAGAAGGAGGAGGAAGGGTTTGACACTGAAAAAGGGGAGATGGAGCTGAGATGTGGGGAAGAACTTTGGTGTGAGGGTGGTGAGAGACTGGCCCAGGTTGCCCCGAGAAGCTGTGGCTGCCCCATCCCTGGAGGGGTTCAAGGCAAGGTCAGAGGGGGCATTGATCTTTGATGTCTGGGGTCTGTGTGGGAGGTTTTGTTTGGTGTTACCTCCGCTCCTACTGTACCGAGGACTGTGATGGGTGGGCGGAACAGCCAGGTCCCTCCCCAGGCCCGTTTGTTAAGAATTTTTGGCCACAGAGGCTTCAGAAACAGACCTGAGAAAACTTTTGGAGACAGAGGAATGCTGCCTGAGGCAGCAAGGCTTCCCCTGGTTTGTGGCACGGGGCCAGGGGCACCACGGAGGCAGGAGACAGCCATTTGTGTTGGGGTAAAAAAAACACCCAACAGAGCAGAAACTTGTTATTGCTGCTTCGTGTTTTCATCACTGTAAGGAGAGGCAAAAGGTGGTCAAGCAAAATAATTGAGGGTACCGGTGGGTAAATTCCTACCTCCCCTATTCAGAGAAGCTATTAGGCACCTGTCAGAGCAATTAGTGTGTAATGTGATTTCCATATAATTGCAGAATAATTGCAAATGTGTCGATGTTTGGGGTTTTTTTTGGTTAATGCTAATATAAATTAACCCGCCACTGATGTTTCTTATGTATCTGCAAAACACACTTTAATACACAATTAAAATGTATAAACATGCATTAATCTGAGTTAAGTTTCCCATGTCTTTTAACAGGAAGGTGAGCATAAAATCTGAGGTTCTTTTCAGACACTCCAAGCCCCATTTCCGTACCTGGGTGTTATTTTTAAGCAGAGGATCGTGGGTGTGAGGGGCAAGAGCACAGTGTGCTCAGCCCCCTGCCCGCCCCACACACCGGGACACCCGGTGGGAGCTACGTTTTGGGCTTCTAAAGTCGTGTTTCAGAACTGAAATGAGGGGGGAGTTTTCAATAAAAGCGCTCCTGGTAATTTCAGGCTGCTTAAAGGCTCGTGTGAGAGTTTGTTTTGTGGCGGTGTTTAGAAAGTGCCTGCATAAAATGATGGGGAGCCCTTGGTTACTCGCTGGAGGCTCCACTCCTGCCCCCAGGAATGGGACAGAAACCCAGCTGGACCCGGTGCTTGGGCTGGTTGGTCTGTGCAGAGAAAAATAGAGAGTTTCTCTTTTCTTCACCAGCTTAACATAGACACAATTAAACGTCTGGACACTCTGCTTTCAGTCTTTGCTTTACCTGAATATTGGTGGGGAATCTACAGAAAAGTGAATACTCTGTCTATTCCTCAAATCAATATTTTCTGCCACTAGTTTTTCAGTTAAATAGTAAGATATAAAAACTGTAAAAGGCAATGCTGCTTCTTCTGTGGCAAAGTTAAGCACCAAACTCAAACTAAATGACATTCTGATTTTTCCATACTTGAAGTTATTTACTCTTTGGTAAGTTTTATGACATTTTAGCTCACCATTGGGTTACACTTACACAATTAAAATTTTTTTATTCCTGAGCCTATTGCTAAAGGGCTGTTAGAGGAACAGAACCAATGAAAGGTAATTGTTTGTTTTTGCAACATAAACCACAATACTTTGGGAATGGGGCAATGGAAGGAGCTTTCAGTAGTTCTGAGACAGAAATCTGCCCACCCATTGCCCAACCCATAGGGTTTGTTACTGCCTCTTGGGGGTGGGCTGCAAAAATACCAGTTATACCCTTGTACTGGTATTGTGCTTTGGTGTGTGCATCTTTGCAATAAAGTTAGATAACACATAATGCTTCTCACTGAATTTTGTCCTTTCAGATTTGGAGGGTGGCATGAAAAACATTGGTTTGCTGCTAAGGAATATATTTGATTGGATTTAAGCAGGAGATAACCACATCCAAAATAGCATTCTCAATTGCAGGGCTATAATTTACAAAGTGGAAGCATTTTCTTCATTGAAGCTCTGAAAAATGAAGTAGCGATGCAGCTGGCTATTTAAGGTAAGTAGGCAGATAGAGATCAATTCAAATAACATAAAATCAACAAGAATACACTCCCGCCCTCCTGTGTGACCCCACGGATCAATGCGCTTCGAAGAGCTGAGGTTTTAATGTTGTTAACATTATTTTTGGACTGAGATAAGCTCAGAACTCTTCAAACCCACCAGAATTCTGCATCTGGAAGAAGAAAGTTCCTTTTGTGTCGCTGTAGTTGTGGTGGTCTGAACATGGGAGACAGTAAATGAGTGTATTTGTAGGGTTTTCTGCTTTATTTTGCAGAGTGCTGTCTGAACTCGCATCTTCTTGCTTCAGCACACGTAGGACACTACTTTTGTTCATTTTCTTTTTAACACGCTTGTGGAAGTGGTCAGTCATTTACCTTCTCCTTCCACCATCACCCTGGCTTCCATTAGAAAAAGACAAAACTGTGATCACAGTGATTTAGCAGAAGAAATCTTTTTCTCCTCTCTACAGCGCCACTGCGAGCCATCAGCCAGGCCAAACTCCCATCCCTACCCCTTCTGAGGAAGGCTTTGGCCATTGTTTTCCCCCCCTGCACCTTCCTCCTCCTCTTCATGGGAAGAGCCGGTGAGAACCCTGGGGCTCTGTCTGTCTGCTTGGTGGGAAATGCAGAAATTATGGGTTTATTTCAAAATTCTGTGGCTGTTTCAAGCCAGATGGGCTGCTGTCAGGTGTGGGAAATTAATTTGCAGCAAAAACTTCAATGAGGGGTGACAGTCTTTGCTGGAGGGTTTGGTAGCATGAAAACAGCCAAGGGCTGTCTGTCTTTGAGAAACCCAGTGTCAGGGTCGGTCCTTTTCTGTCCTGCTCCTCCGGTGAAGTGACTCGTTATTAATCCTCGGAACAGTCCTGTGGTCAGTGCCCAGTTCTGTGAGAAATACACACATTTCGTCATCAAATTCATTGGATTCACCAGTAAACTGGAAATTTTGTCAATACATTGTTCCACAGGCATGAAATTTTTACAGTGAATTTTTGCTTGACTTCAAGTAATTGAATGCTTAATAGGGACAATATTTTTGCATTTGCTTTCCACAAGTATTTAAATATTTGAACATAAAATATGTTCTTTCACAGTATTAATGAAATCTAAGGACCTAGTAGGCACTTCAATTATAAGGGGCAGTAAATCATCATTGATGAGTTTACTTTTACTTCTAATGTAAATACAGATTTATGGGCATTCCTGTTATGTGATTTATTTGCCTTTTTTTTTTCCCCAAGAAGACTATCTCCCTCTTTGTAAACATCCAGTATGCATAAAAAGGGATTAAAGTAGTGACTAATTATTAAAAAAAAAATAAAATAAAAAATCAGGTCACTGTTTCTTCCACTGGACAGATCAGTGGAAAAAGCTTAAGCTGATTATTTGGTGAGATTTTTGTCTAGAAGGAAAGGGGGGATTGTGGAATAAGACACTTGCCAGAGGCAAGTAGAGCCTGAACACAGATGTGACTTTCTGCACCGTAGATGGATCAGTGAAAATGGTGCAACTCTTCAGGAAGGCACACAAAACGGGTAAAACATGCCTTTTATTTACCCTGCCCCTATATATGTGTGTGCTGCTGCTGTTACTGCCGGGTTGTTGGCTTCCTGTTGTCTTCCAGGCATCCCGTGTTGGCAGCAGAGAAACCCCTTCCATTAGCAAACATTTCTATTTAACAAATTGTGTTTTATGGGGGTAGGAGCCTGTATTTACTGATTGTTTTCTTGAACCTGGGGGATTTTTCATTGTTCCGCAGAGAACTATCTCAAAGCTTTTACTTTTCGAGGCGGATCAGTCATTCTCATTTTTCTGAGGCGCTGGGAAGAGGTGCATGGGAAAAGCTCTGACAGAGGAGACTCTGAGGAAATATTTTAAAGGAGAGAAATATATTTATAGGAATGGAGGGAGGAGAAGAACCGCGTTAAAATCCTGCTGCTAATGCACTGTTGGGCACCTACCACTTCCAGGAGCTTTTAATAAATGGCCTTTGTGACTTAGCAAAGAAACACGTATTCAGCTTTAATAAATCTGCATTAAATCTGCTGAGTGAGGACAACTCCTCAGAACAAGTAAATATCTACCAATCCATCAGTGCTTCATACACCTTAGAACACTGACGTATACACTGACTTACAGGATGTAGCTCGTAATCTGAAATAATCAAGCTTGACTTTTTTCCTACTACTTGGGCTCACAGAGTCTTTCATTAACACCCAAAGATGTGTACACTACCCTTTTAATGGCATTTTGTTTGCTTGAACGGTTCTGATGTCATGAGCTGAGTCTGCCTATTTCATTATATAATTTTTTCACTAAGCTATGTCCTTTTTTTAGGAAGGGGGGGGTAAAATGGGTGAATGAATATGAAATGACTTCTCTATTTTAACTTCAAAGGCTATTTGGACTGCTTCAAAGAGTTCCTTTGCCAAAGAGAAATCATGTTTTTTGAAAATACTTAAAAAAAAAAGAAAAAGACTTTGTACATGTCTATACTGAAAATATTCACCCTCAGATGACTGGAGCAATTCTGGGCAGTGATGGTTTCACTGTACTTATAAGCCTTATTCATTATGTAAGCCTTGACTGGTGATGGTTGGTGCCTCCAGGCTCTTCATCTATATAACTACATTTAAATTAAGGCAAAACATTTTGCTACAACACGTCCCTTATGCTCTCTATTTAGTATTCTCCTGTCGTCACAAAGATTGCTGAGGGAAAACTTAATTTATCTATTTGCCCTTGTGGAATGTCTGTTTAAACATCCTTCAGTGGGATTCTTATAAGAGTCTTGATTTCCCCAGTAATTCCAGCCCTAGTACTGCTACTTTATTTAATTATTACAGTATCACCCTGGGTGAAATACGGCGTCATCTGCTGGTGCTCATTACTGAAGAGAGGCAGACGCCGCCGTCACTAATAAACGAGGCTGGTGTTGCTGAGAAAAGGGCCCCGCGCAGCACAGGCTTCAGTGTGTGCTTAACATTCCTCTTGATTTAATGAGGTTAGAATCAAGCGAGAAGGGAATTATAAAAAAGAATAATACTTTTCATCTTGATGCTATCTCTAGTAGGTCACCGTGCTGACATGAAGAGATGTTCCTCGGAGTAATGTGCTTCTCTGCGGTGTCTGTGGGTGGCAGAGGCAGATGCTCTGCAGTTCCTGAATAGAAAAACAAGGAATAACTGAATGTTATTTACAGAAAATAAAAATGGAGCTTTTATTTTGAAAAAGTTTGGAGTTTGGTTTCTCTTTCTTTGCCAGGAAGCTTGCTACCATGCTCTATTATTCAATATTAAACTGAGTTGTTTTCTGTACACCGGCAACCCACAGATCAAAAATCACTTTTAATTTATTGTTATTTTTTGCTTCCAGGTTGTCCTGGATTATCTCGGTGGAGAGGATGCCACTTCCAGGGAAAAACTCCATCTCCTGGCTTTGGAAGCAGGATGCCCTTCCTCAAATCAGTCGAATGCAGTGAGTCCATGAAGTGTTGGGGACGTGCCCTGGGAGTGTCTGGGGGTGTGTGTGGAGACACACATGTGTCTGGGTGTGAAGGTCCTCGTGCAAACACCCACGTGTGTGCATAACCACCCTACACGTGTGCCCAGAGGGGACTGTGGTGATGCTGCTGAATGCTGAGATAGGCTTTAGCAGATGCATTTCCAGATCAGACTAGCAAAATGCAATTATTTTTTTTTTATTATTTTTCAGTGTCCTTTGCCCATTGGTTCCCAGCCAACGATGCTCCTTCAGGCCACTGAATCTGCGGGCCCACGCCAACGTTTCTCTGCCATAGGAGGCATTCAGGAGCCAGAATAGAAGTTAAATCCCTTCAAGCCACGTTTGTGGCATCCCAACAGCCCCAAGACACAAAAGCAGTGTTGGGCAGCAACGTGGACCTTTGGAACAGGAAGCATTTTCCTCTTCTGAGGTTTGTCCTTCCAGTAACTCTGGGAACAGCCCAAAAGTGAAAACAGTGGAGGTTAATTTAGAGGGAAGGGCAAGTGGCTCTGGGAGAACTTGCTTAAGTGGTTATTGTTCTTGGTGGGTTTTTCTTCCATGTTGCAATTTAGGGGAAAAAAAAAAAAGTCCCTAACGACAAAAAGCCTCTTCCTTTTGCTCACTTTTACCTGTCCAGGGAAGCACCTGAGCATTTAGTTTTGGGATAATTCCACTTCTGACTTTGTGTAAGGAAACAGGAACATGAACTCGGTTGGAGTTTCTAAATATTCCTTAAACTTGGTACCTCCCAAAGGAAAATTCCTTAAATACTGGGTGTCTTGGGGAGAAAAAAGCAGGATTGTCTGAGGCAGAGGGTTCCCTTTCACAAGGAAAAACATTTTCCTCTGCCTCCCTTGTTTCTCAGGTGCTGGGGAACTGTGTGAGAGAGATTTGTCTCTCCCCTTTCCCTTGGCTGGTCTCCAGTATCCACATGAGAAAATGAAGTGTGCTGCTGAGCCTGTATGGGGGGAAGGACCTGTATCCCCTTAAACACTGTCTGTCCTGATAAATCCCCGGCTGGGCAGTGCCTGCTCTGCTTTCCCAGCGTGTTCTTTCTGGGGGAACCCACAGCAGACCGGCTGTAATTGCTCCTCACCCCTGTTAGGAGATCTCCCTCCTGGCAACTCTTTCATAGTTTACGTCTCTCAGGGCTGAAAATTACTATTTTAATTAAAACAATTTGTTTCAAATAGGGTTCCCAAATCCCCATCTGATGTTTTGAGCCTGGGGCAAAGAATTGAAAATGGAGAGCAGTGATTGTTTTTAGGGGTTCGAGCGAGGCTGAAAGCAGGAACTGGGCTTTTCACACAATTGCTGAGGCCGGGGCTGGCACGGGGGGTGTGCTCTGCAAGTGTGTTTGAAAGCTCAGACCTCTCCTATCCATAATGCAGTGACATTTTAATCTTTTTGCCACAGACCCTGTCCCAGTAGGTACCATGTCACACCTGCCAGGTTATGATGAAATTGCTGACCATCTGCTACCCATGGGTGGTTGGTCTCTGGCAAGTGGAGCACCCACGGGAAAGAGGCTGGTGTTTTCATTGAAATGTGCTTCTGCTTTCTTGAGCTGGCCCAAAATTCATCTGTCTTTGCTGCTGCAACTCAGCTACCACAGAAACACAGAATGATTTGTGTTGGAAGGGACCTTAAAGACCATCTCCTTCAAGTGCCACCCGCCTACCTGGCCCTGAACCCCTCCAGGGATGGGGCAGCCACAGCTTCTCGGGGCAACCTGGGCCAGGCTCTCACCACCCTCACACCAAAGAAGTTCTTCCCCAAATCTCAGCTCCATTTCCCCTCTTTCAGTGTCAAACCCTTCCTCCTCCTCCTAGGGCTCCCTTCCCTCATCACGGGTCCCTCCCCAGCTTTCCTGGAGCCCTTTTAGGGACTGGAAGACCACAGGATGTACCCACTTGCAAATAATTTCAACTTTAAGAAAAAGAAGAAAAAAATATCTATTGGAAATGCATTCCCCCTTGCAGGCTCTAAGAGTGATTTTCTTTTTACTTTACTATTTGCAGAAATGACCTTTCCCCCCAGGGCTATGCTCCCACCCCTCGTGCAGCCAAGGACTGCTGGTCCCTCAGGATCCCTCTGCAACTGCACCCCACGCTGGTCCTCAGTTCTGTGAACACCTGGGTATGTATTTTTGCCCATTTTTGCATATTTTGAGTTCAGTACCTGGTGGCTGAGTGCAGCTTGTTGCTCCCTGCACACCCAGCCTTGTTGGGGACATGCTCAGGGCGCTCCCACAGCTGGGCTGGATGGAGGCTCAGGTCCTGCTGGGTTTTCCCGTCCTTCCTACCCGTGTCCTCGAGGTGTTGAAGTTACAGATGGAAAAAAACACCAAGGGGTCACGAAATAACCCTACAGCACCTGAACAGCCCAGAGAGCCTGCGAAGGTTTAAAGCTTACAGAGTGCATTTTAGGTATACTGTGTGAACTTCAAAAACTTTACTCTCTAATGTTTGCAGAGTGAACTTTAAGGGCTAAAAAAACTTCTAAGGGTTAAAAGCCTTTTATTCTGTAAAGTTTAGAGAGTAAGCTTTAAGGTCAAAAACTTCACAAGTCATGAGACTTAACCAGTCCCTATAAATTTTTTTTTCTTCTATTCAGCCAAAAAAATCAGTCTACGCTCCGGTTCAAAGCCAAAGAGATGCTGTGATTCATAGCTCCTAATTAGGGCTGACAGGCCGTGCTGTTGGTGCCGTTACCTGTGCTATTAGATGTTTTCCCTGATACATGATGCTGCCACTTCCCCGCAGCCTTGAACAAGTTTCCCTTTCATTGCACCGGGAGATGTTCGTTTATTATCGGTGTTTGTCAAATGCTTCCAGCATATTTAGCAGGAAAAGACAAATGCAAAGCATTCACATTGTTTTCTTGTTAGCTTTTTTTTTTTTTTCACAAGCAAATATATATGATCAACCTACAGTTGTTTTAAATGAAACTGGGTTTCATAACGTATTGTGACTTTCTTCAGTCAGTCACAGGCAGGGTCTGGAGGCAGCCTGGGAAATGGCCTAGAAAAAGACAATCTGGAGAGTGGGTTAGTTCTCGTGGACACATAATGATTTTTTTGCCATGATTTATGCTATCTTTACCACGACAGAAGGAATTCTTTTGGCAATTTAAATCTCTGCACTGAATTAAGTTTTGGGTATTTTTTACGCTGTCAGTAATATAGCACACACATTACCATATGCACAAAACGCCAAGATTTTAACATCTGGCTAAATAAACTGTAGTGTGTGATGGGGTTTTTGCATGGATTTTTGTGAAAAAATAGTGAAAACTATATCCAGGGAAAAGCAATGCATTCAATTTTAGTCCTGAGTGTTTTGATGGTGTTTGATGAACTGAAAGAAAGAATATTTTTCAAACACTGGAATATCTTGCAGCACACATGTTGTATTATATAAATACATTTCTACTTGTGAAAATGTTATTTTAACAGCTATACCAAAGCACTCAATATGTCTTCTGTTTGTGTGAAAACGTATTTATGAATTGCTAGTAATAATTTAATTGACAAAAAAATCTGGATTATTTGTTTATTGAGTTGGGATGGGCGCTAATGAGTGTGCTGAGCCTGGGAAATCTGACAAGCAATGAAAAATGAGGAGAAATCATGAAACTAAATACCTGTTTTTCCTTTAGGGTGTTTTAATTCGTCTTGAATTCCTGAGTGCTGGTAAAGATTAAGATAAAATTTGATGTCCAACTTAGAGCAGTTGCTGCAAGAAATCGGACAAGGTCGGGACACAATAAGAGATGTACCTGCAAGGTACATGGATATACCTCCTAGGAATTCATATATAGTTGATGTGTCTTTGGCCAGTACCCTTTGGGGTGACACTGGGCTTGAGGAAAAACACAGGTTTTCAGATGATGACTCTGATTTAGTGATTGGCCACGTTGGAGACAGTACTTTTGTTGTGGAGGTGGATGTGTCTGTGTGCGATGACACGGCAACCGAGATGAAGGTGGATGGTTGCGGATAGCAAAAGTGATTAATGGTAAAGGACTAATAAATCTCATCCTTAAACTCAGCTTTTAAAGTAAATAAAGCCATTTATAAGAAATATTAAGGAATCCATATTGATTTTTCTTTTTTTTTATCCTCCTGAGTATAATAACACAGGGCCAGAAGTGAGTACTTTCTGAATGTTTGGAGCCTCCGGTCTTGGACTGGAGATGCAGATGCCAGCTGGAAAGAACTATTATTCCAAAGTTATAAGAAGCTGAAAATACAGCTCATCTGACTGTCACAGGAGCCTCAAACTCAAACGTAGCTCCCTCTGTAGACCTATAATAAAATGAGTAATTATTTCATGTCGTGCATAGCATTATCTGTAGCAGGCGAGTGCTGCTCCATCAGTCACTGTCGCTGCTGTGAAAATATGTGTGAGAAAAACAAGTTTTCCACACGGCAAGAAGTGCTTTGTGTTTTTCAGTGTTGGTTAGTGTAAAAAAAAATCAATACTTTGAAGCTCAAAATTTAATTTCCATTCAAGAAAGCTGCTTTCTTTAGGGGGTAAAACAAGCAAGCAATCCTGTAAAATTAATAGGATTAATTAAAATGTACATGTATTTGGGAAGTATCCATAAGCATAACAGAGATTTACTCTTTCATACCATACTGAATACATTTTCATGAATTTCCTGCGAGATTTTAAAGGCATTTTATGACCTTGTTTGTAAAGGGAAACCAGGGAGTTCTAATGATAAATTTCAAGAAAATACTTGAATGAACATATTCAAACATTTTGTAAAACATCTCTGTTTATTAGATAATTATCTTTCTAAATAAATGTTATAAAGAAGAATTTACATATCTTGCATTTCTAATTCAAAACAAAGTGAACTTTTATTCTGTAGTTTTTGTTCATCTTTTACTATTTAGTGTTAAACTAAATAAAGCTTCTCTGGGCAACCTGGGCCAGGCTCTCACCATCCTCACACCAAAGAAGTTCTTCCTAGGTAAATGCAACTGGAGTTTTCTCTATTTAGAAGAAACAAAGTCCATTGTAAAATGCTGCATAAGGATGAAAATGAAGCCCAGGTGTTTATGTCTCCAACTAGACATGAAAAGAGAAAAAAAAAAAAAAAATACCCCAAAACCAAATGAGGAATATGTCAAGATACAGTTCCGTAGAGGTAAGATTAGAGAGGCATCTACGTGCTGACACCAGAGGTTCAGCTTTTCTGTTTTACACTTGAGGACTTCACATGAGGAGTAAAAGGTTTAGGGGGAGGCTGTGCTGCAATCACCATTTTTGAGGTATTTTGGCGGCGTTCTTCTTGCACTGACTTTGTGAAGCTCTCACGTTTGAAGAAATGAGATGGAGCTGATCGAGGCAAACAGCTGATTTAACTCAACCTTTTCTTTTGGAAATAGCGATGGAAGTTTCAGAAGAAGTTTCCCCAGAGAGGTCTTGGTTTGCTCTGGTGTCCTGTTTGGAATATATCTGGAATATCTGCTCTCAGGAGGGGTTCTGAGAGCTGCTGTTTCTGTTTGTGAGAAAGAAAAGGTATTTCTGCTGCTGATGTGTCACACTCTGCTCCAGGAATTTCTACCATTAAACTTTTATTTGTTAGGAAGGATGGCTGGCAGGTGATTGGTAACGAGAGAGTTCATGAGCTCAACTGATCTTGAACGATTCTTATCTTTTTACATTTTGGACCATAAACTAAGCATAAAAATTCTGAGCTGAGAATAATTTTGTCTTTAAATATATATTTGAAATGTATATCTTGGGATCCATGTTGGGTAACCTATTTTTAACTTTTAAAACAAGTAATTTTTTTGGAAATCTCTTGTTTCAGAAACTGCTGGAATTTTATTTAAGAGCCTTAGTACATTTGTTCCTTGCCAAATAGGAATTGAATTCTAACATGGGTGGGGTTTTTTGGTTTTTAAAAAAACTGAAATATGTCTCTGCAATATCCAGATAACGTTACATATGAGAAAGAACCCAATTCTGGAGAAGAAATTCTCTTAACTGCACTTGATCAGTACTCACAGGTTTGGGGAATTCTACCTGCTAAGATTTTCCTTAATGCTTGTATAGCATAACTGGAAATCCCAGTTATCTCTAACCAATTTATTCAATCCCACATTCAACTAAATTCTTAAATAAATTAAATTATCTGCTACCTACTTAAACTCTCAAGCTATAAACAGGGATGGACTGCAAATTCTTGTTAAAATTAAGCTTTTTGATTTAGGACAATTCAGCTTGGAGTTAGAGATATTAACGGAATTTCTTCCCAATTAGAGGTGTCACTTTGCCTGTGCTGCTTACTAAAAAGGAAATTATCTGCACACGAAAGAAATTTACGCAGACTGACTCCTTCTGTAATGCCCAAAAAATTGCTAATGGTTTCAAAGCCAGGGAAAATGGCATAATAAATAGGGGATAATGCAGCATGCTGCTCCTGGGGAGTCATAACAAGGGAGATCTTACGCTATTCCTCTGTAGCCTGGAATAAATCTTCATGATCCAGTTTTGAGGCTCCAAGTCCAGACTTGGCCCATGCATTCCTGATCTGCTTGGAGGCCCTTCTCAGCCTTGGGAAGGTAAATTTAGCTGGTTTTGCATTAGCAGAGAATAATTGCTGTTGGAACAGACTCATTTTTCTTGGAAAAGTTGCTAGGTAAGCCTAAGAAGAAAGCAATAAATGTCAGCTCTCTTTTGATAGATTGTTTATACACTTACAGTGATATAGCCAAATAATTGTATAATGATGCTTAAGACTATTTAGCACATGCCTCTTCGTTGTTCTATTAAACTATTCCATTTATTTTCCTATTAACCTGCGTTTCATGTACAGAGCTTGGTACCTCAGCTCCCTGCAGGTTGGGACGATGGAGTGCAGGACTCTATTCTACTGCTGCAATCCATCAAAAGTGGTGTTATTGATCACTGTGAATTGAGATTAGGGGCTGCTCACTACATTTCCACCCACCTATTTAAAACAGATTTCACAAAGGAGAAAGATTATTAGTAGAGAAAAAGTTCTTGCCAAAGGACCTCGGTGACAGGGTGGTAAATAGATCGTGACGTAAAAAGGTGAAACTGTGGGATAATGCAAATGGGAATGTCTATTTCTAGACCTGCCTGTGTCTGGAAAAATACAAACTATGGCTCAGGAGAGAGGTCTTGGGGCTGGACATGACAGCTCTGTGAATCACCAGCTCCAGGGACAGAACGGGCTTGGGCTCTGGCTGGGCAGGAGATGATTCAAGGGTGGTTGAATGAAGATAAATGACATTGTTGGTGACTGTGAGATGGGGGACTGGGAACTTGGCTGTCTCATACATAAAACTTACTGCAGTGCTTTGTTTTATCTGTTTAACCTCCTCTTCTTGGTTTCTTTAAAAGCCTCCCTTTGATGAAGAACTTCAGGAAAAATTCTCCTGGTTGTCTCCATAGATTCCATCACCCAGATCAGCCTCTCCCATGTGCCTGTGGACACCTACAGGTTTGTAAAGGAGAATTTTTCCCTTTCCAGAACTCAACCAGATCGTTCTTATGCAGGTGTTCACTCCCATTTTTCACTGTACTTTCTACTAATCCCAGTCAACAGGACACAGAGGGTTATCTATATACCCCTCAAATTAATTGGAAAGCCATCACAGTAATTATTTGAACTTTCTTTTCTGCCCAGAGAGAGCAATTTAGTACTTGATATACATATTCATATATAGGGTAAGACCCTGAGAAGTAAATAGGAAAGACGTCAGGGTTAGTATTTGGGTAATCTCTGCTGTCTTGGGAATGGCTTTCCTTGGACATCCTGAGCTTTGAACAGGACCCTTTGAACCAGGAAAGAATCATGATTTTTTTCCTTTCTTATGGATTGCAGGGGTTTTGGCCAAAAAAGGAGTTTACACCAGTTTTATGGCTATGTCTCTATAAAATGCCAGTTTATAACCTGCTTTGTCATGAGCCATGGTATATCCTGGGAGCTGCTTGTTCATTTGAGGTGAGGTGCTGATATTCCAAGAATTTGATTTGATTCCAGAAATTGTTCCAGGAAAAATGCACTCCTTTGATATATAATTCATATTTATTCCAGGGGACACCCCAGCCATTCAGCAAAGAAAGCAGAAAGTGCCATCCAATAGCCCAAATACATTTACAAAATAATCATACAAGATCGTTTGCTCTAGCTGTTTTCTCTTGACCCCCTGTTCTTCTATAGAAACCCCCCTCCCCCAGGTCTCCAGAGAGAGAGAAATTTGTTATAAAACAGATTTTCTGTATTCCTAACTTTTTCCCAAGAAGGAGCTGCTGTGTTGTTTTTTCAGCTCCCTGAGACTTTTTGGGGGTCATTTTTGCCAGGAATCTGGGTTGTGCTTGAGACTGGGCCTGGATCCTCTACTGCAGGGATTTGATTTTCCAAGTGAAAACCTGGGAATAGCTATTCCAGTGACTGGGAATAGCTGCCTGGAGTGAGTGCCCTCCTCTGCTCCTCCTGGAGCTGCCCTAATTGCAAGAGGAATGAAGACAAAGAGGGCAGTGACAGGCTGGCTATAACGGTACTTCCCACAGCTAAATAATATTAAAAAAGAAAAAGAGCCAAATGAGCAGAGAAGTGATTCTGCTCGAAGGCACCTCGGCACAATGTACTCAGTAAATTACTTTAAACCTAAAGCTGTCCCATCTCCCACCCCCTGGGGATTAACTTCCCTTAGCAACAATTAAAAGCTACACACCAGCTGGGTTTCATCTGTGATTTTGTATTCTGTAAACTTTTCTCCTTGTGTCTCTTGTTTAAGTTTATTAAGGCTTACTTTAATTCATTCTTTCTCTTTTTTTGCACTTTTCTGCTGCTCTCCTGGTTTATGTGAATGGTGAGGATTGTAAGGGGCAGCAACTGCCAGTGGTATATTCTTAAATTATTTCTGATTCAAAACATTTCAGTCATTCTTTTCCTGCATTTTTGTGCAATTCCCCACCTGATGTTCAAATTCAGTTCCTGAAGTGTTAATTTGGATATTCAGTGGAGGCTTCTAAATGGGATGCAGAGGACAGATTTTGGCCAAGGAGGAATCTTTCTCTCTCTATTTCTGACTGTGCAAACCAGCAGAGCATCATCTGCCCGAGAGCCAGAACGGACCCCGCTGAGCTGCTCATGTGTGCTTTGGCATAGTAACATTTTGACGTGCAAATATATTATGAAAAAAATCATCTCAGAACTGTCATAACTCTGGTCAAGTTGGGTTAGTTAAAACCCCCACAACCGTTTATAACAGCAATTTTCCTATTTGAGTGAAAGGCTTCCAGTGCTTGCAGAGTGTCAAATAAGCTCCCCGACACTCCTAATTTGTCTGGTAGGGATATATTTAAGATAATTCAATCCCTGAAAGGGAACATCTTAAGCTTTGTCAAATTAAAGAAGGCTCAATCACAGATTCTGCCTTCTCAGTGTGACAGAGAAAAAAAAAACACAGTAATTTTATTGTTTGTCTTTTTCCAAAATGATAGGTGTCTGAAGCTGACACAGCTACTAATACCATCTTGTGTTTCTCCATCTGCATGTAAAATCCATCTGTTTGCAGAAATTGTATTTACGCAGACCATAATCTTATTGAGTCTCAGATATTAGGGATTGTGGCTATAATGACATAGGAAACCATTTTTATTAAGAATCAGAAATTGAATTAGATAATTAGATTTATTGATGGGAAATTAAATTTAACAACCGAGAATTGCCTGAAGTTAACGTAGCAAGATTTTCATTACTCCAAATGTAAAAACTTTCTGTGTTAGTAGCTGCTTTTAAACTAGTGAGATACAAGCTTGTGTGCCTGCCTGGAAAATGGGGTTCTTTGATCACAACCATTCGTAGCAGCTGCCTGGATTCCTCCATTTATTTGTTCATGAATGAAACAAAAGCATTTTCCGTTTTAACAGCCTCCCAGATATTCAATATCATGAAGCAAAACTGGAGAGCAGAGCAGTTTTGTGTATGTGACACTTGTCTCTGAGGCAGAGCTGACACCCTGGTACTGGTGTGTGCCTAGGGTGGGTTTCATGTTTGTAAGATTATTTTTTTTTCACCAGCTGAGTATGCCTTAGACAAATCCTGTATCATTTGGGCTGAAGTTTTCTGTGCAAGGTGTCTTTCTTGTTCTGACATCTAATTAAAAAAAATCCCTGCCTCATTTTGCCATAGGGTCAAGGTGTGTGGGAAGGATGCTGGACTGCAGGACTGGATGGGAAATGGAGAGGAGGCTTCAGAGGGGACCCAGGAGGTGGGGACGGGGATGCTGAGCCTCTGCTGGAGTCAAGAACCTTGTGTCCAGGGCTGGGACTTGTCCCCTTGAGGTGGCGAATGGGAATATACAAGACTGTCCCAAGAACAGCTTTGTGGAGGGGAAGGAACTGCCTGAAAGGAGGGGGGGGTCAGTCTCTTCTCCCAAGGAACAGGCGATGGGACAAGAGGAAGCTGCTCCACGTTGCTCCAGGGGAGGTTTAGGACGGATATTGGGAAACATTTCTTCACCGAAAGCTCCTGTACGTCAGGTACATCTTCCATTCACACACTAACAATATTCTTTTTAAATCCATAATAATGTCCTTGTTATTTCACTGCCAGCCTTTTTTCTTTTTGCACTCTTTGTTTCTTCAGAAGAAAGTGTTCCTGCCAAAATCCAGCTATTCAGCTATACCCAACTCATTCATAAGCTCTTCAGTTCTGCCACTGTAATTACTTTTCAATCGTGTTGTCTTTATCGAGCTCACTTCCTCAGGGTTATTTCAGATTTGACTATTTTAATATTTCAGTCCCTGGTTTCACATGGCTTTTGGATTGTTCAGTGATCTTTTATTGCATAATTGATTATTTTTTTCTGTCGTCTTTCAAACCTATGAATTGTTGGGCATACTTGCTTGGCTTTCTTAGGTTCTTTTCATGGTTTTTTGATTGATTCTGGCAAAGATTTGTCTTTTATTTTTCTTGATAGTTTCTTTTATTATCTCTATAAAAACTCCCTTGTCAGCTCAATTGAACTAACTGTATTTGTACCTGTGAAAATGCAGTCATCCAGTTTATGATAAAAAGTGGGGTTTATTGGTAAAGAATAGCATTATCTTTCCATTCTTGTGGGATTAGAAAGTTTTTTGTATTTTTTTCCAGTTGATGTTGGCATCACTGTTCTGTTTGAAGACACAGGGATTTTTAGAACTTAATTTCAAACTCAGTGTTTCTTGTATGAGATGGGGCATCCTCAGGAAGCTGTGATTAATGCCTTACAGCTTTTGCACCAGTGCAGTGATCTGGGAAGCCTCTTTGGTTGTGTTTTTTTTTTTTTTTAATTGCTGTCCCTCCTACACACGTAGAATATTGCTAAGTTTTGGAGAGACTTGTTTAGTTCCAATGTAACCACCTAACTGTACCTACTTTTTTACTTGCCAACTCTCCTTAATTCACTGCTTGAGTAAATTGATGATAAGGACAGTGATTTAAAATAATCTAATCAAGTGAATAGTATACCAAAAGCTTTCAGATGGCTTTTGAACAGTAAATCTCAAAGAATTTTATGAAGCAGTGATTATTGCTGTCTCCACCAACCTGATGGGGAGGACAGAGGTGCTGTGATTTATTTAAGGAAGTTACTGAGCACAGGGTAATACATCCACGTCTCCTGGGTTAGTTTTAATAGCACCTGAGTCAAGATATCTCCCGAGACTGATGTTTTTCTATCCTGTTTCTTTTTCTGGGGGGGGAGGAAAACCACCTAAATATAAAATTACCTCTGATATCTTTTAAATTTGCTGACCTGTGCATCTGTTTTAGGGGAAAGGGGTAGCAGATGGAATATTTGGCCTTCAAAGGATTTGTTTCACATCGGGTACAAGCATGAGTATGAAGACAGACATATTCAGAAGGTATGCAATCCCAAAATGCTGCTTGGAATAAAATAGGTGGATGCACGTTAACTGATTAGGTTTAAAATTGATGCTGGTCAGAAGCCCTCACCAGGCTCATCTTGAGACTGTCTAGTTGCTTGTGACAGGGAAAGAATTCCACAATATTTACTGAATATTTTGTGCTGGAAAACCAATTAGCTGGAGTTTATAAAATGGCTTGTAACATGTCTCATGATTTGCTATAGAACAAAAGCTCTTGCATCATTTAAAATAGTACTTAAGACAAAAAATATATTCTCGGCCAGGAGTTGAGTGACTCTTGAGTTCAGGGCTACTCACAAATATAAACACGGTATCGCATCGCAGTGAATAGTGTTTTCTGTGTGTGGTTTAGTTCCCATTCCATGACGTGAGCTATTGCACTAAACATTGCACATACGTTTTAATTCCTCCTGAGTTCTTTTTATAAGGCTTAAACTGCATAAAACACCACTTAGTGGCTGTCTGAGATTGGGAAGAGTGAGGTCTCTGTTATCATGAGGCCATCTGAACCCCCATGGAAACTGCGAACGTCCGCAGTCCTGGGGTGAAAAATGCCCTCTTGTGCTGTGGAAAATCACTGCTGGCTTTGGTAAATGTCCCTGTATCAGTGGCCATGTTGGTTGCCAGACATCAGGGAGATGCTGTAGAATGGTGGGACATTCTACAGGCTTTCCATTTTCCTTAGATCATCCCGTATTCAATACCAAGTGATGGAAACAAGCAGAAATGGGAGAGGTGGCTGAAGCTGTTTCTACTCGTGGGACAGTGACCGTGGCAGTTGTTTGTGACATGACCATTTTCTCAAGCAGTTCAGGTGTTAGGTACCTTCTGAGACACCTTGGTGTTTTGGTGGTTATCAGCCTTGCAGATGATGCTGGGCTGGGTCTGCTCCCATCCAGTTGGCCTTCAGGTGGCTGTGGTGTGACTGGGAAAGAACATCCCCTCCAATAACAGCCCCACCATGTCCCGTGCATGTTGTCTTTGGGGTGCTGGCTCCCGTAGACAGGGATGAGGCCTCATTCCTGCATTTAGCTGTGATCCCCTAAGGATGCTGTTGGTCCCACTGCCAGTCTCCTGCAGACCTTGTGGGAAGAAGAGCTTCCCCCCGGCTCTCCGAGGTGTCCTGTGGTCTGTAAGTTTTGAAATTGTGTCTGTGCCCTGGTGGGGGAATAGAGAGGATTTCTATCTTTTTTATTTTTTTTTAATTCTCCTTCTGCTCCTGTTCCAAGAAATGTTCCCCAAGAATTGCTGTATTTTTCTAAGGGAGGGATAAGTGCTAAAAGCCTGCTCAGCCTCAGTGCAATCTAAATAAGTAATGGCCGGGATCTTGTGACGAGCCCCACTGTATAATGGAGACCTTTTGAAGGACTCTCTTTGTCCCCCAAAACGTGCCATCTCACATATGAGACAAAAAAAAAAAAAAGAAGTTTCTCAATCTCTTCTGGAGTGTCTAATTTAGACATTTTTGAGTCCATCTCCCTATTTTGCTGGAGGCTTTTAGAGAATTGAGGGACGTTATATTCCAAGTAACACTGAAATTGTACCTAGATTGTACCTGGAGTGATATTGCGGGATGTTCCTGATGGCTGCGTGTCACCCAGAGAGGAACTACCCTTCACCCTTGTTTCTCAAGGTCCTTTCAGGTAGGGTTTTATTGGCAAATGATTTTCTTTAGCTTTGTCACTAATATTTGATAATTGCAGTGATGAACCTCCTGTGTCTTTGCAAGTCATATTCCTGCTGTAATTCTGTTTCAGCATGTGCTGGTGAATGTGGCCAGTGAGCTCTTTGCTTTCAGAAGGTGTAAATGCTTAGAGATGAAATATGTTTCTTCTCCTGATGATAAAGAGAGTATACTGCTTGTTTGGCTGAATGCTAATAAAATCCAAGCAAAACTGTACATTAAAAGAAAAAGGATTATTTTCTGCTTTTCCAGCTTGGCTGTTGTTTTGCTATTGTTCAATAATGACCATGTTTTGTTTTTCCATATAATGTGCTTCCTAGCATGCGTTAGGGGAAAAGAAGCAGTTGGGTATGAACAGGTAGGGTCCCTTCTCCAGGCTGTATTCACACTATGCCTGTAATCTTACAATGGGAAAAATTCCCATCTTACAATGGGAAACAACATATTCTGAGGAGAGTTCTGGTATCAAAGAAGTTCTGTGTCTATTTATGCTGTTAGGTCTCATCCATCATCCATCCTACATAAAGTGACTGACCTCTTTATAGAGAACTTCAATTTTCTTCCTTAAAATATGTTCTTAGTTATAAATTATGGTCTTCATGCGGGAAGCACTTGGTGAAACTTATAGCCTGGGTGATGCATGAGTTTGAATAGACCATAATGGTCTCTTCTAGCTCCAAAACCTATGAATCTTTGAAAATCTCATCTAATTTAATAAGTGCAAAAGTACCATGAGCATTTTGCTTGGGTTCAGTGCTGCCGTGGGGATAGGTAAGAACAAAACAGATATGTTGGGTCAGACCAGGGTAAGGAACAGTGTTTCAGCAGTGGTTGAAGGCAGTTACTTTGCAGGGACTGGTTATTTCTGACTTGTGCTCAAAATATTTCTTATTTCCTCCCAATTGGGCAGAGCACACAGCTGGGGAGACCCTACTTGTCGAGGTGATTTTGGGGGCACCTATATCCCTCTCAGGTTCGTCATTAGCAACATAAGTACAAATGGGATCATCCCTTGTCCATTCACTCAGAGTTCCCAAACCTTCTGGTCTGGAGTTAGACATTTCTTACCTCAAACCAGCCTTTCACACAATGAGAGGAACCCCAAGAGGAGCTAGGCATCGTGGGCACCCTGCTGCTTCTGTGATTATTTTGATGATAATAAATTTTCTTATTTTTATTTCTCTGGTGAAAGGGTATTTTTAAGAACTGTGAACAAAACTAACGCTGAAGGGAATTCAAGTCACAAAATTGACCTATGAAGCAAAGGTCAAGTGATCGACTAATGGTGCTCTTTAATGTGACCTTCACAATATAGACATTTTTGTCCTTTACTGATACTTTCCTAAAACTGAGAGTGCTAACTCTGTTTTCATGCACCCATAGCTATCCCACACAAAATATCTAAATTAGGGATTTCCTTTTCCACAGGGAGTGTATAACTACCATAGACTTCCTAAAAAGACTAAATCCCTGTATCGCAATTCCTTTGCAGCTCCACTAATGCAAATATTTTCTTCAAATTTATCTCTGTGCTCACTTCACCACTGATAGTAGGTATATTTAAAGAGACTGCTGCTTGAAGAGAAGGTGCTTTGGTAATAATTTATCCAAGGAAATCAGCAGAACAGCCAATGCATTTATAAGAAATTCCTTGACTATTGTATAGAAGTTAATTGTTCTTCCTACCCCGTCGTATCCCTTTCCCTCCCGTAGCACAAAGCATGTTTTACCTGGAAAAGCAGCAATTGTCACCATTCAGGAGGCAGCTGAAGACCAAAGGTGTCTCTAACATCCGAGTGGTGCAGGCAGCACATCGCATTTGCCTGATGTAATTATTCCCCCTCCCAAGCCCCTGTGTCTGCTGGATTAATCAGCGACACCTTGAGCTGAGCAGCCAGGGATGATTTTGACAGAGGGAGGCAAAACAGAATGTGAGATGACAAAAGAAAGAAGAATTAAGCTTTTTGCTGCTTTCTCCTGCAGCTTTATATCCTTTACCCATTACCCAAAGCGCCAACAGTTGTTGTCCCAGAGTCATTTCTTTTGCATCCTACTTTGTGTGGGAATATGGTCATAACCTGAAAAAAAACTTCCCAGAAAATTTAGGTGGAGAGCAAAGAAATGGAACTTGAGCTTTTGGAGGTGTTTCTCTGCATGTCTGAAGAGAACAAGTGATATTTGGTGAGATGCTGGGATCGTGCTGGATGCCCAAAGCGGGTGAGGAAGGGAGAAGGGGTGTTTGTCGGTGGCTGCTGGGGGGTCAGGGCGTCAGTCCGGCACAGGTCAGTTGCCCTGACCCTTTGCATCTCTGAATTTTGGCTCAAATCCAGTTAAAATCATTTAGTTGGAGCTCAGCCTTTAAAGAACTCCTGTTTTTGGAGTCGTGACCACTCGTAATCTCCAGTAGAAGTGAAGTCAGGTGTAGCCACGTTAATTCTTTAACCAAAGGCTTTAAAAGAACCAAAAAATTAAAATTAAATTTTAATTTGTTATTCATTCACGTAGTGTAATTATGCAATGTTCCTCCAGCAATAAATGTTTTAGTCTAGAGTGATTGTTAATTTATGAATGTATTCTGTATTGATTTTTGAACAAAGCTATTTAAGCAATATCACCTTTCTTTCAGCATTTTATCTTTCACCGGCTTAGGGTATTTGAATTCCTTATCTTCCAGTTCTGGTTCAAGGATTTATTAGAGCAAAGGCCAAACATAATTATATTAAAACATGAAATAAGCCTAATAATTGCAGGCAGATTTCTATAATACAACAGATGGAATGGTGCTGTTACAGCCCATGAGGTTTCTGAGAGGAAAGAGATGTCAGGCTTTTCAAAATATTTTCACTTTTGGCTTTTTCAGTAAATTATATTTATTTGTGGGCTCCATCAGAAATGTCGGGGTTTGGGTAAGGAAGTCTGGGGTTTAATTGATGGAAGAGGAAAGAGGTTTGGAAGTTACATGTTTTGGGGGTATTTTTGTGTGTTTTGTTTTCTTAGGATGTTTTTTTGTGGTTGGTTTGGGTTTTTTTTTTAAAGAAATTATAGTATTTAGGGTTGGGGGGCAGGAATTCCAGCCTTTCTAGGTAAGTGTGCACCATGGGCTCACTCTGACAGAGCTGGGAAAAGCCTTCTCCGACCACCTGGCCGACACTCCCCAGGTCTTGTTTGTAAGATTTTCTTGGTCTGAAGCTCCTGCACTGTCAGAACTGTATTTAGCTCACCTTAAAGTGGCTCCTCTCCACTGTTTTTACATATATATATGTAAAATGTGTAATTTTATATATGTATATATGTAAAATGTAATATGCGACCAATGGTGAGACTTGCTTCTTTTTATGGAATGGGAATAATTCCAGGGAAAGGTGTGAAAAATCTTGCCATCATTTCAGCTTCTTACCATGATCTCCTTCCTCCCCATCATATTATGCATTTTTACGTTACAAACCAAACAAATCTACCTGGCTGTAAAGTTTTATGTACTCAAACTGCTTCGCAGCGAGAACAATCATAGTGTGATCTTAAATGGGACAAGCGAGATAAGTCTAATTGCTCATTTGAGAGGACTTTTTTATAGATTTTCCAAAGAAGAAGAGATAAAACCTCCAGGTATGACAGAGAGAACAAAGTTTCATAGTGTAGGAAAAAAAAATGTTTGTTGCAATATTTATTTAGCCATCCAGCGTATAAATAGTACATGAGCGAGGGAGCGCTCCGTGCCTTTTAGCCATGTGATCCAGAAAACAATGCTTTGGTTGGTTTGTGGTTTTTGCAATTCCCAAAGCTCTTACATCATTTATTACTGTGTTGTTACCTGTCACACCTGGTTAATGCAGTTTTTATCATCCCCGTCGTGCCATCCCCATGTGATGTGCCATGGAAATTGGCTACAGCTGGAGAAATGTTAAATAAATACAGACAAATACTGTTAATGGCCATATTTCAAGGTCTGTGGAGTTGGATATTCCAAGTGCTCCCTTCCCAAAATAATGGGGGGCGGAGCAGAGGTGTTCCTGTGTTCCCATGGCACACAGGTGAGAGCCTGGCCCAGGTTGCCCCAAGAAGCTGTGGTTCCATGGCTGGGGCTGGGGAGCCACGGCTCTGGGGGAGCCCCGCTGAGATGTCCCCCTCTGCCAGGTAGACATCCATCAGGCCACCCCTCTGTGCCATTACACACAGCATTCACTCTGCAAAAGGTAGCTGCTCTGAAGTTGATGACAATTCATCAAAAGCCAGCATTAACCTTAGCAATTTACTTTGTTCTGCTTTCCCAGGCAATTAAATTTTAAACAAATCCATTTATCTTAGTGTTGACCCTCCTCTTTGATTGTTGGAAGAATCATTGCTACAAATAAAACTATACTGAGAACATAATGAAGCTGGTCTAAAATTCATTCAAAATTCAGATGATAAAAGGTTACCTATTAAGCAAGCTAATCCTCTTCTTTTTTTTTTCCCTGTGCCTAAATGAAAAAGTGTATATTTCTGCTATGAAATTCATTTCTAAACTAAACCTGAAATCTCACTGATTTGAAAGAGTGCTTCTGGATTTTTCCACATTTATTCCAGAGCAGCTGAAAATGTTCAAATAGGAAGTATAATTGAAAGAAGCTAGATTTCTCCACATTCCACACAACTGCAGTCGTGCCTGAGCACTCCAACCTTCCCATCACATCTCAGGTGTAACAGTTATTTTCAATATTAATCTACACTTAGCCCATTATTCGTGCCATCTACTGCCTGACCTCCTGCAAGTTGGGCTGCACCATCCATCTCAAGAGTGACAATCCCCATAGATGGAACGGATGGAGATGCTGGAAGTGGTTTCCAGGTGACAAAGCCTCTTGCTGGCCCCAGGGGCTGTGATGGGGTTACCAGCCCTGGGACAAACTGTTGGCATCCCCTTTTCCTCCCTTTTTCTTTGTGCAGAGACTTGTGTGTATCTCTGACAGGGCTCTTTACAGCCCTGAAATGTTCCTCTAGTGGTTATCCATGGCTTCTGAGAACATAGAAGGGGCCAAGGTTGTCCACAGTCACTGTGAGTTTGCTCTGCAGAGGGAGAATGGACACCTACACCTGCCCTCTTCAGGTAGCAGTGATCTCTGCAAATAATCCCAGACAAAGGTCCCCAGATAGGAAAAGCACATTTATCTTCTCAAAAGGCAGGAGCACGGTGGTGCCAGAGAGGAGAAGAGGGAAGGACTGGTGTTGGTAAGCCCCAGCAGAGACTTGGTTGCCCATCCCAGCTCCTTGGTTTTTGAATTTGGGCTCAAGGTAAGACCTGTGCTTGGAAAATAGCAGATTCTTGACCTGACAGACTATAGAAAGACCATGAGTTTGTGGATGAAGGCACTTGTCTGACTCCCAACAGCAACACAGCTGAAGATAACACCCCAGTTCCCCTGGAAAAGTGTCTGACATTGTCCTCTTTGAGTTTAATATTGGATCAACATGACTTTTTTTTTTAATATAAAGGATGTACGCTGCTCCCAACTCTTTTCCACTGTTCTTCATTAATGTGTGCAAATTCAGGCTGTTTCTGGGTCACTGGGAGCCCAGACTCTCTGTTCTGTGCTGTTGGGGGGGCGAGCTAGGGTCAGCACGGATCTGCTATTTGTTCTTCTGCACCACACAGCCATAGAAAAACCCCTCCAACCGCTTTATTAGCATTAATATGTAATACTGTGTCTAATGTGACTATTTCCTTTTTTTTTTTAATCTGAAAACAAACTTGATACATCTCCCTTGAAGCTTCAAATCAATAACCTAAAGTAATTGTGTCTCATAAATGGGTTTCTGGAGTGACACTGATATTTCAAAGTGTGATTCTTCTCCTCTTGCTAAATAAAATAATGCTAATGTTATAGCAAAACCAGTTCCAAGCAGGGTGTGAGCTTCCTTTTTAAGATAGAAGACTAGGGAATGTAGGTTCTGTTTCAGATGATATACATTTGCAGCCAGACCTCCCTGGGGTGGGTTGTCCCCTGGGCTCCATGGCCCTTCCCCTCGCGACAAATTGGGAAGAGAAAATACAATCCAGGGATCAAATGGATGTCTAGTCTTTATTTCACTCTGAAATCATAATAATATCATGCAGTCAATTAAGCAGAGTCCTTCTTTGCTTCCTTAATGTTTTGAGGAAAACTTGTGAGTAATAAAAATGTGTTCAGAAACACACACTTATATTTTACTGTCTTGGTGTTTGTCACAGTTTCAAATTCCTGTATTAAAAGAAAATAATATTTGTTTATTTAAAAGCTTATTGTGTAATCTCAGGGATGAAAGCCGAGTGTGCAGGATGCTGTAATTAAGCCTGCATTGTAAATAACTGCACAAAGAGCTGGTGGAAACGCCAGGATGCTGGATGATTTCAGATCTGAATAAGGCCTTAATTCATCAAAAATACAGAAAGATAATCTACAGGTGGTATAATTTTTATGTGTTCTTGATATGACTTCATTAGAAAAGATACAAAAAATTTGAGTCATTAAGTTTTTAGCAGTGGTCCTGAGAGACCCTTTTACCAAAGAAATTCTTTCATGAGAGATTAGTGGTTCCAACTGAGATGGTTTATATCCAGCACATGACAGTTTAAGAGCCTTTTTTAGTTAGAAAAGCTTTTAGGATGTTAGAAAATGGTGGGTCTTCAATAATGTTAAGCCAAATTGCCCTTCCTTCAAATGAACATCTATAATGTCTTGATTACTGCTATAGGGACTTGCCAACATAATGTTTCTCTTTACTGTCTTTATGGGCTCCATTTTTTCTCCCTTTATATATGAAAAGTTCTTGGCAGGATGGTTCTAAAGGTCACTGCGGCACCGCATTAGTTATTGCTAAATCCAATCTGAGTTTTGTTCCTGGTTAAGCACGGTCTTTTTTATTGTTCTACCACTTGCTGTATCTTTAGGAGATTACTTTTATGAAATAGAGATGTGTTGAACTCCTTATTCATAGACTCTCCCATAATGACATATATTTTCTGGAGGGGAAGTAATGTGCTGTGATTACTGTCTTGTGCCTGGGATAGGGGAAGGGGAGAGAAATCAGCTAGAAACACTAGGCAAAACTCCAAGCTTATTTCAAATTCTCTTTAATGCTCAAAGCCTTTTAGAAATCTTTAGAAACTTCTGATGAATGCTCATTTCATCATTAAATCTGTGCCCATCTTACAAATGAAGAGCTTTTCCCCCTCCTTAAGTAAATGGATTACTTAAGACCTTCTTTATAAAATGTATACTCCTGCACTCCTGCAAAGATGCAGTTAAGTGTCTCAAGCAGGATAATATTAGCTGGTGTCTCTGTCCTGTGACACAGGAGTTCACCTAGTGACGATGACATTATCTGCAGCAGCTTATTTAGAGGTTTTCTTGGCTTTACCAGTGGCTGCCTGGGTAATTTGAGTAACTTTGCCTTTCGGCATTCCTCAAATGGCTTCAATGGATTTTGTTCCTAACATGTTCTTACATCGATGCATTTAAAAGAGAATGTATCCTAAATATTAGTTATCCAGGAGTTTTATGCCGGTTTTCAGCATGGGGTACCAGAGTGCTTCTCCAAAAACCAGCTCCTTAGGGGCTGGCTGGGGGCTGGAGGGGAGAAGTGAGCGCTTGGGGGTGTAAGCACAGAGGGCACCGGTTTCTTCCTCCCTCCTATCCAGCCTCTCTGTTATTTTAGATATTTTGTTATATATTTTATTCTCCTCCAGAAAACATACGGAGCGTGTAAAGCAATTAACAGAAGTGTAACGTGTCCTTGTCTCATATGACTTTGCCACCTCAGAAATCTTTGCCTTTATTACAGAAGTTTAGGAGAAAGCTGAGTAGAGCCTGAGACCGTGCCAGGGCACCAGGCACTTCCATGCCTTGCTCTCCCACGGTGTCCTTGAAGCAGAAAGACTTTTATTTTGATTTATACTATCAGTTTACTTCAGAAAGAGACAGGAGACCAGAAAAAACAAAGCAGAAAAATAATACTTTGTGCTGTGGAGGAGCAGATCCCCTCTGGGTGAGGGCGTGCTAGGATAATCAGATAAGCAAAATGACTGCAACATCCCGTTCCCCATGTAAGAAATATTCAGTCAAATTTGCCCCGATTGTATAGCAATGCATTACTAATAGGACTTAATATAAGCCTTTTAAACCCAGCACATACTGTTAGAAAACCAGATTAGATTCCAGGCTCTGCATCTGTAAGCAAAATTCCCCTTGATGTAAAGTACTCGAAGGAGATAATTTGGTGCCACTTGTTTTTGCAGTCAGTATTGCAAAGTTTTGTCCCAAACCCACCAAGTTCAATGAGCTAATTGCTATGACTTTAAAATTATATTGTCTAAGGAATTTTGTTAAAGTCCTCAAAATGACTGATGCAATTCAGCTCATTTCAGAAAATCACCATTAAGAATGAGATGAAAAACTACAAAACTCTTAACGTGCTCACAGATGTTCTGTGAAAAGTCTTGATAAGCTTGATATAAATATGCTTGCCCATTCACAACAGTTTGCACATTTTTTGCTGTATTTGAAGTCTGCTGAATTAAGAAAGATGTGCTTATTAAGGCTCACCATGTGCCTGCACTCGCTTTGCGTTTATATATATAAAGAGTTGGGTATTTGAGTTCATCTAATTGTGGCACCAATTGATGGGAGATACTTGAAGCAAATTTTTATGTGGTGTGCAACACAGAATAAACAACTTGAAAGGAAAATTTGGTCAAATTTTGATGTTTGATCAAATCAAGAAAATCCTGTAGCTCCTGACAGCTGATGCCACCCACGAGGCTGTGATGGAGTGTGCTCCAGAGCAGCGAGCAATCACGGCCATTACGCTCTTTTCTGACAAAGTAGGTGGTCTCAGAAATAGGAATATATGAAAAGACAACGCCAAAACTTTCTTGGTGTGGTCTTTGCAGTGACAGGTAGATGAGGTGCTTGGGGACATTGGTTTGTGGTGGTTTTGGCACTGTTAGGTTGACGGTTGGACTTGAACCTTCACCAAAACCAAGACTCCCTGTAAGGAAAGAGAAGTTTCTTCTTTGTGTTTCCTTGTGACACCTAAAATTATTCTCCATTTTAAAAGTCGTAGGTCTGTATGTAAGGCTTCTTAAAGTTTTAAAAAATCCAAACAAGCTTTGAAAGCTCAGCCTCCACACCAGAACATCCCTGGGCTGCTGCCCCTTCCCTCATAGATTGAGCAGAACGGGTGCAAACAAGGGAAAAACAGAGAAGGGAAACACACCTTCAGCTGTTTTTCTGGGTCATGCCATGTTACCTGCACACTGGACACCGAGAAATTATAGGCATGATACCTTCTCTTGGGTATTTTGGCTCCAAGGGTGGTTTTTTTTTTTCTTTTTCTGTTTTTTTTCTTCTTCCTGGCATATAACTGTGAAAGCCAAACCATGACCCAGCTGGCAGCTTTTGCGAGGGCTGCCAGCTTGAGTTCCTGCATGCAGATGAACATTTGGCCTCCAGAAGACGTGTTGTGCTTTGTTATTTGTGCATGCTCCTTTTGGGACAGGGAGGATTTGTTCTTGCTCTTGGTCTCAGGCTGGGGGGATCCCAAATGAAGGTTCCCCGTGACCCCAGTACCATGTCTCCAGCATCACCACTGCCCTTCAACACCATTGCTTGAGGGGCAAAAAAGCTACAAGGACTAGAAAAATTGAATGGATACGTCCTCAAACTAGATATTTCACCCCATTATCTTCTAACATAAAGGGAGATAAAATAACTATAGCATTGAAAGGCGTCGGGGTACTTGGCACCGGAGTCCTCTCTTTTTCTTGCTCCATCCCCTCCAAGGTCTGGGGTGGGATTCCCCTGTGTGCACACGGAGGTGCTTGTTGTCCCGTGCGTTGTTCATCAATATGGGAATGAGATTATCCCTGACATTTCGTGCCTGCCAGGGTCGGGGCAGTGCCTGCTGGTGGCTTCTTAAGCAAAAATGTTGGCCCAAATTTCCTGACAGCCGGGAGGAGCCGGGTTTTGTGCCGGGACTGGGAGCAGATGCTGCTACTGGGGATCGGCTTTTCTTGAAGATTTTTATTTATTTTTTGCCCTGCTTTTACATTATTTATTTGAATGAGCACAAAGCAAATGCTTTTCATTCTCACGTCGTTCCAAAGAGTGATCCAGCCAGCTGATTGCAGAGCAGTGCGGGCTTTTATTAGGCTGTTCAGGGTCAATTTTCTTGATTATGTCCCAATGCCAGAAGTGAGGAGGAAGATGTGCCTAAAGATACTGAACACTGAGGCGGTACAAATATGAACTTCTGGAAGCAGTTTGCTTGCAGCTGTTATATTAAAGCATCATAATGTGTCTGAGAGGAGTTGAGACTGGTGGTCAAGGCTGGATAAAGTGTTTGTGATAGGATTTGTTGGAAAGATTTATTTTCAAGGTTGCCACATTTTTTTTTTTTTTTTGAATGAATCAGAATAACAACCAGCAGAAAGACTCGAGTGAGTGTGAGAGGCTACGGCAGCACACCCAGCTACAACTCTAGAGGGAGAGCAAATCTCACGTTCTGAGCCAGGCAGCACATCTTGTTTAGCAACACGGTATTTCTTCGGGATTGTTGGATTTGGCATTTTAATTTTTTGGACTTGAATTTTACTGGCACCTTGAGACTTGAATTTCAAAATATTGGCGGAAAACAAACCCACTTTCTTGCTCTCAAGCTGGAGATGTGTATTACTATATAGCCTAACCCCTCCTACCAGAAGTTCCTCTTTAAACATGAAGAGCTTGAGTCTCGGGGGAATAAATCAATGTGTAAAAAAAGTATCCTAAATGGTCCTTGTCTCAACCACAAATGTGTTTCATTCGGTGTGTCCCCTTGGTCAGTGCACAGGACTTGCTCTGGAGGGGCTATTCTGGGGTGATTTGTTTGTATCCAGGAGGAGACCTTTTAGTCTCCTTTCTGGCTTTGGGGAAGGCCATCAGTAGATGAGATCATCTCTAGGGATGTTTTCCATCGATGTATCTCAAGCTGGAGTTGCCAGAGACCTCAGGAGGGCACCGCAAAAAATGCTGTGAAATAGAGAACTGAAAAATTTTCGTGATTCAACTCCATAGTAATTTTTTAGTATGTCTCAGCTCCTGCAGTTGCAAATGAGGTTGGCTTTGGAAGAACAAAATCTAAGCATGTATTGTAAAAAAGGCAAGGAAAAGAAGCTTCATATTTAAGATTTTTTGCATTTCTGCCTTGATTGAATCCTGTAAGTTTTATGATGCAGTCTTGTAAAAACAGTCTGTTCAACAAGACATTACGTCTATGAAAACAACATTGTTTTTAACTTCAATCATATATTCAACATGTCAAAAAGGCAACATCTATAGTCATAACCTACAGAACTGAGCCTTAAATGTTATGGCTTGCTTTTCAATAGGCCCTTCTAACTGTGTGGATTCCTTTTCTCTTCTTCTTGTTCTAGAAATCCCTGCAAGTTTTGCAGTGTCATCACTTGGTGTGATGACATTTAACCCAAACTTCAGTTGTCAGAAGTACATCCAGCTGCCCTGGGTTTGTAGCAATTATTTTATTCAATGGATCCAGCTATGATCCTGTGAGCTATGGAGCCTGAATTGGACTTTAGCAAAAAAAAAAATCAATCTTGAGTGAATGCTGTATTCATAATATCTGTATAGAGAACTGTTAAGTCTTTTACTTCAAACTTAATTAAGTCCCATTCATAGAACCACAGAGTTACAGAATCATAGAATTGTTGGAGGGGGAAGGGACCCTAAAACTCACCTAGTTCCAATCCCTTGCCCCTTGGGAACCTCCCAACAGGCCATGGCTCTGCTGCAAGGGGTATGCGATGGACATGGAGGAGAGCACTTCTCTTCCTGAGATATTCTTGCCTGGCTTCATTCATCCCATAGGGTGACATAGGATTTGCTGGAAAGGACAAGCCACATTCCTCCAGGATTTGCATAGAAAAGTCCTAGCGATAAGCTTGGGCTGACTATAGCCAGCTCTGAACGGATGCTACCAGCGAATCATAGAATTGGATGGGATGGAAGGGACCTTTCAGATAGAGTCCAACCATCAACCCAGCACTGACAAACCAACCACTGAACCATATCACAAAGATTTAGGTCTACCCATCTTTTAAATACCTCCAGGAATGGCGATTCCACCAGCTGAGTCCAACTGAGGGTCACCAGGAGAGGCAGGGGCCAGAGCTTAGAAAGGTGGGCTGCAAAGCCTGGACTCTGACCGAGGTTTGAAGTGCAGAAGTGCATTGAAGGAAAGCAAATAGGTTCATGGTTTTCAACACATTAATTTTCAACGTTCATATACTTGATCTGTGCCATACAGATGCCAGAGATTTAAAATAATTGTAGAATGGATGCCTAGAAGCAGAAGGTACGTCACATTGAGTTCCTTTCGTTGGACTGAATCATTATTCTTCTTTATTTTACTTTCCTATTACATCAAATGTAAATGAACATGAAAGGTGTGATTTCCCTTGGGACAGAAATGATACCTCTGTCATGTTTGGCCCCGCATCCTATCATTCTGTTCCCTCTCTCCCTGATTTTGTCATGTATCTGCCTGAGCTTTCCATTGATAGTTACACAATTGCCTGAAGCTCTACTAATTACTAATTAGCATTCACTTTTCTGCTCCTTGAACCAGTTTTATTTTTTGTGGACTGTGGCAGAGCTGCTGCCTGTAATGGCACTGAGCCTGGGTTTCTCATAGAGCAGAATTGTCCCTAAATGCATTAAAAGATGCTCTCTTGGAGCACCTTCGAAATGATGTTGGTGCCTTGGCTTCTCCGGGCCATGGATCCTGCTGAGAGACTCTTTCCTCCCAGCTCTGCTTTGCAACAATGGCCAAACACAGCCCCGTCACTTCATTTTCACCTCATTTTCACTAATGAGGGTGAAGCGTGTCACCTGGGATATTACTTTGATTTCCTTAGTCAAGGACACTTATTCAAAATGTTATTTAAGTATCTGGTTTTGTTGGCTTGTTCAGGTGTTATCCCAAAGAATTTTATGTCATCAAAGTCTTTTGTAATAAAATAAAATTTAAAAAGTAGTTATGATTATATTTTCAAAGAAAAGGGATTGCACAGCATGGGTCTACAGTCAGAGAAATTCTAAACCTTTGCTGAAACTGCCTTGAGACAGACTTTTTTCATGTAATTTGTGTTGAATTGAAGCTATTTTTATTCTCCACGTGAAGAAGATTCCGTTCAGAATGCTAATGAAATATTAAAATAATATAAGCTCTTTCCCAAGTAGTTCAGTTAGTGAATCTCTGCTGCAGTACCTCTGCTACGTATGACTCCTGTTCATTAAGTGTAATGACACAACATTAGAAGTTGAAATAAATGCTATTGCAGGGGACCCCGAGAGACCTGGGCTCTGAATTCCCTTCCTGCATTTTGCTTAAGTATATTTACATTCTAACTATTTCTTTTATTTGCATTTTCTTGCTCTGTGCAGAAGTGGGTAGAGCCTTAGGATGTTAACGTGACAGTTCTGTTGGCTTCATAAGATTTTGGAACAGACTTTAAATAAAGAAGCACTAATCCTAAACTGCAAGTCTGCATTACCACTTTGAAAGGATGTTATTTATTTATTTACTGTCCTGATTTCAGCTGGGATAGAGTTAATTTTCTTTCCAGTAACTGCTGTGTTTTGGATTCAGTATGAAAAGAAAGTTGATAATACATACTGTTTTAGCTGTTGCTAAGCAATGTTTACATTAGTCAGGGAATTTTTTTGGCTTCCCATAGACGCTGAGAGAGAGCACAGACAGGACAAGCTGGGCAAAGGGACATTCCATACCATGGATGTCACCTTCAGTACAGAAATGGGGTTGGCTGGGGGCAGGAATCCGCAATCACTGCTTGGGACAGGCTGGACAACTGATTGTTGGGTGGTGAGAGCGACCTGCCTTGTATCATTTTATTTTGTATATTCTGTTACCGTTATTACTGTTATTTTTTCCTTTTCTGTTACTGTTCTATCAAACTGTCTTTAGCTCAAATCACGAGCTTTTTTCCTTTCCCCTCCTTATCTCCAGGCCCTTCCGGGGGCAGTGAGTGAGTGGCTGCAAGGTTGTAGCTGCTGCCTGGGGTTAAACCACAACATTCATTCATAGGATTTTTATTATTGCCAAAGATGTTATTAATTATAGAAGCCTAGAAAAGTATAGTTTTTCATGACTCCAGACTCACTTCAGTTATACAATTTACATTATGATTTCTTAGTGAAGGTTCAGAGAGTCCATTGTGACTGAACTAAACTGAAAATCCTTGTAATGCCAGAGCTTCTCTGACACTAAGGCTGCGCAATCCTGTTTAATTCCCCACCTCGGGATTTATTCTGCTCTGTTAACAGAGTAGCTGATGTCTTTAGTCACTTAGCAGCAAGTTCTGTCAGGAGCCTTGTGAAAATAAGAGCAAGAATAGCATCTGCTTTTGTGATTGTTGATTGAATTTGGAAGGAAAACTTCCCAAAGTTCAATTTCTTGGTGCAGTTAAGCCTCTCTAGCTGTTAATTGTGGCCAAGAGGGAGAGTCCTTCTCTGTTGACAGCTGCAGCATCCATTTGTGCCTTGCAACAGTGCTACGATTTGTCTGACGACCCATGAATCTAATTCAAGGAACTAAACTGGCAAAAAAAGGTCTGGTTTTGAAGGGTGATTTTTTTCTGAAGCAGGTGGTGGGATCAGAGGAGCTGTGGTGGTGGTGACCTGTGGTTGGATTGGCTCAGCTGCACTGTAAAGCCATTCCTCAAGGAACATCTAAGCCATAGCTCAGGGCATTGAGCCATGAGTATTTTGTCTTCAAAAAATGAGCTGAAAAGATAATGAGATCCTGAAAACGTGCTTTTTAGTAGCGGAGAGCAAGCTATGAGAGCAAACCCATCACAGCCCCAGGGTTGCAAAGGCTCTTCCTCCAAAGGGAGGGAGCCTATTCAGGAGTTCTCACTTCTCTCACTGCACTTATTTTGGTCTTCCATTGCAAAGAGACACATAGCTACCCTGGAAACTCACCCAGAGCAATTACAGATGGTGTTAATTATGGGCAACATCCTTCTGATGGTCCCATGCGCTGCTTGCAGGTTTACACACCCATCACGACCTTTCAGAGGTTGTTCAAATGGTGTGACTTTGTCTTTATTTCTTTGTTTTTACATGGATTAAATGTGTTCACCCAATCACTCCCTGTTGAGAGCAGTAATGTTTAACTGAGCTGTGATTAGCTTCTTAAACTACCCGAATCTGATGGCAGAAATATATTGCACCTTTTGTTAATTAGGAAATTGATTGCCTGGTTGTGCATCCCTGGTGGTAAATATGATAACCTTTAACATGACAGTGGATCAATAGTTCAGGGGTTTGATTTCTTTGTTTTAAAGCAGTCCCTCATCCTCCCCCCCCCCCCCCCCCCCCCCCCCCCCCCCCGAAGAAAAGAAAAAATTAAAAAAGAATAAAATCGAGATGATGTAGGAGTTCTACAGAGGCGACGTTGCATTGTGTCCCTTCTTGGTGCTTCTGAGTGTGTGTTCAAACTTGGGATGATGAAAATCAAAACATGAAGCAGAAATGATAACTGCTGCCTATTAACTTGGTTTTTATCACCTTAGGAATGTCTTCACTTCAGCATTTTTACCTTCTTTTTGCCTTCAGGAGGTGTTCACAGATGCTTTGAGAAAAAGCAGAATTGGATTCCTGTGGAGTAATTACTCCAGGAATTACCCCAGGAATTACCCCAGGCAGCTGAAAGTGACCCCTCTGCCCACCCCTCCCATCTCCATTTCAACTCAGTGAGTTCTATTATTTCTTTTTCTCTGAAATGCAACAAGCTGCCTGTCCTCCAGTTGTACTGAAACATTTTATGTGCCTTTGTGTTAAGAGCAGATTAAGAAAGCAAATGAAACTCATTTGCCATTGCACGGCCAATCACCCTGTGCCTTAATTAGCAGTCACGGGTCAAATCCTTCCTGCTTGGTTTTTTTTTTCCAAATCCTTCTGTTATTTTTTTTTTTTTTTCCTTCTAGTGCTTCCCCAGTACTTGACTGTAGCCTATTTTGGATGGCAACCTGAAAATGTCCTCTTAATCATGGATCAAAGCTAGGCAAGGCTGATGGTTTTCCAAATGATTGCCTGGTCTGGTAAGGCAATGGTTAAATCATCACCCATCTGTGTTAAGCACACATTCAATCCCGTGTGCTTTTGAGTTGCTTGGCTGATACACATTCCCATGTTATTTGCTTAATTTTTCAGAAAAAAAAATACATAAAAGATGATTATATACATGGTTTAGATGCTTCCTTTCTCAGTGTGGAGTTTCTGAAGCAAAGCCATCCCTAAATTAGTTTATCAGCAACATTGTCAGAAATGTCTCTGTACAGAACTTACCTCAAAGCTTGTGCCCGACAGCAGGCAGCTGTTGGTTTTTAGCTAAAAGTGACTTACATTTTTTATAAACCACGCTCATTCTGGTTCCTCAGGGGACCTGGTGCAGTGGGTTTGAGCGATGTGGAGGTGAGGCAGGTTCTTCCTATTAAGCCTGTGCTCCTCGCAGTGGCTTGAGGTCTCCTCAATATTTCACAGGGTGAAATTCCTCAAAGACCTGCCCTCCTGAAAGAGCAGGCTGGATCCGAGGGCAAGGAGCACTGGAATACAAACCCGAGTGACCTCTTCCCAGCAAATTTGAACTTTCCAGTTCAAGTGGAAGTCTGTTCCTGCTGAGACTGGTAATGTTTTGTCCTTCTTCCTATAAATCAGCCCTGAATTATGCAGCAGGATGTTCAGGAATCTCAATGCCTGAAACGGGTGAGAATGACAGGGACCAATTACTGTTAAACTACCAGCTGTAAAAAACCTGTCTGTATTCAGCTTTTTTACAGACCGAAGCCGTTACTGTTTTACAGCAGGGCAAAACCTTTAATGTTGGTTACAGAAAAACGGTTCCAATCCTACTCTTCGGTATATACAGTAGAGATGTCACAGTAACAGCTTCACGTGTGGATGGGAACACACAAATTCCCAACATCCCAGACTATGCGTCCTGCTCTTCATCCCTTGTGAGAGGCTGCTGCTCTGGTGAGTCACTTGAACACCTCAAATCCCAGCTTTTACCCTTATTTATCTTCCACTGTGTGTATGCATTTCATCACTTCTACTTCAACTTGAGCATTAGAGTCATTTATGGAAAGACAAAGTTTGGTTCAATAGGTATTGGTTTCGAAAAAATCCCAATGGAGAGCTAAAGGTCTGGCAAAGAAGGATAAAACCTTCCTCCTCTTTGCAGTCTTTTAAGGCAGGATGAGCTTCCCTCACTGAAATGGGAATATTAAAAACTTTTTACATGTTGTAAATTTTTAAATCTTAGTTGCAAACAGTTAAGTCAAAACACTTGAAATGGGCTGAGCAGTCTGCAAAATCTGTGAAACTTGGGATTATTTATAGCTGGGAAGTGATCTCTGGTGGTTTGTCTGCCTGGGGAGCCTGGGGTAAGCTGGAGTTCTGCACGTTGACTGGCCTGTTTGAGAACCAAGCGAGTAGTGAATGCAGGACCTCTTCATGTGGCTTTTCTTTCTTGTATGTGGTAGCTCTAGCAGAGATGTCAACTTCTTCCAGTAAAACTATTCTACTGATACAGGGAAAATGGGGAGATACAGGGAGACCTTATAACAGCATTAGGGAAGATTTAGATTAGATACTAGAAAGAAATTCTTTACAGTGAGGGTGGTGAAACACTGGCCCAGGTTGCCCAGGGAAGCTGTGTCTGCCCCATCCCTGGAGGGGTTCAAGGCCAGGCTGGATGGGGCTTTGAGCAACCTGGTGTGGTGGGAGGTGTCCCTGCCCAGGGCAGGGAGCTGGAACTCGATGATCTTTAAGGTCGCTTCCAATCTCAAATATTCCATGATTCTGTGATTCTGTGAAACAGACCATCTTTCCAACAAGTCATAGGTAACCTTCAGCTATATCTACAGCATGCACAGGATCTACAGTTAGCCACCACTGAAAGAATATATAACAAAGTATTTATCTAGCACAACCCAGTTTCTGATTGTTTATTTAACATTGTGCTCCCAAACATCCGTTTCAGTGGTCACTTATCACTTGTAATTAAAGGTCTATAAATAAGACCCAGTAATTCCCTGTCATTGGAGGCGTACTTCTGATGATGAAAGGGTAGAAGACTTTGAAGTAAAAGAAACAGTAGAAAATATGATTAAGGAGGAAGATAAATGAGATCCCACAGGAGAGGAAGAATTACTGTCACATTTTATTTTTAACTCTTGAAGCCCTGTGCGTTGTGTGAAGAGCAGTGAAGGAAAGATTTCATCTGAGGCTAGGGTTCAGGAAAACAGGTCAAAGGGGACCATTACAGATGTTCATGGACTAAAAAGACTCTATTTTAGCTGAACTACTGGTTAGACATCCGTGTAGTTTGCGTCTGGGTATGTCTTTGCACAAGTTTTGTAAAACAGGATCTTGGTTCATATGTAATGCTCAATCTGTTTTATATGGTTAAAATTACTTATTTGTTATAGCTAAGAGTAACTTCTCATACCTGCTGCCTCATAGACATTAACCATTTATCTGCACTCAGGGCCATTCAAGGAGCACTGCAGTTTGAAATAGTTTCATACGTATCTTCTCCAAAGACTTAGATGAGACTCAAAGCTAAAATAAATGTGCAGAAACAACATCGGCGTTTTGAAACCCAAGAAAATTTAGAGCATATTGCATGATTGAATTACAACCTAATATCTCATAATTTTTCCCACTTGTCAGAAAAGGTCATACAATGCAGTAAACAATCAATAGTTTTCATGTCTAAAACGAAGGAGTTTGAACAGTTTTTCACGAGCTGTGAAGGTTAAATGAGGCACTTGCCAAGATCTATTGAGACTCATCCAGGCTTTACATATTTTATAGTATGCTTAGTGGCATACTCATTACCATTACCATTAATGGCTTATGATTAATCAAAAGAATTTGGTTTAGAATCCCACACATGGAAATCATGTAATTTATCTCATCTTCTGGGAATTATCCTCAAGAAACTGCTGTATGAATGATCTTAATATACGCTGGAGTTTATGTGGTATGTTATGTGCAGTAATGCAAACCATTATCATCTGGGAAAGGAAAATGTGCTATTTGTGTATAATATCACAGCACTGACATTTACCCAAAGCTTTCGTTAAGTAATTCTTGGCTTGTGTCTGAGAAACCACCGTTTCACTTGGCCCTATAGAAAACACTATGAGCTGAAACTTGGCAATTGGCTTGTCATGACTGGGGAGCTAATAAGATTTTGCTAATTGGGGGAGATACTGGTGTGGTTGTGCACTTGTACAAACACAGCTATATTTATGCAAGGCTGCTTACAAAGGCTCATAAGGAGGCTTGAGTGTTTGATATAGGAAATGGCAGATGGGGATGTGACTTCAGTGGCAGCCAGTTCAAAATGGGTTGGACAGCAGGTCTTCAAAGGCACCAACGAGATCTGTGTTCCCCGGGAGGCAACAACAAACCACACAGTGAAATAGTGGATGTTCAGAGTGCCCGACAAGGGCAGGTAGTGATAGGATGAAGGGTGATGGCTTCAAACGGGAAGAGGGGAAGGTGAGCTGAGATCTGGGGAAGAACTTCTTTGGTGTGAGGGTGGCGAGACCCTGGCCCAGGTTTCCCAGAGAAGCTGTGGCTGCCCCATCCCTGGAGGGGTTCAAGGCCAGGTTGGAGGGGGTTTGGAACCACCTGGTGTGGTGGGAAGTGTCCCTGCCCAGGGCAGGGGACTGGAATGAGATGGTCTTTAAGGTCCCTTCCAACCCAAACCATTCTGTGATTCTACTACACTTTAGACCCTTTTGCCAGACTCAGGTCTTGGTGGGAACTGGGGAAGCAGAGCCATCTGTCACTGAGGAGAGGGCAAAGTCAAGGCACAAGGAAAAGGCTCTGACAGAGGCAGGTGATGGGTCTGTGAGCAGCAGCCCCTGATTTTCTGAGGGGCTGCTGCCCCCAGAGTCCCCCAGACTGGGATTTGGGCAGGAGAAAAGAGTCAGGAGCTGCTCTGCCCAGGGAGAAATACCTTCAACATCTTCAGCAGCTCAGCACCTCCTGCGTCTCGGGGAGGAGAAGGGTCTTGGTCAACCAGCCCTGCCTGAGCCTGGCATTTGCTGAGTGTTTACAATTGTGCTGGATACAGCCCTCTTCCCCCAAAATGCCAGCGTGGCAATGCTTAGCAAGTGGAAAAACAACGCGTTGTCATGTCCTGCTTTGTTCCAGGGTAGGAAGCAGTCGGAGAGGAGACCGACAGGGCACATGAAAAGTGCAGCATCTTGGCTTTTAAGCAGAGCAGGTTTAGCCATTGTGTTTGATATCACCAAGGATGCTTTAAGACATGTTTCTGTCAGCCCTGCAGGGTGGGGGTGCCTGAGCCCACCCGGGCACTGGGCTCAAAAACTCCGCTGCCCTCCTTATGCCCTTCAGCCATTTATCAAGCCACTTTTTGCTCTTGAGAGGAGCAGTTAATGCCCTCTCTGGTGATAGCAGTAGCTGTTCCACAGCTCTGTACCTGCCTTTTCAAATAAGGCTTAAAATATTGTCAGCAACGTAAATCTTAGTCGGAGCAGAGATGATAAAGGATTAGTAAATAAAGCAGGGCATCAGTTTGGCCACTGGGTCACTTTATTGTCTAATCCTCGCTGTCTCAATCTCCCTCTCCATAGATGTGGAAGCTGAGATCTATTTACGGATCTCCTGGGGTCCTTGGGAGGATTAATCACTGAGTGTTCATAACCTATTTTTTAAGTGCTAAGTATTACGAGCGATTTGAGGGGACGTCACGGAGTCACAAGCCCCGTGGCAAAGCTGCAGAGTCGGAGATGTTCACTCTCCGGTTTCTTCGGAAGGGTTCGAGGAAAAAAAGATTGGATGAACGTTATTTACTGCTTAGGATTTGTTTGGTGACCAAGCAGCAGCACAAAGTCATAGACAAACACTCCACCAAATTACTCTGGCTGGGTCTGTGAAAATGAAGTGATGCACATCTAGTTGGTGGCTTCCAGACCAAAGCGCCCTGTAACAACTTACAAGGGGCTAGTAGTTCTCTAATTCAAAAAGAAAAATAAAAATTGAGGAAATGCGAATCATTCAAAGCTTGTACAAACTCTCCCTGCCCACTGACACCCCCCTCCCCCAGCAAATAAGTTTGAGATGCTCTTTCTTTGGATCTTAGAGATGCAGAAAGCCCAAGGACAGCCCCCGCTGTCGAGGAACATCAGCTGAGTCTGTTCTCCAATTGCCACGGCGCAGGGATGGCCTTTGTTCTTAAACACCCAGGAGTTAACTACTCACAGCAGTTAATTTTAATATCAAAGGCTTCCAATGATATAATATATCCAAAGATTATAATATATCCAAAGCTTATAATCTTAGAGGCCTTTGTAGTGTTACACATGGATGAAAGGTTGGGGATACTTTTTTAGGAAAAAAAACAATTCCTATTATTTTAAAAATAGGACTGAAAGTGCAAAAGGAGAAAATACATCAATCCCGACCTGGAGCATCACGGTCAGCTTTCCCTGTGTGCTCCATCACCAAGTTTGCAGGGTACCCATGGCAGTGTGTGTGGGGGCTTTGCACAGTGCCTGACTCAGTGATGGGTTGTCTTACCATGAAGAAAATAATATATATATTTTTTTGCTTATAAATGAGATGAAAGGCTGCTTTTTTTTTTTCCACAAGAGGGAAGGAGTTCAGCAAGCAGAGAGAGGATGCGTGGGAAGGCAGAAAGTTCATATATCAAAATGGGCGCTGCTCAGAGGTGAGACAATGGTCTTGAACGAGTCTCACGAGTTGCTAAATTTGCTGATCCTGTTTTTCAGTGAGGAAGAAATATTGATTAATAACACTGGGATTCATAAATAACCACCGAAGCCACGAAGGCTTGATAGAGAGTTAAAAATCAGAGTCGGTGTGGGCACTCAGCCTACGCTGTTTCAGCAGCCGGGCAGCAATGTAAACAGTCTTTGAGCTGCTGTTCCAGTCCTGTAACATCCCATTCCCTAAAGCCGTGTGGAATTTGCTTTTCTCATCACCCGGATTATTCACTGTAACAAAAAGCAGAGATTTTTTCGTTGCGGATCAGGCAAAGGCTGGGGTTGATGCCCTTGTGAGGGAACAGACCGACAGCATTTTCACACCCCTCTTGGTGACAAAGTCAGTGCAAACTTTCCCACACTCAGGCTCTGAGCTCAAAATCCTCTGAATTTTGAGACTTGTGTGTGTGTTTTTATTTGTTTGGTTGGTTGTTTTTTCTGTTTGTTTGTTTGTTTTCTTTCTCTGTAGGTTTGCAGTGGCAAAGGAGGTGGCCAAGTAGACACTGGGAGAAGGGAATGACTTTATTGGGCGACGTGCACATTGTAACATTACTCTGCCTCCACGGATGGCAGTGTAAATCTCAGAGAAAACAAACTCATTTCAGAGAGGTTATATATATGTAGATTATTTGCATCCTAACCCCTGTGCGTGCCTCCCCTGCCCCAATGAACAAACAGCTTTTTTGTACCAGTGCAGTCTCAAAGGACATTTGGAGAGATAAACGGGCGCTGAGGTCCTTGCAGGATGGAGCATTGAATGGGAAGCAAAACAAAACAGGAAAAAATGAATTGTGCGTGTCGGAGATGCTGGGAGGGCTGGAGCCCCTCTGCTGGGAGGGGGGGGGGCTGAGAGAGTTTGGGGGTTCAGCCTGGAGAAGAGAAGGCTCCGTAGAGACCTTAGAACCCCTTCCAGTCCCTCAAGGGGCTCCAGGAGAGATGGGAAGGGACTCTTGATGAGGGAAGGGAGCCATGGGACAAGGGGACAGGGTTTGACACTGAAAGAGGGGAGATGGAGCTGAGATGTGGGGAAGAACTTGTTTGGGGTGAGGGTGGTGAGACAGGTTTCCCCGAGAAGCTGTGTCTGCCCCATCCCTGGAGGGGTTCAAGGGCAGGTTGGAGGGGGCTTGGAGCAACCTGGGCTGGTGGGAGGTGTCCCTGCCCAGGGCAGGAGGTGGCAC
>BJBW01003199.1:187904-210150 GCA_004320125.1 Scolopax mira | reverse complement strand
GGCACTTGGCCTTATTGAACCTCATACTGTTGGTCTCAGCCCATCCAGCCAGCCTGTCCAGATCCCTCTGCAAAGCCTCTCTACCCTCCAGCAGGTCAACACAAAGTTCTGCCGGTTACAGCAGCCTTGGAGCCAGGAGTTAATCTGCTGGCTCTTTCTGCTTATACCATCATCAATTCCTGCAAGTGGTGATGGAGGAGAACACAATTTGTGCTCCTAATCCCTTAACCAGCTGTCCAAGGGCTCTAAAGTCTTTCTTCAGGACCCTTTGACTACTGGTAGCTACCTGATTGCTGCCTACTTGAAATACCAGTAATGGATAGCGATCTATGGACCGGACCAGGGTAGGAAGATTTTTCTGTATATCTTTAATCCTGGCTCCAGGGAGGCAGCAGACTTCTCTGTGGGATGGATTTGGTCTGCAAATGGGGCCTTCTGTTCTATGCAAAAGGGAGTCACCCACCACAATTACCTTCAGGTGGGTTTTTTATTGCAGTGGGGATGGGTGGCTGGTTCTGCATCTTTGTCTCTATCTTCATATGCCTGGCCTTCAATTTCCAAAGCACCTATTTTGTAAGTGCAGCTGGGAAGATGAGGGGGGCTGGCAGGGGCTTTGCTTGCCCCTCTGAGGAGGGACCTGCCTCCATTCCCCATTGTCCCGTAAGTCCCTCTCTTCTGCCTGGTGACAAGCAGATGGGAGATCATCCACATCCTGCAGAGCCTCTGCCCCATGCCTGTGCCTCAGGGTACAGCTCCACCAATCTATTTCACTTTCACTGTCTCTAATACTTCTAAGTCTATCCACCTCTTCCTTTAGTTCAGCCCTCTGCCTAAGCAGGCAGTTTATTTGATCACCCCGCCCACAGGCAGTGTCTCTGGCTCCATTGGGAGCACATGCCAGGCCTAGGCATTTGCTGCAGCCAGAGACCTGCAGAGACGCGTGTTTTTGCAGGAGCTCGGTCTGAGTTTCCACATTCTTTCTTGTGGGGCATTTTAGAGGTGTCTAGCGCCAGGAGGGGATGGCTGCTTCCCTCAGGCTCTGCGCACGCGCAGCTGTGCGCTAATATACCCGCCCTTGCGCTCACGCGCGCCCGGCACGCGCTCTGACCGTCTCGATCGAGGTCAGCTTTAATGCCGCCGCACTCACCGCTGCCGCTGTCACCCTCCGCCTAGTCTGAGGGGAGCTCGCGCTATGGACGCTTTTAAACGTGCCGCGGCTCGCCCGGCCCGCCCCGCCCCCAGGGACGTCAGCCTCGCGGCTCCCTCGCGAGATTTCCGACTCGCCTCGGGTCTCTCCGCTCTCCTTCGGCTTCTCCGTCCGCGGGAACCGCCCTCTCCGTCTCGGTCGAGGTCCGGTTTAAGACCGCAGCACTCACCGCTGCCGCTGTCACTCTCCGCGTGGTCATTAAAATTAAAATCTTCCAAGCTAGCTGGGGATTATTCTTCAGAAGAACGTGCTGAGTAAACCGGTCTGCACGAGGACGCAGGGGTTGTGCAGGGTGTAAGGAGGGCAGAAGCTGCAGCGCAGCGGTGCTGGGGAGCACGTCCCTTGAACGGCTTGGATGTGAGAAGGAAAAATTAAGCTGCCTCCCCGCACTTCAGCGGTGAAGTACGTGACCATCCCCGTTGGGGGATGCAAGAGAGTTTATCCACTTGCTTAAATGTCATCAAAGGTGGTGAAAGGGGGATGGAGAGGTGGGGAAGGTCCTCACCTGAAGGAGCAGCGAGGGTTTTGGGGCCCATCAGGGAGGTGGTAGGAGATGCAGGTGCAGTTTGAGGGCAGAGGAGTTTGGATTAGCTAAACTTTGTAACAGGGGTGATGTGTGGAACTGAGATTGGATCAGGTTGCCGAGGAAACACGAGCAGAAAGAGCAAGGAGCAAATCCCTAGGAGAGGCTGGAGGAAGGAAGCAGGGCATAAGGTGGGGGGGGACGGCTGGTGAGGTGAGGTGAGAGTGAGTGTGAGGACATGGAGCCTCTGCCACACCACTGCATGGTGACAGGGGACAACATCAAGCCATCCTAGATGGAGGGAGACAAAAGAGATGGGCACTGGGCTGAGGATGAGCACGTCAGTGCCCAAGTGGTCACTGGTCACTGACAGTGGTCAGTGCCCAAGGGAGGAGCACGGTGAAGCTCCTGGAGCCTGAGAGGGGACAGCAGCACCCCAGGAGTGTGACACAGGCTGCCAGCGTGCCCAGGAACACCAGTGGGGGGCATGGGCTGGGCTGGTTCAGACTCCACCAGGCAAAGCATGAAGTGTTGGTGCTGAACGGGTGGCTATAGCACAGCTGCCCTGTATCTGGTTTAGTCCTATTCTCCAAAATTGCATGGGGGTTTGTACTACAGTGCTCAGGGCTGATGCCACCCCACCTGACCTGTCTTACATGTCTTCGGTCCCTTTGGACAGTGTGGTGGCATTTGCAGTCTTCCCACGCACACAGTTTTTCCTTCTTAAAGGCATTTCCACAGGTGAGGCTGGTGAGACCCTCTGTCCCCAGCCAGCTGTCACCCAATCCTGCATTCAGATTGTCCATCTGAAGCCTTCACTCAGCATCGCTGTAGTTGTGGAAGGGGAGGTTGTCAGCAGTCACCTAATGTGATGTCCTGCAAACACCAGAGGACCTCTCCATCACCAAACTGGTAGTTGTGACCTGCAGCAGGTGGCCTGGTCCCGGCAGGGAAGTGGTGCTTTGAGGTAAGACTTGCTGTGAAAATGGTGCTTGTTTTAAACATTTTCATGGCGTGGTGGCATCAAACCCCATCTGACTCCTCCTGGTGAGCTCCATCCAGGATGTCTGATACGATGATCTCATACAACAATGTACCCTGTTACTGGACTGTCACAAGATGTCACTGCAGTCAGAGTCAGTCTGATGCTTCACAGGGAGATACCGAGGGCATCAGGACTCTCCCCCTCCACACCACCCTCCCAGGTCCCTGGTGGGAGAGCAGTCAGTGCTGGTTGTGCCCCAAGGTGCTGATGCAGGGCTGCCATGGATGAGGGTCTGCAGCTGCAGCACTTGGGGACGAGCTGGTGTTGGGGTGGCCACTGCTGCTCTTCAGTGCTGCAGGGAAATGTGGGGGAGCAGAGGCAGGAGATGTGCTCCAAGGAGGTCAGGGCAGACCTGCCTGGCACAGTTTATTCCCCACATCCCCAGCTCAGGACTGGGCAAGCTCCAGAGACCCCCACCAGCTTCAGCTGGTCTGGGGGTTCTCCAAAAATTCATCCATTTGTAGGGAGTGCAGCTTCTGCAGAAAAGAAATCTCCTTGCAGACCTTCTGTTTCCTGAGAATTACTCCAGCCAGGGGAACAGTAAATCTTCTGCAACATGATGTATTGACTTGTCCTGTGACCGGCCACAGTTCTGGGTCCATTGGCCCGGCCATCCCCGGTGTGCTGAGCGTGACACAGGGGCCATAAATCACAGCCCTCTCCCTTCAGGCGTGCCAGTCGATTCGGAAATGTTTTATTGCAGCTCTATTAAATGAGACAAGGTCCCTCTTGCAGCCTCCTGCTGTATCTTCACTGACTCTCCACCCTGCCATCTTTCAGCCTGGGATTCCCCGTCGCCTCACAGGGAGCTGGTGTCTCAGCATCTTCTGCAGCTGCCACCGTGCTGCACGGGAGCTCCCTGCAGGCTGATCTCCGCTGGGTTCCACGCCCAGAGAACTGCATCACCCAGAGCGAGCACCACCAAGGTGTGAATTTCCAGCAGAGTGGCCGGGTGAGAGGGAGAGCGTTCCATGTCTGGCTCATGGAGGGATGAGACCTTGTTGGCGTTCAGTGTCACCAGCCCCACAGAAGTCACCTCTGATTTGGGTAACTGGGGCTGCCACTTCTAATCTGCCAGAATCTGTCAGTGAGAAGGGGCTGAAGAAGGGTTGCAGGAAGATCATTCCCTTTTTTGGGGACAGATGAGGCGTTGGATGCAGGGAGTTAAATATTTTTTCCAGGAAGCTTCATTGTTCTGGAATCTGCTCTCTGCTAGAACCCTTAAGTAGCCAATTCGCAGTTTCCACCTAAGAAATAATCACTTGTATGAAGATTTAAGCTTCTCATTAACCAAGACGACAATCCTGCATGAAAATGAAATAAGGATTTCTACAAAGCTTGTGGAGGCTCTTGGCATAATTACATCCAACAACAAACTGCCCCATTAATGAAACAAAACTTCTGCTGGTGCTTGCCCAGAAAACTTTGCCCAAATCTTTGCCTTGCGGGTTGCTGTAATTAGAGTTGATTTTATAGGGAAAAAAAAAGGTTACCAGGCACATATTAAAACTGCTTCTGAGTGAAGCTTAGGGTAACATTTTCAGTGAGTCTTTCTTTCCATCTATATTTAGAAACATTTGAGTGCCAATGCTAAACCAATGCTCCCAGTTTTTGGTTAATTACAGGTACCCTTCTGTCCTTTGCCTCAGCAAAACTCAACTTATAACTTGATTCTCTCCAAACACAGCTAAAAACTGTAACTGCAAGCCTCCCCTGAGGCTTACCCCACTCCCAGGAGGTTGATGTGGGTGAGCAAGGAGCCTCTGCCCACGCCATCACCTCAGAGAAAGCTGGATGGGTACAGTGGGACAATGGTCACAGCTGCAGGGCACAAATACCAGTGACTGAAATAGTGTTGGCTGCAGAAGTGTCAGCTGAAGTATCCATGACTTGAGGCTGTCACCGAGAGAGAGGAGATTCGTATTAAACCAAACTCAGCTCTTCCCAAAAGTCCCCAAAAATGAAGCAGGTGAAAGCAAGCACCCATGCAGAGAGGGAGGCTGGCACTGAGATATGGAGGAAGCTCGATTCTCTTCTAATGGACCAAAAAGCAACATAAATGCTTTAAAACATTTCTCTAGTTGCTAAAACCAGCATGCTGCCTTATTTGCCATCGTTGGCAGCACACATACCACTACAAAGATCGTTTTCTGTCTTCTGATTGCTTTGCAATTACAGGTAAATATTGTAAGGTAATTGCATTTTATATGTTCTCATCCAGAGGCTTTGGAACGTGATTATCTGTGGTGATTGGCGTGTCCCAAGTGGTGAATTACAGCATTAGAGACATTTGTACTCTTCTGTACAGCCAGCCAGACAACGTGTCTGGCACCCAGCTGTGTAACTTCAGCCCTTACTGGGAAACGGTGCAATCTAGGCTGAAATCGGGCTAGAAAGGGACAGATTTTGTGACCTTGTGCATTAGTGGCTGAAGTGAAAATGAGCTGTGCCCACTGAACGGCTCTAAACTGTGTGAGCTATGAGAGGTATCTTAGTAACGAGGTGCTGTGTCCATACAGTGCAGCCAGCTCTCTTTGCCCAGTTCTGACCTCCACTCTTTGTCTGATAGGTTCACATCTGGGAATCTGTCCCGCTGCGGGGCCAGCTCTGCGGGTGAGGAGTGTCTGCCGGAGCTCGGGTAGCGCCCCTCACTGTAAAACAAAACAAAATGTAAAAATCCCAGGAACAACCCCGCTCTCGCAGAAATCGGGAGCGTGTAACTCCCAGGGAAGGTGGTGGCAGCTTACCTTGGGTTGGGGCACTTCAGCGTCTCTCGAAGCACAGCCACCAGAGAGCTCTCTGGCCCTGTGGCAATTTTACATCTGCCTGTTGAATAAGAAAAACCTTCAAATCTAAAGCACACAGTGCCAGAGCTTTTAGCTGTAAGACTCCATCTGCCCATCACTGCCAGGGCATAGTGCAGGGGGCTGCAGAGCAGGTGAGCTGGAGCCGTGGGGAGCCCCCTGAAGGTGGATGGATGCCCCTGGAAAGGCTGACAGGTGGGTAACGGGGTATCACTGGGAAAGCACACGCCTTAGGGCTGTCCTAGCTGAGGCCAGCACAGTGTCACTGCCGGGGTGGCACGGTGTCACTGCTGGTGTGGCACAGTCTGAACAGGCGGACTGAGCCAACGGCTCTGCCCTACAAACCACCGGTGATGGCTGAGCTGTCAGCAAATCATAGCTGTTACTCCAAAAAAATTATAGTGTCCTGTGAAGATGATGAACACTGCAGTTTCAGATAAAAAAAATTACTAGGGAGCTTGTTTGGACAATAAATTGAGGCAACCCAAAAAAGAAAATCTGCTGATGTCAAGCCTCAGGAAGAGGGCAGTGAATTGGCTAAATGATAGTTACACGTTTCAGAAGCCAGCTGTGCAAACCACTTCCATATATGCAATTCATATATATAAAAGAAGACAATGCCATTTTCTTCCAAATACAGAAAAGTCCACTGAAATTTCTGAGATGCTATTTTTAAAGTGGCATAGCTGTAAAACCGTTGCTCTCTTGAGCGGTGTAGACTTTATTTTAAAATAGCTCTTAACTTCAGAAGTAAAAGCTGGCAGAAAAGACACTCGGCTGGTTTGATGATGAGAACGGTGCCAAAGAACGGTGTCGGGTCTCATCAGGGCTGGGTGACACCCCCCCTCCCCCTTCATCTGCGAAACCTTTTAGTACAGAATGTAGAGGTAAAAGGAACCGACCTGGTGGGAATAAAGTAGTGAATCTTTTAACAGCTGTCCCCAAGGGAGGAAGCACAACATCCTGGTTGTACAAAAGCAAAGCCCCTGCACTGTGTAAGGAATGGTCTCACGCACAGCTGTTGCCCAAGCCCAGTTTGCAATGAACAGGATCCCTGCACACAGCCAGCTGGATAACACACACGCGTATAAGAGATACAGATACAGGTGTGTATAGATAAGCAAAGGTGTATGGATATATAAGTGAAAAATGTCAGTATCAGATTGAGTCTCTCTGCACCCTTTACCGGGAAATTTTTTAGAAGGAAAGACTATAACCTAGAAACAATATTATCAGAAACTTTTATTTGTTGCTATTTGTAGCTTCACACAAACACTGAAATGAAGAAGAAAGCGTTTCAGATTTTCAATCTGCAGGCAAAATACAGAAACAGATAAAAGATTTGTCAGTATTAACAGCCAGAGAATGACCCACTAGATCTGCTATAGAAGGAATATTAAGTTTTGGTTGGGTTTTTTTTGGTAAAATTTATTAAATTAATTCTTTTGAAGTTACATTTTCTTCTCTGTATGCAGGTGTATATTTTCAGTCGTTTCCCATTTTTATATTTAGTACAAAGGGGCAAAGACTAGTTTGCCTGCTAAAATGGGTAAGAATAGATCTGAGCTAAGAACCACACCAAATATGTTTTGAAGTGAATCAGAATCTTTCCACTACCTTCAAGCGATGCAAAGTTAATCCTAAATTAGAGAGTCGTATGGATATATGGTGGGAAAGCCAATCTAATGCCTTAGGTTTATATTTACCAAACTATTGTAAAATCCTAAGTTAACTGTTGGAGATCTCTAGAACTTCATAGTTAGAGATAGCAGTAGCTTGATAGAGCTAAGGCAAACAAACAACGAAAAAATATTTTGTCTAATCCAGTTAGAAAAATCAAAATACGCCAATTGAATGAAACATGTTGGGAACAGGACAAAGGTTTTGTATTCCTTACGTGCTATTCTGGTTGGTCACAGCTTATCTCTCTCCTTCATTATGTCAATGTAGTTCAGCACCTCTAGAGCCCTTTTACCAGCCAAACTCAGATACTCGGCTTCACCAGGAAACGCCGCTGCTCCCGCCGCGCTGCCGGTGCCCGCGGGCTGCAGCGCCTCATGCGCTGCCATTTTGTGCCCTCCAGCGGCGCCTGAGGTTCCGGGAGGGGGCAGCCCCCCCGGGCTGGGGGGAGAAGGGAGGGAGCTGCCACAGCTGCACCCCAGCATGGTGCCACACTGGGTGGCAACATCCACCTTCTCTACTTCTATGACGGAGCACTCAGTCTGCGACCAAACATCACACCTGGTGCCGTGGGTGAGATGCTGTCTTGTAGAGGTGAGGTGGGACGAGCTGCTCTCAGATGGAACAGTGTGGCTTTTATTTTCCTCCTCTGCGGCACATAAAATAGAGTCTTTCTCCTGAAGATGGTTTGCTTCTTCTCTAGTCAAAATACTGCTCGGCTGGAGAGGCATGGTTCTGGTGCGAGAGCTCTTGGGGGGCTCTGTGCTTGCTGGGGCTGGGATTAGGTTGGTATCATCTGTCTTCAAGGACCCGTCATTCAGATATTTCTTCTTTTTGACTGTGTCTTCCTCTTCAGACTGTTTAAACAGAATTGTGTGAAAGCAACTGTTTAAACAGTTCAGTAACTGAGGACTAAGTCAACGACTAACTGATAACTAAATTAATGAAACAAACGGAAAGGCCATAACTGTCTGGTTTTGGTTGTTTGCTTTTTTTCAGCCTTTCTCCAGGAGTATATTCCTTGTCTTTGTTGAAGAGAAGGTGGGTAAGGTGGACCTTCACTCTCACACAGTGTTTATATTCTTACATTGTGGCATTTTTGTGTTCCAGAATGGCTGAAAACACACAGTGTGTCAAATCCTCCTCCCTTACGGGTGTGTAATGTAAGGCAGCTACACATGAAGGAAGAGAGCAGAAGCTTGCTTAGCATCTTCCCACAGTCGTGTCCCTGTAACTCCACAAGGCCTGGTATTATCAAGAGACCAGACCACACGTCTGTTAAACTACTTTGGAAAATTTACAGCTAATCATTTCTTATCTTCTTCACACATGGTGTTGCCTTGCACAAAACAAAACCATAAATAAGAATCCAGCTACATCCACCCTTAGATGCATTCAGGCAGAGAGATATCACTGAAACCCATACAAGGGTCAGTACTCACCGAGTCAGGGCTAGAGCTGAAACAGCTCTCGGTCTGCCTGGGGGAGTAACAGGGAGACTGGCTGCTGAGCGATGACTCCACATCTGAAACACCAAATGAAAAGGAAAGAAAGGTTACTCACCAAAAACTCCCCAAACATCCCACTCCCAAGCACAGCATGTAGAACAGTTTTGAGGTACTGTTTAAAGAATAAAGTGTTTGTGAGGTCAATCTAGTTCTTGGCAATAGCCAATTCTTCACCTGTCAGGACAACAGGTCTTAACAGTGTGAGATGGGAGCCTCAAAGCTTCAGCTCTCCCATTGATCATCAGCTTGCATGGGAGCAGAACTGTGCTATCCAAAAAAGAGGAAGACTCTGCAGATAAGAAGCAAGGAGAGAATGGAGCAAACTTCCTGCACACATTGGCTGCCACACAAGTTACCTATTTTTCTTTTGGAGGCCCTTGGGAGATCTTCTGCTCCGAAATGCAGCCAGTACAGCTGACTCCTACAGTTACTGAGGGAGCAAGAAGGACAAGGGATGTCCCTGCTGATTCCCCTCACTCTGTCCACATGCGGAACCGCAGCATATAGTATAGTGGAAGAGAATAAAGACAACTAGTAAAGTCTAGACCAGTGAAATGGCACATGTCAAATATCTTATGAAGATACTCATTAATAGAAAAAACATGTCCAAGATTTTTTCCAACCAACACAGACCTGCAGGAATACAAAGAGAGAAAACTACTGGCATTTTTTTTGCACTTTACTATGTGGGGAACTTGAGTTGTGGTGTTCAGACTAATATTCTTGACCTCTCTTGTGGATTTATTTTATTTTGTTTTTCAGCAGTTGACACTACTTTCAGAGCTGGCTTTTCAGTTTGGAGGACAACTTTGGAGGAAGTGGGACAATGAAAAATATGTGTGTAATACTCACCATAGGGAAGTTAATCTGAATTTATCTCTTCAAGGAAAAGCAAATACAGATAGTTACCTGGTAATACTAGTCTTCCTTATACAGTGCTGTGTGAATCAAAAATACAAGCCCTCATCAAGCATAACATCCTAAAAAGATCAAAACACTTCTCCCCAGCTTTAAAAATAACTGATGCAGTTTCACATGTAGGGAAAAATTTGATTTTTCATTTAATAATGTATAAATGATACTAACCCTTCTCCATCTCGTGAAGATTTGAACTCACTCCAACCTTATACTCTTTCTCTTGTGCTGTTGTGAACTTTTAAAAATAAATAAGTGTTAATAGGAAGGGCTCAGCTGGACCAGCACCTCAGGTTAATAAGTGAGGAACATTCAGTTTCTGGATTACATAGAGGAGTCGCTACACAGACCAAAAATTATTTTAAGAGGAACAATTATTTTAAGAGGAACAATTATTAATAACCAAAAATTATTTTAAGAGGAACAAAGCCCCGGAGGAATACCGTATGTACCTGGGTGACTTCTATGGGCAAAATATCTACAAGATTCGTTATATGTATGCATACAAGTGTAAAGCTGCTTTATCATACTGAAGTATCCTGCATATAATGCCTGCAGAGTCTCATCCTAAGGGTTAAAGGGTAACTTAGGCAATTTATTTCAGGAATTCAGCTTAGCTGTGAATCAAATCATGTAAATGATGGATCTGAAAGAGCTATTTATCCGAACCACTTAATTAGAAGCTGTTCTTTCTGGATTCCCTATATAAACCATGAAGGAAAGGAAGCTTCCCCAAAAGGTAATTCAGAGAAGCCAAATTCAGTTTCTAACTGTTGTGAACATTCTTTCTCCACCCCAAATGAATGGTGCAAACAGTAGGTTTGACAAAAAAATATGTCTCTTTATAAAGTTACCTTTTCAAAGCCAAAGACCTGTTCCTGCCTCCAGACTGATTCCTTCACAGACTCGTTGTCACTGGGGGATGCAAACAGAGAGTTCTCTAATTTCCCCTCCTGTACTTTCATTTTCTTTCTGATCTAAAGTCATTACTGGTGACTTTTTTGTCTTCAATTTTTATTTTGTCTTTGGTAGCCATGAAATGCTTCCCGCTATTGAGATCATTGAACTTACTTCTGAACCTAAGATTTAACACCGAGAATCTGGTTTTTCACAAACTTACTTCTGATGAAATGCAAAATGTAATATGAGAGATAACAGAAGATAGTGCTGCTTTGGAAACCGGAAGGTGTTATGGATCAGAGTTTTAGATAAAACCGCCTTTTGTAAAACATGGGGCACTCACATATGCTAACTTTAGCCCATGGAAGAAACTAACTTCTTCTGCTGTCAGTGGAAGGAGACAGGGTCTTTTAGAGGACATGCCAGAGCAAGAGGGGTTTGCTTTAACTTTAGGGACTCAAAATTGTCCCATGAAATAGTCTTCCTCTGTACTTATTATAGGTGGATGAACAGTAGTGTAAAAGGCTTATATGTACATAAGTTTATTTACTACTATTTTTCACCTTTTTTTTCTTGAGTAGTTCTGCACATTCTCCGTTAAGTTAATCTGCTGATCATGGTGATAAGCAAAGGTCTCTAAAATAAAAAAGTAAACCTTGATTTTAAAATGCAACAGCATAAATGCCTCTGTCAACTTATAAAAATAATTTTAATAATTGGATTTAAAATTATATTAATGTATTCTGAAGATTCATGACGTTTTTGGTGAGGGCAGATACATATCTGGTTATGAAAACATGTCTTTAAAAGGAGAATAAAAACCAGAATATATGTCCTTAAAATATTGACACTCACCAATTTTTTCAAAATTTTGAGGTTTTTCCGTGTTTTCAGGAGGTATGAAGTAGGGCAGTTGCCCATGATAGTCCTGCAGGTAGGTTGTATGAAGTCCACTGGTCTCCTTGCAGCTTGTACTTGAGGCATTGCTGCTTTTGAGTAAAACCTGTTCTGGAGCTGTGAAGATGCTTTCAAGGTGTCTGTCTACAGATCTTCTTTTTGCATTGCTTGCAAGATAAGCCTCTCTAGTATCACAAGGATAATTTCTATTGGTCATTTGATTTCTTTCTTCAGGATTAATGAAAAAAATCGTAGTGCTGCTTTGGTTAACAAAAGGATTAAAATGCTTTGTGGAAGGGTTATTACGAATTGGTTGGGTCTCATCTTCAAACAGTGCCAGAAAGGAACGATCTTGGGGAGCTTTCAGTTCTGCAGTTTCTTTCACAACATCAAACAATGGTTCTTTTATTCCTTCACTGTCTTCTGATCCGTTACTGGTCATTATCACTGGATTTTTCCTGGCAGAATTCATATAGTCTAGCCTGGGGGTGGGGTGGGTGGGGTAGAAAAGAAAAAGGAGTTTGCTCAGTATGTAAATATGTAAAATACCAACTGCTAATACAACAAATCATGCTAATTTGATGATAAGACTCCCAAAGACTTTACTGCTCATCGCACTTGCTTTTGTCCTAAATGTACATTATTTCAACTCAAGAATTATCCTGTATTTTATTTCCATTTTACATCAAGGTTGATTTTAAAAGGGTTCTATTTCATGATGTCCCCAAGCATATCAAGACATGGACCACATCCTCCTGTGTAGGGAACTGTGATTTTTAAATCAGCCACAGTATGTCACTGCTGCTCCACCAGCTGACCAAAGTAGTCCACTCTGGGAAAAGAAAAAAAAAAAAAAGAAGAGGAAGACAGCTTCTTCTGTTCGTAGACTACAGCTCTCCTGTACTAAAAGCCCATAATAAGCTGTGTGTACTGATCAATTCCTGGTCTCTTTAGCAAGTGGCTTCCATTTGTACTTGAGGTCACTAATCGTAACTCAGCACAGAATTTTTCTATTCTGCTGTCAGAAGCCCCATCAGACATTTTGTTTTGCCCATACTTCCCTACCCCCCTTCTGATAACAGTGGGTTTGAATATGTTTTGTTAACATGAAAGCTATTATTACTTGGCTACCAACCTATCATATTTGCTGCTTTCTTTTAGATTTGATCAGTTGCCTGGCCTTTCAGACAATCTGAGCAAAACATTGAGAGGCTTCTGGTGAAGAAGCTCATTTCTTTAAAAATTTTTGAGAAGTGTTGTCAATGGAACTTGAAAACTGAAATGCAGTACAGAAAACTCTTACAGGAGAAAAATTCTGTAATGTTTTGATTAGCAAATACTTGGAACTGGATAAAGATCCTAGAGAACTTAAATGAGATAGTAATGTCCTCTACTTACAGACAACTCCCCAAGACAGTTTTAAACACACTAGAGTTTGTTTCTGGAGAAACTTGGATAGATCTACATGGGGAAGATAAAACCATTTTGTGAAGCAATTCAGAGGCTCCTTCTTCATTCCAGCTGACATTTTGTAATGCTAAGTAAGAGTTAATAGTAGATGAGGAAATAAGACATCTAAAACTTTTATTTGATATTTAATGATCTTGAGGTCCCACAGCTCTCAGATGTATGCACATTGATTACATCATCAGTATGTTACAATTTCATTAAACAACTGCATATGTTTATACTCTACTTTTCATATACTGAAACTCCCTTTCCAGGAGAACTGACAGCTTTTGAGGTATAAAAATTTATGGCTAAGATGAATGAAGACAAAACAAGTACAATACAAAGAAATGCAGAACACTTGGAAAGGAGATGTTGTTGGTGAACCTTGAGTGGTCATAGGACTAAGGATGGTGCCATAAGCAGATGAGTGCAGGCCTGAGGGCCTGTGGAAAAACGGAAGGGGAGATGTAGGCCAGGTAAGGTTAGGTAGGGATTTAATATGAAGATATTCATTGGGAATTCACCAAGATATATGGCAAGGTGAATGTTATCCTTATTTTAGGTTTTGCTGGAGAAAGCTGAGAGAAACCAGGAGAAGAGAGAAAGTTAAGATGGCTAAGACTGGAAGTTGATGTCTTCATCTAGTTATCGTATGGTCAGTGAGCTTATTACTCACTTGACTCCCCAGGCAAACAGGCTGTAGGTACTTCAGGAGCAGCAATATAATATATGTCCTTTTATGGCTCTATCCAGCCAAAGCTAGAGATTGACAGGAACCTGCAACCAGACAGCAAACTTTTATAGAATAAAGAGTGAAGGAAGATTAGCCCTGTAAGACCCCTAGATCTGAGGCAAGCCTCTGGAAAGGAACTGAAATAAAATGTTCAGTGTAAGAGTCTGGCCCTAAGCCCTCTGTGATTAATAAGATTTTTAATCAGCACATACAAAAAAAAATGTATTCTAAATTTCCATCCATTCTTTTAGAAGCAATGTGCATATTCTCATTAAAGCATTATCGAACCAATTCTTAAAAAAAAAAAGCTATAGTAGGATCACACATGAAAGAGAAGGAAATAAAATGCCTTGTTCCTGGAATCCCAAATGTAAACTATGTAGGTGAAGAAGTTGCTCAATTGCAAAACAGCAAGGTCATCAGCAAAAGCACTTTCAACAGTGACCAGAACTAATGAGAGCTGGCCCAGATCCCAATGGCCTCTTAGTAAATCTGTGCTTCTCACTCGGGGTGAATTCAGTAACAACACACTTGTGACATTGCAAAAAATAGATCATGGTTCCAAGCACCCACCTAAAATTTACATTTTTGCTGCCTTTCAGCAAATTGAAATAGTTCCTTATGTCCAGACTTCCTATTTAATTTCAATATCTACTTGAAAAGAACTAAAAAATCAGTGAAAAATCAAGTAGCAATAAGATTCAGATTATCTTACTATTTTTCTTACTTAAACTTGACTGTTATTTCTCTCTTTAATCTAAAATCACTGCCTACCTATGCATTGGCTTAAAGAGTTCCTGAGGCACCGTGTCAGACTTCCTGAAAATACACTGGCTTGGAAGTTCTGTAATCCAAGGGTCTTGATCAGAACTATTTCCTGGCTGAGAAAATAGTAGAATCTGTCAAACTCTGAATACATCTAGTATTTATAGTGTTTAAAACATTAAAGTTGGGTTTGCAAACAATATACATGTTTTCCCACTATTTTTACTTCTTTTTATCTTTACAGTAGAAGCTCAAAACCTCCTTACAGCACAAATGAGTTCTGTGTAACTCATACTTTTCCATATTTGTGTATCACTGTTAATATTCCACTGGACAAACAAGCTTGTTAGCCTGCAATGAGCTGAAGTTCCACTGAAGATGACATAATTATAGAAAGTTGTCTGGAAGGGACCTCAAGAGGTGTCCAGTTCAACCTGCTCAAAGCAGGACGAGCTTCAAGGTTAGGCCAGGTCGCTCAGGATTGTTAAGGACTGAGATTCCACAACCTCTTTGGTTGGCCTCTTCTGGTGCTTAGCATTTGTGACAATACTTTTCTTTCTTATACAAACAGAATTTCCATTGTTGAAACTTGTGATCTTTACTTCTTGCCATTTCACTGTGTCCTTCTGGCTCTAACCTGTCTGTAATTCTGTGGAAAACAGCAATTAGTTCACCCCACCCCACCTTTCCCAGGCTATGAAAGTCTTCTTCAATCAGTCCACATTCATCATGCAATCCAATCCCCTAACAGTTTCTGTGGCCCCACTTTTGTCTTGCTGTAGTTTGTTGATCGATCTCTTGTACTGGGTGTCCAGAAACTAGATGCAGAACTTCAGGTGTGTTCTCACATATGTGGCTCAGAGGGAAATAACCACTTGCCTTTGATGGCTTTTGACACTCTTTCTAATACAGACCTCTATGCAGTTGGCCTTCACTGCTGACTTGTACAACTTGTCATCCACCAGCACCTTCAGGTCTTTCTCTGCAAAATTGCTGCCTGCTCAGTCAGTCCCAACGTGCACTGATGTGTAGGGTTATTTCTTGTAAGGTGCAGGCCTTTGTATTTCTCTGTGTTAAACCCTTTGAAGTTCCTGCTGGCCTTCTGCTTGCCAAGATCCCTCTAAGAAGCAGCCCTGCCTGCGTAATAATCACTCTGCCAATCTGGTGTTTTTCATGAACCTGCTGAGGGTGCATTCTTTCCCATTGTCCAACTCTAATGAAAATGTACCAGACTTGGTATGAATCTCCAGGGATGCCTGCCATTATTGGGATTGTAGCCCATAGACAACTACTTTGAGCATGATGGTAACAGCCAGTTTTTTACCTATATGTGATTGTCCATTCATCTGGTTCATGCTTTCCCGCTTTGACTACTAGGATCCTATGGGAAACCTTGTCAAAGTTCTTCCTAAAGTCAGGGTAAATATTATCTGCTGCTCTCCCTTATCGATAGAGCTACTCATTTCATCACAGAAGGCAAACAGGTTCATCAGGCACAGTATGGTCTTGGTAAATCTATGCTGGCTGTTCCCAGTTGACCTTCTTGTTCTTCATGTACCTTGGAATTGCCTCTGGGAGGCCTAGTCTGTTCAGAGACAAAGGTGAGATGATCCTTCCCCAGATCATCTGTATGTTTTTGTAGATGGGCATAACATTTGTGTATTTCTTGTCTCTGAGACACTTTCCTAATCACCACGGTCTTTCAGAGATGATAGACATCTGCCCTGCAGTGGTGTCACCCAGCTCTCTCAGTATATTTGGATACACCTTATCTACTCCCATGTATTTCTTTATATGCAGGTTACTTAGGATTCCCTAACTTGATCCTTCACTACTGTTTCATACCGCTCTCTCCCAAACTCTCCTTGAAGATGTGCCAGAAGAGTAGACCTTGTTAGAAAAGCCTGAGGCAAAGTAGGTCTTGAGTGTCTCAGACTTTTCCATGTCCTTTGTCACTCAGTCATCAACTCCATTTAGCAGTGGACAGCATTTTCCTTGGTTTCCTTTTGCTGATGTCATACCTGTAGAAGTCTTCCTTGCTGCCCTTCTTACCCTTGGTGAGTTTCAGCTCTGGTCATCCTAATGCCACCCCTCCAAGCTCAGGGGATGCTTATATATTCTTCCTGGGTGACCCACTCCTCCTTCCATACTTCTTTTTTTTGTGTTTAAACTCAGTCAGGAGTTCCCTGATTCAGCCAAACTGGCCTCCAGCACCTACTCATTCTTTTGCACATTGGAGTGGACTGTTTGAAAACATCTTTCCTGGGCTCCTTTGTCCTTCAGGTCAGCTTCCTATGGGCTTCTGCCTACTCGTTCCTTGAACAACCCAACATCTCCCATTCTGAAGCACTGAAAATCTAATTCCTCCCTTACCTCAAGACTTTAAAATACAAATACATGTAGGATTTGGTTTATTATTTTCAATAAATAATATATTTTCTAAAAATAAAACATATTCTGAGAGACCCCCTTATATTTGCTATTACTTTTCTAAGGATGCTTCTTTTAAGAATGCCAAAGTTAACAAAAAGTAAAAAATAGTAGCAACTTTCAATCATTTCTTAAACTTAACTTGAGCTAAACAGCAGGTTTTTATCAATCCTTTTAGGAGCATTGAGAATACTGGAAGAACTATGTTACTCACTGAGACACAGCATGGTTATAAATTTGGTCATGGTGATCACCTGGGATCATATGATACCAAATTATACCAATGGTACGTTTAAGAAAGTTGTATTTATACCTGTAATATAAATACCTGTAATATTTCAGCTCTCTAACCGATTTTACAAGCCAGAAACAAAAGAAAGCCAGTGGTATGTGACTAACTCTCTTTCTGCAGATACTGAGAGCTCAGTGAACAAAGGCACAAGTTAAGCACATTTCATAACACATAACAAAAGAAAAATATTTTTTATATGGAATATTAATTGCTTACAAGAAATGTTGATAATTCATAATTATTTTTACCACTATACTAATTCTATACCCCTAATAAACAAAAGTTAGTTTAAAATAGTACTGCAGAAATTACAAAATATTAATCAAACCTGGTTTTGCACGCTCTCTTTATAGGACTGTTCCCAAGTGTTCACCTTTAGGTTTGTGTTGAAAGTTTCTTCTGAAAATTGTCTACAGTTAGAGGAACAAAAAACAGAAGAGGACAGTGGACAGGCACTAAAAGCTCTTGCTATGTTGTCTTCGTGTTCCATACTGGGGTCAGCATATGTTAATTCTGTTACCTGTGATAACTAGACAAAACATAGCAGAGGCATTTAATTTATCTAAAACTTTTTATGTAAGCGTAAAGCTAAAAGTAATCAGACCTTACTAGATCTTTTACATCTTTGCACATATATCACATCAAAGAGAAAATGTTCATGTTTTCTGATATGATTTTTCATGAAGAACCTAAGGTAATAAGGGCTAATTTTGGGAAAACACACAAGTACCTACTTAAGTTGAAGCATGCACACAAATGTTGTCCTGGGGACACATGACTAGAAATACATTTTTAGCTTTAGATGTGTAGGTAAATGGTCTGCTGTTCTTAAGTCATAAAATGAAAACTATTCTACTCCGTTGAAGAGAGGTCTCCAGCATGGAGGATAGCAGCAGTGCTATCTCAAGCAGATCAGAACACAGAGAGAAATTTGAAGGCAAAATTCATGAAAGGTCACTGTATCCACAGTTACATGGAAGTAACGCCTCTAATCTAGCTTGTCCAGTGAAAGCAGCACAAAATACTAAAGGAGTGCAAAAGCCTTACTTGTGAATTGCACAAAATCTTAATACCACAAAAAATCAAAGTTTCCAGAAAGATGAAAATTATACCTTTTATAAATTATGGCCTCTTTCTGCTTAATAAAGTGGATATATCTTAATTACTTAAATTGGATATACTTCAATTTATGAAGATTTTAAAAACAGTTCTTTGTGGCATCTAGGCCTTAAACTTTATTTTTTGATCCATATATTAAATTAGCTTTCTGTCTGTGCAGGCTGCATTATCATATGTTTTGATGAACTGATGTAAATATGTCCATACAAGTGGAAGTTGAGGAGAAACTTAGCTATCATTTTGATCCATTATTTCTGGCCACGCTAAATCTGAAATATGTCCTCTTTCCAATAAGCAGATGTGAAAGAGTCATAAGGGAAGGCTGAGTTTATGTGATGTCCAAAGCAGTGGCAGATCGTGGTGATCTTGGCTGAAACATACTAGACAGCTAAGCTTTTCACTCATAGTAGGTAATTCTTCCTGACCCAAAATAAAGGAAATTCTAACATTAGAGAAACATCTGTCTTTCTTACTCTAGCAAAAGATGCATTGGCAACGTGAATGGGCCAAGAACATACAGAACACTGTGCAAGCTTCTTTTCCTCAGAGTCCTAGCTGATATGTCTCCATAGCTGGAGTCAGTGGAGCTGTATTATTAATCAAGTCTGAGTAACCTAAGCTAAAAGTCTTCTAACGGACTTACTAACTTGGGGGTTTTTTTGTTTGGTTGGTTTTTTTACACAATGGTGGAATGGGTTGCAAAAAAGCATGTAAATGCCATCTAGAGAGTATTTTTCACTGGAACCTCAGTGAGTGTATGAACTTCCCTATTGTATCCACTAAGACTTATACTTAAGTTCCTCTTAAAGACCCACTTCTGACTATGCTTCTCACATTTCATCATTTCACATTTCTGCATATTGGTTTTCATTTGCCTTCTTTCTGTTGGCCTCAGTCTTTTTCCCATAATCTCTGTCCTTTGTGAGTAGCCTAGAGGACAGATATTCTAAAGTATTTTGGAAAATACCTACGACAAGGTGAGCCTTTCAAAAATATGTAATAAATAGTAGGAGCAAATATAAAATATGACTATCAAATAACATGAATATAGCCTTAAAGAGGAAAACTTCGTATCCTTCAGTATCTATGAAATTTGGTCTTTCTTTGAAAAATCACTTAAAAATACAGTCGTTGATGCACATTTTTAGCTTTACATCAATGAGAACAATAAACTCACATTATGTTCATACTTTACTTTCTCTGACAGATGCTGCCTTCTGCTATCCAATACTTCCTTTTGTAACCTTGTAAAATGAATAAAAACAGCCTATGAAATACAGGATGTAAGATCTATAACTTTAAAAACATTCTATTAATTTCATAATAATTTAAGAACATTTTTCCACAGATTTTAAAATGTGTGATTCTTAAGCAGTTATGAGCAAACAGTGTGTGAATGAGTCACTTTAGGGTGTCTGAGGTCAGATGGGTAAACAGTGTAAGTGGAAAATGCTGTTGGAATAGCATCTCTTCCCAACAAACTTAGTGCATGTACCTGACATGAGTAAAGAAACATTATTTTTGTTTAAATCTCTCATCTTCAGGTACAGTTTTTATTTAGAATACATTTTATTTACTTTATTGTGTTAAGAGTATCAAAGGACTGTGAATGATAGGACTGGTTGTGAAACTTCTTCATCTTATATAGTATATCTATGTTTACTTAATACCCCAAATATAAAACCAGCATGAAATATCTTTTCCAGAACTTCATTACAGCTCAACTACTGCTTCCTTTATACAAGTACCTGTTCTGGATGTCATCTAAGTTTGACATATGTTGTGTACGTAGTGGTGATGGGGGAAGCTCTATGTTGTGCCTCCTAACAGGTATTTTTACATCTTCAGTGATATCTACGTGGACTGGCTTCCTCACATTCTCTGCAATGAAAGTATTTGAAATGTCAGCACTGGGCTTGGAGAAAGTTTTAAGCTTCCTGAGTTTTCATTAGAGCACAAAAGCTGTTGTTTTAGATTTCTTAATCCATTTAAAGCCATATATTTTGCTTTCTCTGTTACTAGCAATGCAAGAGCTCTATTCTAAAGGGCATTATACTATAAAATTATTTATGGTCAACTCCAGGCTCTGTTGCCCTCCTCAGTCACCTTCCTGAGCATAGGACAACAAATTCTCCACAATCTGGTTTATGAATATTTCACAGAGGATAAAAGTCAGGATTTAAGTTGTAGAGATATTTTTTAGGAGCTTAATGATGGAATTTTAAGAAAGATACTCTGGGTAGAACTGACAGACTATTCCAAAGGCCCCCTGAAAGTTATGAAAAAGGAAGTGGAATACAAATGGACCTGCTCAATGGCAGAGGGAAAAAGAAATGGATGTAGGGTAAAATTAATGGTTGGAATTAGGTACATAAGGGTATCAGGCTTTAAAGGTGAAGTAAGCAGCAGCCAAGGTTATTTGGCTGGATGTCCTGGATTTTTATTAAATCATTATTTTTTTATTTACTTACAATTTTTTATTTTAAAAATGAAACAACCATCATATGAGCATTAAGCTCATATGTTGAATAACTAAGTTGAATAACTTAGTTATATAACTTGAATATACTAAGTTGAATAACTAAGAAGAATTAAACTATAGCAGTAATATTTTAGGATAACTGATTTTGTTAACTGTGAAGTCAGAACACTGCAACACTTAACTCACCTGTGTTGTCTTTTTTGGTTGTTATCTGGTTAACAACATACAGATTGAGGAGATCTAAACTGACTGATGAACTTTTAGGAGATGATACTCCCAGAAGCTTCATCTTTGATTTAAGTTTCCTTTTTTCAAAGAATTCCTAAATTTTTTAAGAGAGACAATAAGTTTTTGACAAAAGGTTCAACAAGACGTTAGAAGTACAAATAATTCTTAGTAACCAATTCCTAATAAAAAGCACATGATTAAATCTCTCCATGCTCACACTCTGTCTACTGTTCTTTAGTTTATTTTTATTGCCTTGAAAGAGACTGCAAGTATAATTTGGTCATATTTAAAATAAATCACTGTTCTCTTCATGCCAAAAACTTAGTCCTTAAACTGTCATGTCTCAAACTTCATCTAAAAAAACATAAGAAAATGTTACAAAGAAGTCATCTTAAAAAAAATTAAACTTGGTAATTTTAGGCAGCTTATAAACTAGTAGGCAAATAAACCAGCAAGATTACATACATGTAGCCATCTATAATGACACAAGGAGTTCATTGTTCTCCAAATTTGTCTTTCTTGACAAAGAAAATAGTCTTGTGACAAAAAAAAAAGGAGAGAAAAAAGTAAAGAAGAAAAATCTCTAAGACTAGGACTTCAGAAAGGCTTTTTTGTCACAAGGAACAAGAAGAGAGATAACTGACACTTTGAAAGTATCAGGCAGATAATTCTAAAAAAATTAGGAAAAAAATCTCCATTTTGTAGGAGAACATTAATAATCATCCTAAAATCATTAGCATCAAGCACAGCAGATTAATAAATCAAAACAGTAAGATTTTTTTTTTTTATTTTAATGACAAGAAGGATATTGAAACTGAGGGCTATTCCAAAACACAAAATAGCATTGGGTTTTCTTCTGAAATGTAATTTCTCTCGTGATTGCATGTTACAGGTAAATAATATACCCAACATGTTTGTTGGTAACTATTTTCCAGTATAGTTTATTTTATTTTATCATAATCCTTAGCTTTCTACAATGTTATCACCTATGGAAAATACTTGTTCTTCAGTTGAGAAGAATATCAGCAGTAAGGTAAATTCAGCCTGTGTACAGATCAACACTTCAAAATAGATATTGCTTTGGAGTCCACACCCCAAAATGTATCCATGTCCCTTCAGTGTCCCAGATATTTTTTTCCCATCACCTCTAAATGACTAAATTACTATTAATTGTGTAGTGGCAATTACAAAATTACCACTATGCTTGGTGGTATTGAAAACTTGCTTGGTGGATTGAAAACTGGCTAAAAGATAGGACCCAGAGGG
>BJBW01003199.1:125091-174960 GCA_004320125.1 Scolopax mira | reverse complement strand
GGGGGGGGAACCCTGCGGGAGCCGGGCCGCTGCCGGTGCCGCCCCGCGCCGCGCAGCCAATGGTGCTCGGCGGGGCGGGCTGCGCGGCGCCGGGCTGCGTTGTGCAACGCGCCGGGCTTTGAAGGCGACCGTCGCCCCCGGGGAGGCCCGGCTCATTCGGCATCTGTCACCGCAGGGCGGCCGGCGGGGAGCCGGGGCCCCCGGCGGCCCGATGAAGACCCGGCGGGGCCCATCTTCCCGCCGGCCGTGAAGCCGCCCCCCGGTAAGGAGCGGCGGGAAGCGGTGCCCGCGGCCGGGGCAGGATGACCCACATGCTGCGTGCGGCGGCCCGGCGGGTGCAATGGAACAGGGCGAGCGCGGCGAAGAGGGCGGCTTGCCTGCTGGCCGCGGCGTACGGACTCAGAATCCTCTACCCCATCATCCGCAGGCGCATGAAGCGGGGCTGCAAGGGCGGCTCGCAGGATGCCGGCCGGGAGGAGCCGCGCCGCCCCGGCAGCCGGGGCAAAGCCTCCCCGGCCGTCGACGCAGAGTTTTTCAAGCAGCTGCTGGAACTTCGCAAGCTGTTCTTTCCAAAGCTGGTGAGTGCCGAGCTGGGCTTGCTCTGCCTTCACTCTGTCGCTCTGGTTTCCAGGACCTTCCTCTCCATCTACGTTGCCGCCCTCGATGGGAAGATCGTGAAGACCATCGTGGAAAAAAAACCCAGGAGCTTTGTCTTCCAATTAATCAAATGGCTGATGATTGCAATCCCGGCCACTTTTGTGAACAGCACCATACGGTACCTGGAGTGCAAGCTGGCCCTGGCCTTCCGCACGCGCCTGGTGGATCACGCCTACGAGACCTACTTTGCCAACCAGACTTACTACCGAGTGATCAGCATGGACGGGCGCCTGGCCAACCCCGACCAGTCCCTCACCGAGGACATCATGATGTTCTCACAGTCCGTGGCGCATCTCTACTCCAACCTCACCAAGCCCATCCTGGATGTTGTGCTCACCTCCTACACCCTCATCCGCACGGCGCGGTCCCGGGGGGCTAACCCCATCGGGCCCACCCTCCTGGCTGGGCTCGTCGTCTATGCTACAGCCCGCGTGCTGAAAGCTTGCTCGCCCAAGTTTGGCAAGCTGGTGGCCGAGGAGGCGCACAAGAAGGGCTATCTGCGCTTCGTGCATTCCCGCATCATTGCCAACGTGGAAGAGATCGCCTTTTACCGAGGGCACAAGGTAAGGAGGAGAGAACCAGGGAGGTTGTTGGGGTTGCCCCTGCAGTGCCAGGCCGACCTGTCCTTCCCTGCTCTCTTCCTGAGCACTTCGAGCCCCTCTGACTTAATTTAAGCCTGTTTACATCTAGCACTTCCCGTTTCCTAAGAAAATTCAGTCTCATGGGCGGTATTGGGGGAGGGAGTGAACCGTAGTTCCCTTGTGCTCTGACAATGTTCCTGTTTTGCAGCCTGATCCTATGCTTTTCTAGAAAGCTAATCTGTTTTTTCCCCCACCCAGGTCATTCCGCTTGACTTTACCAGGCTTTTTTTTTTTTTTTTTTAAGCCATGTTATGAACTACCAGATGTAATGCTGTGAACCAGGGCACAGCAGAAAGTCTAGGGGAAAACTCTGTGATAGCACAGAGAACACTACAACCTTTGACACTCTTTTACATAGCTAAGCAAAGATGTAGTCATCAGAGTCTTAAAATAGCTTAAGTACAGTACTTCAGCAGTCACAGTTACATAAACTAATGGCTTGTTTTAAAACCACCTTATTAAGGAACTCTTCAAGTTTTTATTTGGAGTGAATTTTGGGTGTGGAACACCTTTCAAACGTGATTTGGAAAATGACGTTGTTTCATGTAAGGTGAAAATGAAAGCTGGAAAGCCTGAAGCGTTACTCTTTCAGCCCGAGCAATGATTATATAATGTAAATGATTTATTTTTGGTAGAAGCAAGCGTTCTCAAAAGCTGCCTATAGTAATGTTTTAAGTGCAGCCAAATTAAACATTTTTCAATTCCCGCATATACTAGCTTGAACTGAATGCATTATATCATATTGACTTGCAACTGCCTTTGACTTATTATACCTCCTGGGATAGTTCTCTCTTCCTCCAGACTGCTCGCAAAACCAAGCAGCATCGCGTTTCAGGCTCAGCTCTGCAGCTTTAGGTTATTGGAGATAATTGATCCCCAAATGCTTTCCAATATGAGGAGTTTCGGTTGCTGTGAAACTCTACAGCTGCAGCCTCGTTAAAAGCAATCAATCTTATTTTGGTTGTTAGAATCAGCTGTTGTGACTGCCTTGCATGTTGTTCTTGCATATATCAGAGATCTTAAAAAAGCTGAGAAGCTGCCAATGCGCTATCGAGGGACGGTGGTGTAAATAAGAACTGGGTCCACTGACTACCCTAGAGCTGTGCACTGAGACTGCAGCACTGTGAAAACAAAGTGCCACACAGCAGACGTGACTCAGAAGTCACAGCTCTGGGTACCCATTGTTTCATGCTTGTATTTGAATGTATCTTGTGTGACATGTGCATCTTTGTTGCGCTGTAATAACTAACACTTCATTTTTTAACTCCAGGTAGAAATGAAACAACTGCAGAAAAGCTACAAGGCTCTGGCAGATCAAATGAATCTCATTCTGTCCAAACGTTTATGGTACATCATGATAGAGCAGTTCCTGATGAAGTATGTCTGGAGTAGCTGTGGTATGATTATGGTCGCTGTGCCCATCATCACCGCAACAGGATTTGCGGATGGCGGTAATACCGTTTTTTATCTTAATTTCTAAATGTTTCTTTTAAGTCACCTCCTCAAAAGACTACTTTGCCTTGGATGCCATTCATATGTATTTATTATTCACAGCAGTTATTGCAATGTCTGTGCCTTCTGTGTAACTTTGAAGCATAGCAAGTCAGCTGAGGAAAGGGCAAGGCAAAAGATCCAACTTTGAACATAAGTTTGATAAACAGCATGAACTCAGGACTTAGAGGATCCTTGTGTCACATGAGATTATAATGATAATTGCAGTCCTTATTGACTAGCCACTGTTGGGATGGCATGCTGATTTTTGCAGTATTTCCTGCTACTTTACAAAACAATGCTACTAACTTTCCTATAGTCCTTATCTCCTCTTTTCATGAATCATAGTGTAATTATAGGAAATTAGTATCTTATGTGTTGACTTCTTAGGAATCGCTGTATTTCCCTGACTGCCTGAGAGAAAAGAATGTGAAATTCAGATTCCAAACTTGGATGGTGTCAATTCTGTCATCCTATCACAACTTCCCAGGAAGTGAAACGAGACCCAAGTTGTATTATTATTGCAGATGCAATTAAAAAAAAAAAAGGCAGAAAGAAAGATAATTAAAGAGGAGTAGTGAAAGGCAAGTGGAGAAATTTGCCTCAACAGGCTTCTTTATGTGCAGTTGGAACCACAGAACATATTACAAATTCCATGGGATTCTTTAAGCACAGATCCTACAACTGATCCTGTGGAAGGATCGGTTCTAAGCTGAGGACATTTAATCAGAAATGAGTGAATTATTTTCCGAGCAGGTCTTGGTAGTTATATTCCAAATGAAGGCTGTCCAGCTGGATGAGCTTGGTCCCACCTGTAGGAAGACTTTGTGCAGCCCCTGCATGGTTTAGTTTACCTGCAATCGTGTTGGCAGGTGGCTGGGTGTTCGGCTGTCTGAGCTGCTGCCCGTCACAGGGCTCGGGAGGGCACTATGTCAGGATCCTGGTTCCCATCCTGGTGACAGCTTCAAAAATATCAAGAGGTCCTATTCCAAACAGAAGAGTTTGTACAAAACCATTTCACCTCGTGGTGAAGGCTGTCAGCACAACAGGAAAAGTGATGAGTCTGCTAAGACAGGAATGAGTAGAGTCAAGAAAAGGTTTGTTTAACCAGACATTGTAAATATTTCCTTGGTATTACAGCATGAATATATATATATATATATATATATATATAAAAATTCGTATTCATGCTAAGCTCAATAACATTCCTTTTACTCATGAGTATTCTTTCAAATGTGGGAGAAAAGAAAGATGCAGCGATGGCTCATGTTGAAAAGCAGAATAATATTTGCTACCAGCAACATAAAATGTTAGAGCGTGAGGTTTATTATGGGCACCCGAGGTATATCATAATGATGGACTGCAAGCATAATACTGACAAATCAACACTGTCAAGACCAGTTAGAAATATAACAGGTATTCAAAGAATCAAGCAGACCCAAACTTACCATTGGCCTGCTTGGGAAAACAGTGCGTTGTACCTCAGCAGGTCAGCTGCAAGTTTGTTCAGAAGTAAGAGATAGTGGTTTTATTACTTTAGGATAAATCATCAGAATCAGGGATATGCAAAAAACTGGTACCATGAGCAGATCTGAGACTAATGATGTAAAACAACAGATTTTGTACGCTTCTTTGGGGGTGGGGGAAGTAAAAAAAAAAATTAAAAAATAATCTTCTATGACTGACATTTTTGACTGAAATTTGCTAATTCTGTTACATATTTCAGGGAAGAAATTAACTGGCAAAGCCAAGATTCTTAAATGATTGGTGTTCCAAATATTGTGTCTCTTATAATTTCTAGAAAGTAGCTATTTTTGGAAGCAAGACTTCGATTTCTCTGTACACAGTGAACACTTATCTTTGTTTATAAAACAACTATGGCTACCAATCACATAAATTTGAAGATGAAAAGGGAAATGTTAGATTCTGTATAAAACAGAGGCAATCTATCTGCCCTGTTACAACTCGCTGCTTCTTCAAATGCAGGAGGCCAGCTGTGTGAAAAATGTTTTGGACGAAAAGTTCAAGAAAAGTAATCTTGGTTGGATTAGGCATGTAGTAGAAGAGCTTGTGTTTTGGAACAGTGAAATGCTTATAAATGTTATGTAATTTTATTTTTTCACATACTCCTGGAATGAGTGATGTGGTGGTTTGCAGAGTCTTGCTGTCTGGGCCTGAGCTAGCCTGGGTGCTGGAAGCAGTGAGTTGCATTTACATGCAGGAGGAATGCTGCATTAGTACAGTTCAACCAGGCCTGATTCCTAAATGATTTAATTCTGCTAGTCCTACATAGCATGGACTGCATGGTTGAACATGTATCTCAATTAATTAAAATTGTTAGGAAAAACATCTGAAGTAAAAAAGAGTAACAAATAGATGGTCCACCTATATATATATGCAAAATTATGATGTAAGAATATAAAAATGTTGTTTTTAAATTATCCATCGTGTATTTCAGTGTAATGAAAGCAAAATAACATTTGGATTTAACTGATAAAGACAGAAAGAGGCATCTGGCTTTGCTACTGCATGTAGATTTCTAGATACTAGCTTTCTAGAATTGTATCTTGTCAGAAGTGAGACAGTTACCAAGTTAAAAAAAAAATACTGTTTTCTATACTCTTTTATTGCTTGACTTAGCCCATAACATTTACAGTTGTGTTACCCCTGCAGGGAATTCCTCCTAGATTTTCTTGACCATCAGCACCGTGCAGACACCACAGAGGACATAGGAGTTGCCACACTGGATCCACCCATAACCCTGCCTAGCTTGGTGCATAGCAGCAGCTTAGCTATAAAAAAACTTTGCAAACCTAAGAAGAAAAAAAAAAAATAGCCAGACCCTATTCTGCAATAGACGTAAACAAGATAGAAATATATATAAAGTTATATGATGCAGAAAACTCTTGAGACCTGTATTTCTATATCTCTTATGTGAAAAATTTTTGAGTGGTTTACTGCATGTTATCTTCTTTTTTTATAGATGCAACTGTTATCACTGAAACAACAGTCAGTCTTAAAATATTCAGCCACTTTTAAAAATCTTTATTCCTTCAAGAAGCAAACATTGCAAGTTGACTATGCTGTATATATCTGTTGGTCACATGGTAGCAAGAGTAATGTAGATATGTTCAATGTAAACATATTTATTTTTTACCTATCTTCTATAATTTCTGCTACTGTTTTCTCCTTGCCTGTTGCTGCTGACGTGTTCTTGTGAGACAACTGCTTTCTTTGGAGCAAGAGTTTTCTTGTTAATTGGATGCAGTGTCATAAACAAAGCATCACAACTTTGTTATGTGGTCAGATGAAGGGAGAAGCTGTTATGTGAGAGGTATCCTATTAAACCATGCCTTTGATAATAAAAGAGCTTATTGCTTTCTTACAGAAATATAATAATCTTGCCAAATTTTCATCAATATGAATGTTTCCTTTTACATGAAGTTAAATAAAGCTGGAATAATTGCTAAAAAAGTAAAAATGCTATTAAAAATCTGTCTCAAATCATTGCTTAGGTTTCACTTTTTTTTATTTTGAAAAAAATTACACTGAACAATGATATATTAAAAGGGACATTGTCTATGTAGACAAATAGTATAAAAGAATAGGATATTTTGCATAAGAAGATGAATTCCACGTACTCCCACTTATTCCTTGTTACCAGGCTGTCTATGGTAGTTACATTCACCAGCTCTTCTTGAAAGGTTGTCTTTGTGGAGTTAACTTTTTCTTAATTTAAAAGCTGCTCTACAATAGCTCACATTTTAATCATAATTTAATTTATAGAGATAATTTTCAGAGGAATGTTTTAACAGAAAACTTTTTTTTTTTTTCTTCTAGAACTGGAAGATGGCCAGAAACAGGAAATGGTGAGTGAAAGAACAGAAGCTTTTACTACATCACGAAACTTGCTGATCTCTGGAGCAGATGCTATTGAAAGGATTATGTCCTCATACAAAGAGGTACTGTATATCTGCCATACATGAAACAGAAGAGAGAAAGAGAAAGTAAACCAGAATTTACATTTCATATAAAATGTTTTTTAAAATGTGTAAATTTTAAAGGCAAATTCTGTTGCAACAAAATCTATGGAGATATTTGAACTGATAGTTTGATCTTTAGAGTTAAGTCCCCAGAGACTAAAGTGCAGCACTGCCAGTATGGTGCAATGTGTAAATGTCATTTTTAATACCTGTGTTCAGGTGCCATCAGAGAGCAATAGAAGTTCCTGGAATGCAAGTGAAAAAGGTATAAATTCCTCCTCTGTTTGGAGCACACACCTGAATTCAGGCTGGTTGCGTGCAATGTATTGTGACTCCTCTGCTGGAAGTGTCATGTTATGTATAAAACACAAAGAGAACTGAATACTTATTTCCTGGCCACCTAAACCGTAGGGCTGTTTTCAGTATCCTGTGAATCTGTTAAATTGTAAGTAAGTTTGCAAAGTAGAGAAATTTTAGCAGGCAAAAATCCACCTTGGGACAGCAGATTGTCTAGCTGTACAAGGTGTTCATCTGGAAGATCAGAGATGTTGTTTCAGGTCCTTACCCAAATTCCAGTGAATTTGGGCTTTCATCTCTGGTCTCTTTTGGGCACTTCTCTAGGGACTGGCTGTTAAACAAAAGAAAAGTGAGGCAACTTCTCAGCGTATCTTTCTGAATGTTGGTTCTGCATTTGTTTAATTGTCCCATTGGTGAAGACCCCTTTTCCCAGTGCAGTGCAAGGAGACAGTCATTAGCTAGGCAGCTAATCAAAGACTATGGGTTTCTTAGTTGGAATCCAGCCATAATAGCTACAGCTTTGTAAACAGGAGGAGGAGTAGTAGTTTGGCACCTTCAGATACAGACTCTGACGAAGCCAGAGTCTGTGCTGCTTTCAGAAGTAGCTCTTCTAATGGGCTGTGATTTTTGACCTATGCTCCTTTAGCTGTTCCCATGCTTAGCCTCTGCTCTAAAGATACTGCCAGAAAAACTGATGTAATTTCTATTTTATTTTCAACATTTAAGTAACTTATATAATGTATATGGGGACTCACAAACATCGTGGCTTTATTTTTTGGAAACAAAACCACCTATAAAGCAGTAGGAACAACTGAACACACTCGCTTTGTTTAGAACATGGTGAGATTTTAATCCAGACAGCATGGGATCTAAGACCATTTCTATGAATTTCCATCTTAATTTTACATTTATACTTGTCTTTGAGAGACACTGTGGTACTTTAACTGCATTGTCATTCCCATTTCATGATTCAGGTGGTTTCCAAGGGACAGTGTACTTCAATCCATTCAAGTGGTAGTGAAGTTCCAGTTCTTGCTCTCTTGATCCACCAAGACAGCCTCCTTCCAGTCAATGTAATTCAGCAAGCAGATGAGGTGAACTTAACTTTCCATTGCAGGTCAATAGTTTAGATGGTAGTATGTTGTGTTTTGATAAAGTGAGTTTGTAGAGTCATGGCTCAGAAAATTACTGCAAGTTTATGTTTCTTCTGGGCCACAGCTGATAGAAGTTCTGTTCATCACATGCATAATTCACTCCATCAAATTCCACTGCTGATGCTGTGCAGAGCACTCCATCCTGGCACAAGCTCCCACTGAAATTGCTAGGAAGGCTCCAGGGTGGGGAATGATGTTAGAGGTCCTATGTGTTACCTATTGTCTCGACTGCTGTTAGCCCAATACTTCTCACAGCTGTTAATGCAATTACCAGTAGTGCAAAAGGATGTACAGCTGATGGAGTTGAAACATCAAGTAATTTTTCTTTTTAAACTGAGCTTTTTGAGATGTTGTATAGTTGTTAACCTCCGGTGGAGTGATGTTTGTGTGGCTAGAACTGGCACTTCTGAATCTGGTACAGAAATTTACAGAGGATTTTATATTGGAATTTTGTACACTGTAGCAGGTAAACTCAGTCATGCAGTGTATGTATTTAACCACAGTAAGCTAATATTTTATAATCTTGAACTCATTTTCTTGCTATTCTTGTCTTGCTTTCTACAATTACTATAAAAATACATCCTTGGAAAACCATCTAATAATACATTTATATCAAGATGTCTGGGTTTTATTCTTTGCTGACAGCAGATGAAGGCAGTTCTTTGGGAGCTCTTGGTGGTGTCACTGCCCACTGCCCAATAGGACGTTAAGTCCAGAGATTTGTTTTTTCTGCTTTCACCAGGTGGAAATTGACAAAAGGACCAAAAAAGAGGAGAAAGCCTTTTAAGAGACTTCACTGTCTTAGAAATGCTCAGTTCCGATCCAAGGTCTCAGATTTAGCTCTGGCACTCTAGCATGCAGTTGACAGAAAAGTAATTTTTTTTTGTACTGTATTTTAGATTAAGATGCCCAGTGCTGCCTGTTTTACACAGGAAAACACCTTTCCCACAGGAGGTTTTGGGAATAGAGAGAAATAAACATAAATAATTATCAATGCCAGTTTTTCTCACTTCTGTGGACCTTTATTTTGCTGGCAAATGCAGAGATTTTATTTTTCTCTTGTATGATGGGCTCTCTGTTTTCAGATATGCTAACAGCTATTCTCTGCTGGTTGAAGATTCTACTGATCCATGGAAAATAGCAGTTCCTGCAACCTCTTTATGTACTGGAGCTATCGTAGCTCACATTGGCTGAAAGCTATCCCCCTAATGCATCTTTGCCTCTGGCTGGTAGGAGCTGTGGGTGGCGTATGGGTGACAGCAGGATCTCAAGGGATGAAAATTAAGAGGTGTCAAAAGACCCATCGTTGATCCTTCCAGTGTAATATTTGAGAAGCACTGACTCAGAATAACTGGGAATGTTTTTCACGAATCTTTGGCCAAACTTTTAATTTTATAGAATTTGTGAAGTCTAACTGAAATAAGGCATTTGTTGTTCCTCAGGTTACTGAGCTCGCAGGCTACACCGCCCGCGTCTACAACATGTTTTCAGTCTTTGATGAAGTGAAGAGAGGCATCTACAAAAGAACTGCTGTTATTCAAGTGTCTGAAAACAACAGCAAGAATGAAGATAAAGCAGAATTACACATCGATGGGCCTTTAGAGATCAAAGGTAATTAATGCATATTTGTACATATTTGTATGTATTTTGCTGTGTGTGGGGCCGGTGCAGTGGGACAGGTGAACAGAGGTTTTGTTTCTACAACAAATCAGCCTCTCAGCTTTAGTACTCCAGAGACCATGTTGCCTTCCATTTTGACCTCCTGCTATTTTGTAACTGTGCTTATACAGCGCTTTTCTAATACACAAAATGGCTCAAATGTTTTCTGTGAAAACCTACAACGGAAAAGACATTTCAATTATACTATTATTGGTGGCTGTGGTATTATTATTCTTACATGGACACTGCCTGCTTTCCTCAGACACTTAATTTTTTTTTCAGAAAACTGAGACTGTAACTTTTTCATCTTCAAACACAACATTATTTTGTTTAGGGTAGGAAGGAAAGACAGATTGGTTCAGCAGTTTTTTGATTAAAATACTACTTTGTTTTCAGTGACTAAAAATCAGGCTGTGCTCATTTTTTCATAATTTAGTGGGTATATTCAACTGAAAATGGGCTAACAACTTTATACTTCCCATCACCTCCCAAATGATCTGATCAATATATACCTTATTTCTCCTGTGCCTATCCTGTATTTTTCTAGGATAGATACAGAAAGATATCTGTGCCGCCCCAAAGCATTTTCTGCATGCATCCATTTCTTACTGCGTTTCATTATGTGCCACCTCTCTCTTCCTCTGGCATCCAGCTTCTCTCTGAGGTACTTTAAAGGCAGCTTTTACAATGGGCTTTTCTCAATTTTCCCAACAGACTCCTTTCGCTTCTCCCCTCCGTGGCATTGAAAAGCTATATTCCTTCCCTTTGGCCTCTGAAAACATAAGCCTAGGTAGAGCTGAAGGCATCACAGTGCTCTTTATGAAATAACTTGTTTCATGAAATAACGATTTCAACAGCGCTGCCCTTTGGCAAGGATTTCTCAAAGGTCCTCTGATGAGGTTCTGCATAACAAACAGCCTGATGCAGCGTGGTGGTAGCTGTGGAAATAGATGATGTCTTGTGACAAGCTGTGATCTTGTAGGTCTTGGTAATATTTGGCTGATGTTGAAAGAAATGGCATTTTGTAACTCACGTATGCAAGAGAAAAGGTTTGTAGTTCCTGGAGCAACAAAGTAATTTGGGTGTCCTTTTAAGGTAACTGTGTTTTAAAAGCAAAACCAAAACCAAATGCAGTTCAGATATGCAAGCATGCCATTCACGTTCCCTGTTAGTCTGGAGTACTTATGTTTCCTTCCTTTCTTCTCTGCAGTCTTTTCCCAAGATTTGATTCCACTACAGTCACACGTTTCATCCAGCCTGAATTCCTCCTAAGTCGCAGTGACTAGGGTTTGCTCCTGAGTGGTTGTAGGCTCTCAGGGCAGCTAGCCAATATCAAGCATTGTGCACAAAGACTTGAGGAGAATTTAGGCCAGATGAATCTAGGCCACAAGCTCCACACTTTTTATGACAAGCCCCATTGTAATACTGTTTCCCCCCCCCCCCCTTTTTTTTTTTTTTTTTTTTCTTGATACTTCAGAAATCCCTGCAGAGTGGATTTGTATCAGGATAAAAGTACACGTGCTCACATACCTATATGTGTCTGCGTTGTTGGAAAAGAAAAATCTTAATATTCAGCTTCCACAAAGGCTTTTTCAACACCTACTACTTATTTCCTCTTGAATCATCAAATATAAGTTTAAGTAACTAAGAGATGTTTGTGCTGTGCCTCGCCTTTACTGTTGTCAATAAGAACATTGTGAAAATATGAAGAGTATTTGAGTATTTTTAACAGATAGTAATATTGTCATATACATACTGTATCTAACAATGCAGAATTCTACAGTTGGAATATAATTTTGTACAACATGTACAAATACTGTCAAACTGTAGTTCTGATTACACATTAAAATGCTTTTAAAGCACTCTAAAGTTGCAATCAAACACTGCAAAGTTAGGAAACTAGAATTAAGCTAACTTAATCCTTTCTTAGATTACTGCTTTATCGTAAACTTATTTTAACTAGAATTTCTCCACTGTGCTTCAAAAACATGAATGAATTTTGCAGAATTTACTTAAGATTTTGAGGGAAAATTTTCTGGGGCAACATCTCTTTGCTCTAATTAGTGTAAGTTATAAAATAAGCCCTTCTAATACAAAGAGAAGTCTCTTTCCTTTGCATCTTCTCTGTAAAGGCAATTTCTGATGTTTGTCTAGGAGCCCAGCTGTTTGGGTTCCATTAGAAAAGAGAAGATAAAGTTGTTTTTATTTTTTAACTGTTTCCAGAAAAATTTATTTCTAAGCTCTCATGTTACAGAGTATTCAAATGTCCAGTTGAGATTGTATATTTAAATTTGCCAGAAATCCAAATAGTAAGTGTAGCTACTGGAGTGAAATATGTTATATGGGTTTCCGCAAATACTGACAAGACATATTTACAGTGCCTATGGCTTCAAAAAGAGATGGAAGTGAGCCATTACATGTTTTCTGCTTTGCTTTCGTTGCTGGAGGAGACTGTACTGGGCTCAGAGTTTCAGAGCTGGTCATGAAAGTAGATTCCATTTTCTAATAACTCAAGAGAAGGTACATTGGTCTGCCTGTGGCTAAAGCTGTCCTTCAACTTTTAAACTGGTTGATATTTACCACCTATTCAAACCTAAATAAAGTAAATACAAGCAGAATGTGAATAAATGTGTTTTTGTAGTGCATTATATGTTTATGATGCATATTGTGCATTGTACTTATGATCAAATTTAGCATTCATTGCACACTCTTGGCTTCTGATGATAGTGTCTTCCTGACTAGCTAAGACTTATTATCCAGATATTCCACTAAGGGAACCTGGAGCACATAAAAAAGTTGCTTGAAACTCACCAATTTTTACTTCTCAGCTGTACATAGATACAGCCATGTATCATTGCTTAATGGAAGGTTTCACAAACTACAATTATTATCTTTTTTTGTTTGCTTCCAGGGAAAGTTATTGATGTTGATCATGGAATTATTTGTGAAAATGTTCCTATTATTACTCCGAATGGCGATGTGGTGGTTTCCAGACTAAACTTCCAAGTAAGATGATATGCAAGAATCTTCTGATTGTTGCCATCACATTAACATAAACAGCACAGAATTCATGTACCTTATGTTAAGTACTTGGAGGAGCATATGGATAAAAGGGGAAGTCCAGAAAGGTAGGCATAGTAGCTCAATAGGGACAGACATATGTAGTTTATCCTGCTCACAGAGAGAGAAGAGAAGATTCCTGGTGCTGTTGCCAGGTGAAAAAAAGACCTGAGATTTTCAAAGGTCTCTATGAGAGTCTGCATCCATCTTCGCTTAATTTCATTGAAATTAGGATGCTTTAAATGTCCTCCTTTAAAAGTCTGAGTTCACAGACATGAAAAAATTTACTATGTAGTTTTGCTTGATCACACAAAGACCGGGACTATCTAATAGTTGGCAGCATGGTTCACAAGCACAACTGTGGAGGCTTTACTCAGTAAAAACTTGGATAATTTTAAAAAAGCTATTCCAGATACCACTCAGGACCTGTGCACAGTTTTAGTGGATGACCATTACTGAATTACTGTCATATATACCCTGGTCTCGTGTTCCAATGCAGATGTTATTGTTTTAAAAAAACCAGTTGAAGTTAGCCGGACACTAACATGAATAATCCCAGCAGGTCCTTTGATGTAGCTAAAGCAGAGTGTTCCTTTTGCCATGTCTGCAGGCTTAAGAATTAGCAGCTAGGAGGGCAGGGTTCTAGCTATGGCAAAACTTGCAATAGCTTCAGTGTAGAAATGTAACATTTATAAAATTACAACTTTTTGGTCAAGGAGACAGTTATATTTATTCATTTGGCTCAAGAGACAAAACCAACAGAAAATAAAACATAGTTAATGTATTTATGTAAAGCATAGCCATTGTGATCATTCATAAATATACACTCATATGTATCCAGGGTGATACTCAAATGAATAAGAACAAGTGCATCACTGCCAAAATAACACTGGTAATTAAGCAAGAAAGGGCAATGTGAAGTAAATTTTCCCAATCACTTGATCAGGCTCCTGTATCTTAAATTAATGTCACTGATGGGCATAGCACTGCTCTGTATGTGTTAACACCCCTTCAACCTAATCTACATTTGAATAAGTGATTCTGACTGATGTATTGACATTACAGTGTAATCAGCGTAGCTTATAGAAATACTCTCAGACATTATAGAAATTATTTTCATTACTTCAACCCACATATTATAACTATGCCATTGTTTTCAGAATAGTTGCATAAATATGTGCAGGTAATTAATGACATGGGTTGATAATTTGGTCTAAATGCTCACCTAACTCTCTGTGGGGGTCTTATACTCTCCTGTGCCATATACACTGCACAGTAACATCTTTGCATTTTCATTGCTGTTGTAGGTCCAGGAGGGGATGAATCTTTTAATCACTGGACCCAATGGCTGTGGAAAGAGTTCACTCTTCAGAATTTTAAGTGGTTTGTGGCCTGTGTATGAAGGAGTTCTTTATAAACCCCCTCCGCAGCACATGTTTTATATACCACAAAGGTATGTGTTTTGCTCAAGGTGGTACTTTTCTTTTTTTTTCCTGGTTACATGAATTTTGACTCCGTTTCTCCCATTTTCAATCTGTGATATGTACAGCTAAGTTAAAAGGTGGTAAACACAACCTCAGCTGTGTGAAGAGTGCAGAAAAAGACAATCTCTTCTTGTTGGTGACGCAAATCTTCAGTCACTGGAAAGAGCTCACATGCACTTGTGATGGAGCCTATTGCTCCCCTGATGGCAGAAGCCACGGATGATTGGGATCATGGGAACAGACTAGAATTGGAAAGAAATTTGAAATAGGCCTAATAGATCTTAATGCTGATTTCACTTTAAAACAAGTGAGAGTTTTTTGTTTCCTAAATGTTAAATTGCTCAAAACAATTTTCAAAACCTCACTTGTACACTACAATACAAGAATCCAATCCAATATTAACTACAAATTGCCTTTTTTTACAGTACATGCTCATTTCACATATGAAGGGAAATATGGCTTTTTTTGTGCTTCATTTGTATTCTGAGTTGCTGTTGGACTCTCAGAGCATAATTTAATGCAGTTGATTCTAGAATATGTCCTTAGAGAGTTCTAACTAGGTTGTTTTGCAAAAGCAAAATCAGACACTGAGAATCTTCGATTGCTTTCTGTAGTTCATTTCTTCCCATGGGCAAAAGTAGTATTCATGGTACAGTTTGTAGTCTTGTTTAAAAAGTAGAATCTATTAAGCTGAATGGAAAATATTAAACGATGAGTAGATTTTCCTTGCTGCAGGTGCATGTAACAAAGAACCTTTATCTATAAGTTTTCCAATATTTGTATAATTTATTGCTAGCCATTGTCATTTTTCTGAGCCACCTGAGAGTTTTAATTCAGGAATTTGGAGCAAAATACTTTGATAAATGTTTTTCAAAACAATATTTCATAATTCCCATTGTGTGGGACACATGGGGCATTCTTAAAAACACTTTTATTCTTGGGCAGAACAAAAGCTATTCTGTTTCTTGCAGAAAATCTTGAGTTTCAGCCACTTCTGTCCTCTATGTGATCCCAGCCACTTCTCAAATCAACATTGGAGGCTGGCTTGCCTACAGCTCTTCCCTTTTACTTTTGTCCCCTTTATTCTGTGAAGGCAAACAGACTCGCATTGCGTTAAGGCAGATTTGCCAATGTGCTGGTTGAGGGGATTCAATCACATCTGATGGGTTTTTGTTTCTGTAAGTGTGGTTCTTTGTTAGCTGTTTCCCATAAGTTTGCAGTGTTGGGGGAGTTTGTCCAGGAGACCTCGTCTTTGGAACATTTCAGTCAGAAGCTGATATTCAACCAGTGTCTTTGCAGACCTCTGTGACCAAAGCCACGTAGGGATAGGCATATCATCTTTGCAGTGTACCTTGAAGGTATCATCATATGCAGTCCATCCTGACAGAATCACCCAGGAGAAAGCATGCTGCCATGATGTCTTCAGGACATCTAAGTGACGTTGCCATGCCTCTGCTCTATGGGAGCTCTGTGCTCCTGGAGGGGTTTTTAGGCAGAACAGAGGTTTTCCTTTCCCAAGGGACAGAGCAGTGTCTGCATAAATGGGATGAGTGAGTGATACAGAGGGCTTTTCTGCAAAAGTGCCACACCTTGATTGTCGCTGGATTTTTAAGTCTGCTTTGGGGGGTAGTTCAGCTATGGCTTCTGTAGGTGAAGTTTGTACATTTTTGGACCAGATTTGCAACAGAAATGCTTGATTTTTTGGGCTTTTATGTGGATTGCCTTATGTGGTCTAGGCATTTTTTGCTTTCTGCCTGTATTCCACTTCTGAGTGTTTTAGCAGTTCATTTATCTATGGCCTAAATAAATTACACATTCGGTTTGGGATTTTTGTCTGTTCCTGGATCTAGAATGAATTTAGAATTTCTATAGTGGTTTGTAAATTGTTCTGAAGCCACAAAATTAAAGGAGCTTGTTTTGGAAGGTCCAGTTGGTGCAACAATTTTGCTTTTTAACTCTGTGTCAATTGCTGCTTGGTCAGGATTACCTTCTGTCTGTTTATATTTTATTTTTTTTTTAGACATAATTCTAAAATTGCAGACTGGAAAAGATAGTGCCCTGCCTATGTTTTGTCATGTATATATTTCAGCATAACTTCAGGGAAAATTTATGCTCTGGACTGAGAGGATTTAGGAGATGGTAGGACATTATCACCTGGATTCAGTTTGCCTCAGTCTTTCGTTTGATGGGTAGGTGAAACCTGTGCTACAGCAGAAGGCTCTTGAATTGTGGATGTCTGTCAGAGCAGTGAATTAGAATGACATCATTGTGTTTCAGTGAATATATTGTGTCTGTGGTTTAAGAACATGGGAGATGGCTCTCCAGGAGTGGACACAGTTACCATTGAGCCTGGTAAGATTACACCTGCATCTGTATGGATGAATTTAATTCTGCATCAGCCCTCTTTGAGTTAAATGTAAGAACCTCATCTGCACACAGTGAATGGTGGAGAATACATTGACTAGTAAGTAAGAAAATACTCCACAGTAAATAGAAACTAACTGAAAAGTTATAGAATATAACTAATAGAAACTAACTGTAATGTTCCAGTGTAGTATTCCAGAAACATGGGAAATCATCTGTCTTTGCCAAGTTCAAAAGCTACATACAAAAGTATAATTTATAAAAAAGTGAATTATCTCATTGTATACTCCAGATTTCATCAGCACTGCAAACACCTTGTAGTTAGCTTTACTTAGCAATATCTAGACTTTAAAAAGAGCCTTAAGAGTCTCTATCTTTTTTTCTTTTTAGATTGCTTAGCATCATTATACTGCCTTTTCTAGATTTAACCTCTGTGAATCATTGTGAAATATTTTGTTTTCTCTCCCCTTATATAGGGTCAGGTCGTGCAGAGTTTGTCCTTAATCAGTGACAGTTCTGGTGGATGCTGATGGGACAAACTGCTCTTTTGGGGGGCAGGGAGAGAGAAGCCCAGGGGTTTCTGTGTCTGTGGCTCTGCTGCTGTCCGTGACAGGCCTGTAAAAGAGGAGGGCGGGGAGAAAAGAGGGAGGTTTTAAGAAGCTTTAAGCAGTCCAGCAGCATACTGGTGCCAGCAGCAGCTTGGTTTTGAGGATTGATCAGTGCTAGGAGCTGGTCACAGCTCCCTGGAGCCTCAGTAACTAGCTGAGTGTGTGCTCTTACCCCTTGTGCTTCTCTGTCCCTCTTTTGCAAAGTAAAATTCATTTGTATTAACCACCTCTTTGCATTCCTTCTTTAATTAACTGGTAAAGAAGGTAGCATGAATGAAAAAATAAATGCTTGTGGTCTACTTGGTAAGGAATCATGATACAAATCAGAATTCAGAAACATCATTTTAAATAGTAAATAATTACCAAAAATATGGAGCGGGTAGCATGAGTATTGATGATAAAGATAGGACCACAAGATGTATATGTAGCACTTCGGGAATTTTAGAAGCAGTCAATACTTTCATGGTGTATTAGCAATGTATCTGAAGGTAGCCTGATTGCTCCAGATTGTGCCCTGTTCTTACTCTGTTGGTCTAAAATATGGGAGGAGACTCCATCTGTGTGGAATTCATGAGCTCTAGCTTACAAATCCTCCTAACATTTACTGCAGCTCTTCTTGCTCTTCAAATAAAGTCTCAGCTTTTTCAGTTGCAAGGGAACACAGATTCTGCACGTTGTCTCTCATTTCCTTGGTTCTCTGTCATTTGATAGAAACGCCAGCAGAATTGTAACCTACATACATGCAGGTTACCTTGACAACACCACAGGAATATTCCTCAGTGTCTCTGCACTGTAAAGCTGCAGTAAAGCTGTAATCACCACTGGGCTATTGATATGAATTATTATTAATTTTCTGCCAGCTGTATCTTACTGTCTTATTACCGTGGAGGAATGTTTTGTGCAGTCTCTGTTGGTTCTGTAACCTTCCACCATGATTCTCCAGTCTTCTTAGCACAGCACATACCTAAAACATTCATCAGCATTTTCTGTCTTTTTTCAGGACTAATTCGCATTCACAGAGTTTGGAGCCATTTTTAATACACTGCGCTTCTTTCTCCTGGTCCATTGTTACTGGTTTTTTCTCTCCAATTTGCTTCTACTGCAATTTGGGTATTTTTGTGAGAGGGACATGTTTTTCCAGTAGTGAGCATAGTTTCTCTGTAATTCTATGTGCTGTTCTAGTAGAAGACCAACTCTGACCACTTTCTCAGCAGTCACAGTGGTGATCCAATTCTGTATTCTCTCTCTCTTTCTATTGCTCATTCAATTAGATCTCTTTAATATTTTTTTTTCTCTTTAACACCAGGCTTGTCAGATGCTAAAATGGAGGCAACCAAAGATGCACTAGTATAAAATTTTGCTTGTTCTTCATCATTTAGGATTTCTATTCCTATATCTTGCTTTCTTATTAATTTTAGGACAGTAACAGTTTAAAGGTTTATCTGGCTCCCTTTCTGGTATTTTAGCTGGACTTTCTTTACAAGTCTTTTTCTGTCTAGTGTTTTTCCTTATGTATTCTAAAAATATCCTTGGCTACTATACAAAACTGCATCAGCTATGAAGATACATTTCTTCTCCCTAGCTCTATTGAGTAATCCAAATGTCTGATGTGCTTTGCCTCAAGTAGTCCAAGGATATTTATCACGTGGATGAAACCAAGCAAGAATATTTCAACTCTAAGTGATATAAATAATAAAACAATAAAATGAAATTATAAGCACATGACACTTTGAAGATTATAATGTGATTCAAATGTTATCTTAAGCACTGAGGTAGTTAAGCATTGAGTAGGTAGTTGGCCATTGTCATTAAAACGTGGTTGTTTCTCAAGCCAAATCTTGATTCCCCAAACAATTTAATCCTGCAAAATTTTTGTCTTCACTTTCAGATACCCTATATTACATATAAAAGTATGTGCATATGTAATGTGTATATATATGATTCTTCTGTATTAGACTACTTTCTCATTAGCATGTGGTCTATGGGAGAAGTAGCCCAAGTGAAGTGCTGTGTGAATATGCCTATGTGAGTTCTGTTGCCTCATCTCGCTTAGATTGGCTCAGATGTCTCAGCTCTATTGTATTTTGCATGTCCTCATTTCTTGTCAGGCCTTTAACTGTCATCCCTTTAGTATGGTCAGCTGGAGTTAAACTGTACCCTGACTGCACATACCAACACCGCACTGCGGGTTGTCATTGCCCTTCAGCATTTTGCTGAGAGTACACCACCACATGGACTTGTTCCTTCAGTACTTTGCCATCAGCTCATGTCATGCTATATAGATATCTACTCCCCTGCACACTGCATCTATCTGTCATGCTTATTGTTATCAAGTTCATGGCACTCCTTTTAAATATGCTTATTTTCAAAGTTCACCACTTATCTGAGAGATGAGAAAAAAAGTTTGTGGTAGATAGCGTTAACGTGAAACATAATGTAATGTTCCGTTTGATATCCGTTTGCTTTAACAAATTGGCTGCTACTTTGTATCTTTTTTTTTTAATTGAAATTAATTCTATGATTCCATGAATCAATTCAAGACAGGTTAACTGAGTATTCTGCTGTTCAATAAAAATGTGGCCTTGCATCTGAGAGGACTATTAGGCTATTCCTTTGGCCAGGGCACACCTTTTTCCCATTTCATCTTACTGGGACTTCTATAGAAATGCTGTCACTTCTCCTTCCTGATTGCAAGGAAGTCCTGTCTTGTCTCACCTAGAACAGAGAAGTTCTTCTCATGCTGCCCTGTAAATCAGCTGAAGCTTTGCAAGCCAAGATCCCTGGGAGACCTCTTGGTTTCCACTGAAAGCTCATGCACAGCTGTAAAGTTTCAAAGTTTTTAATTATGTCTGTGTGCTTACTGATCACACATAACCACAGTACCTGTTGGTAGCACATTGTGAACAAAATTTACCTACGCTAATAGTCAGAGGTGGAAAATAGCTTTATGGATTAGCTGCTACTCCCTGTCAAGCCATGCAAGGTGCCTTCCTTACTGGCCAGACATAAGAGTCAGCTAATTAAAGCACAGCTTACAAGTATTTTCTGTTATTAGGCAAAGAGATGGAGAAATCCCAGAGCGAAGGCTTTAGTCAGCTTGCTGCGTTGGGGTTTAGTTTAAATTTGAAATGTATTTACATAAATCCAACACTGGTCTTAAAGGCTGCAGCTGAACTCATGCTTGTGAAGGCCTGCAGCATGCTCTAACGTTTTGGTCCCTCAGTCCCTTCAGACTGGGGGCCTCTCTGGAACTGGGACTAAATATAGGTGAGGAATTGAGTTGAGTTGATATATACTCAACTTTTACTCCATATGGAGAGTAGTGCATTTAATAGCAGGCATTTGTCTGAAGCACAGAAGCCAGTACCATGCTTGATATAAATGAAGACCCTTGTTAACAAGTTTGAATCTACAGGGAAATCGAGGCTTGATTTCAGTATTGATACAGAGATTTCAGTATTGTCTCTTATCTACTGGTGGTCTTTTCAGTTGAAGCAGCCTCTGTTGTTACTTTCTTCGGTATAGATAGATGGAAAGATTTCATTCTCCAGACTCATGGAGATGGCTTACTTGAAGTACACTTAACTTGGTGCAACCCTTTTATTTGTGATCCGTAAAAGAACTTGAACACTCAGAGGATTAAGATTCATTCAGTAACTTATTGCATTCTTACCTTGACAGGTACACAGAGGTATAAAGTGCTGCCAGGTGCATGGCTGATAAATACCATGATATGTATGCAACTAAAAGATTAAATCCATTCTCATTAATCAAAGCATAATCCATCCTATTTTGAATATTGCTTCCATACTAAGCACATAAATCTTGTTTTGGCTCCTGCACAAAAGTTGGTGTCACTAATATGCAGAACTTCCTCCATTTTTGTTATTTTGAGATGATTTCCTCAATTTACAGAAGAGCTAAGTTTTTGTTTGAGAGTGTGCTCAGTTGCATTAATATTTCTACTAGGATCTCTGGCAATCAGTTGCTCTGTGTTTCATAGCGTATTTTGGACACCATGTTCTTGCCAGTGTGACCTTGCAATGTTTCCACCCTCCACTTGCTTCTTTTAATAGGATTTTAAATAATGAAAGTCCTCATCTAGTACCGACAACTACGTGTTACGTGTACCACCTTTCCAGACATCCATGTATGTGCCAGACTGTTTATGGAACTTCATTTAAAAGCTGGCAAAATCGGGCTTTGAAATTTTTTAAAGTATATTGTCAGATAAAGCTTGACAAATACTTTATAAATATGAAGTTACTAAAGAGATTATAAGAACTGAGTACATGGCTGGTATTTATAGGATCCATTCAGGAAAGCAACTAACAATCCATTTCATTTGTGCTGGGTTCATTTTGCTCAGACACGTAGCTCACTTGCTTTTAAATTGTAATGTTGATATCAGTGCCAGGGAACAAATTTGCCTGCAGGTTGACTGAGATCGCTGTGTAACTTAGCAGTGGCATAGACAAACTTGCATGTCAGGGAGTAATCTGGTAGTTGCATTTATATGACCCAGTTTCTGCAGAGAAGTGCCATTACTGTGTCCAGTTTGAGCAGTTACCTCCAATGTAATGCCCTGTATTGCAGCTGTGCAACAAGGGAGTGTTGACAGATGAACAGAACAGCAAATGTTTACCATAGTAAACTATATTTCAATAGTATTTTGTCAGATGTCATGCTTCAAATGCCTTGCGCATATTGAATCATGAGAAGCAACTTGGCTATGTAACAATGGGAAGCACTGGGAAAAATAAACTACAAAACCTGCTTGACAAAAAGCTTGGTATGAAAAGACTGAAAGGAAGCTGGCTTTTGTGAGGGGAGGACAACTGAAAGCTCTAATAACAACTCTATCATCTTCCCTGGGAAAAAGTCTTTTATCCTTACTACAGTTTTCAATCATAAACTCTCATTACAGTGTCCTATGCTTTTAAATACCCAGATAGCCATCACCTCCCTCTTGAGGAGAAGGTGGTAGACCTTCCCATACACTCAGGTTCTGCCTTCTGCCTGCCCTCTGTGTCCTGGGCTCCACAACTGTGTCCCAGCTCCTAGGTAAACTGGACCTTCAGCCTTCTCCAGCCTCTCCATGGTCTGCTCACTCAGACACGTTTCTTAGGGTCTAGTCTCATGTTTGCCTGCTGGCAGGCTGACGGTCTCACCTTCTATCCCTCTTCCAACTCACTGTGGTTTCCAAGGTAAATATAAGTTCTATTCAGTGCTTCATTCTCTTCTGCATTTCTTGGAGACAATGCAGTATTCACTATTAACTACCCACCTTCCAGAGAGAAGACTTTTAGCTATTTTTGTATACAAGTGTTCAACCCTCACTCTCATGTTTGATATGAATGACGACCATTGTTGATAAGTTTGAATCCTTGTGCCCCAATTAAAGTGTTTCTTGTTGATCCCAGTAAGAAATATATTTGAACTCTGTAATGCATTAATTAAAATTCCTTTTATTAGAGATAAGGAATAAGCTGATAGCATAGATAATCACAGAACGGTTGAGGTTGGAAAGGGCGTTTGGTCTAACCCCTGTGCTCAAAGCAGGGCCACCTAGAGCTGTTTGCCCATGTCCAGACAACTTTTGAAAATCTCCAAGGATGGAGACTCCACAACCTCTCTGGGCAGCTTCTTCCAGAGCTTGATCACCCTCACAGTGAAAAATTGTTTCCTGATGCTCAGATGGCATCTCTTGTGTGCCCATTGTGTTTGTGCCCATTGGCTCTGGTCCTGTCACTGGGCTCCACTGAGAAAATCCTGGCTCTACCTTCTTTGCATCCTCCCTTCAGGTATTTATGTAGATTGATGAAATTCCCCTGGGCCTTCTCTTCTCCAGGCTGAACAGTCCCAGCCCTCTCAGCCTTTCCTCACAGGAGAGATGCTCCAGTCTTTGTGGCACTTGTATCACATCAGATGTTAGGAACCTAGCGTTGCAAAGCATCAGATGGACCTCTAGTCACAGTATGTCATGCTGCATTGATCCTACCCATGCTACAGTTCATTGGTATTATGGTCTTCAGCACCCTGATAGGATTTTCTTAGAAGTAAACAATTCCATTTATCATTTCTACTGTCAAGCAAAAGGATGTTAGCATGAGAACATGCTGCTTCACTTCAAGATAAAGACAAGGACACACAGGTGGCATAATTGCCAATGCCAAGTGGGAGCTGCCTATAGGCTCCTCTGTTATGATTAGCCAGAGTTTTCCTGCAGCCAAGTGATAAGTGCAGCACAGCGCAGGTCTGAAGGCCAATTTGTTTGTGCAGCACAGCCCAAGACAATGCAGCAAAGTATAGCACAGGCCTGTGCCCACTCAGGTCAACTGTTACATGCATCGCTAACTCCTCAGTGCACAGTAGTCTTCCAGTTCAGACCAGTGTAGCTGTTCATCCTGTGTCCTAGGACAAACGTCTAAGATACATGAGATCTACTGGAGGTACCAGTTCGCTAGAGGACTCCACTGACTACCAAGAGACCCTGGGTTGACTAACTTAGACCTGGAAGAGTTACTTCTAGGTGAGATGAGGCTCTTCTGCAAATAATGCTGAGTAGTGCCCATGGATTCACAGATTCATTGATTTGACAGAGTTGTAAGGGACCTTCTAAAGATCATCTAGTCCAACTCCCCTGCTAAAGCAGGATTGCCCAGAGCACATCACTCAGGGCTGCATCCAGGCAGGTCTTGAAAACATCCAGAGAAGGGGACTCCACCACCTCCCTGGGCAGCCTGTTCCAGGGCTCTGTTACTCTCACTGTAAAGCAGCTTTTCCTCATATTTGAGTGGAACTTCCTATGTTCCAGCTTGTGCCCGTTGCCTTTCATCCTGTCACTGGAACCACTGAAAAGAGCCTGGCTGCATCCACCTTCAACCCACCTTTTAGGAACTTGTAAACATAGATAAGGTCTCCCCTCAGTCTTCTCTTCTCAAGGGTAAAGAACCCCAGCTCTTTGAGCCTTTCCTCATAAGGGAGGTGCTCTAATCCCTTAACACTGGATTTTCAGTTCTTTAGTTTTGAGTCATTAATTGTGTCATGGTCTCATGGCAGCATGTAGCAAGAGGGTTTCTTTCTGCAGTTCAGTGTGTGTGCACCAGTCTAGCTTAGATGGGAGCATGTCTTTCCCAAGAGGAAAAGTTTTTTCAGACTTGTTTATCTGCTTATTATTTGGCATTAATTATACCCTATCAATTTCAGTTTCTGCTGGAGACTACTACAGCTCCCTTGTGGCCACTTCAGGTACCTATAGCGCTTAAAAAAAAGGTTGTAATGAAGTTCCATGTATCCTTGTACATGGTGCCTCTCTGTATTCTGCACTTCACGTTCTGTTCCATTATGCAAAGCGTTTCACAGAGGATTAGAGAGGGAAGTCGGTGCAGTGTGTGACTTCCCACGGGCTGTCTCGCTGGTGACACGCTATTGCTCTAGTATTACTTGAGTATTTGTATCCCAGTGCATGCAAAAAATATTGCCATCAACAACTAAGCATTGTAGAAGCCCAGAGCAAAAGCAGCTTCTGCTCTAGAGGCTTCACTGCCTACACGTCCTCTTCTCTCTGAAGTAAGGTGTCACTTCTCATCTGCAAAACCATGCATAATACAGGACCCTCCTAAAAGAGGGAACTTGCCTTGCTCACTGTTTTACTTTGCTGTGATAAAAATCAGAAATACCTCTTAGGCTCTGGTATGTCTGGTGGGACTGGCAGGCTAGATTCTTGGTTTTGTCTTGTTTTTTCTTGGTTTTTGTCTTGTTTTTTTCTTCAATTAATTGATCTTCATGATCTTCCATGTAATCCTTTTATCATCAGGACTGCTAGAGATATGAAAAGACTGAGCCTGTAAAAATTAGATGTTTAGGAAACGGAGAGTATTTTTCCTTCGTTTGTCTGTTTTGATTCATTGCAGGAGTTATAATTATTTCAGATTGCATTAGCTGCTCATATTTCGTAGAAATTGTCTGGGCTTTGTTTTTAATTATACATGTGTTGTTGTGCTCTTTCTGTGCTCTGCCTGTCACAAAATACAAATAGACTGAACTGGGTAATTTTGCAAATTGTTCACCTTAAACTTTGATGCCATCTGACCAGATCCAGTTATATTGTTAGTAATCTTCATTATGGTGATTAGGTAAATCATGAGATGAGGTGATGTGTGATAATAAACAGTGCTTTAAATTAAAGGCTTCTTTTAACCTTCTGGTTATTTTTCCTCCCAGATTATTTCTTACAGAGATGTGCATAACTTCTTAGCAAAGCAATCCAGAGTGATTAGTGTGATTTTTTTATATTTTTTTTTTTTTAGCCTTTGATATTAGATTCTAATTACATGCATTGAGAATTCAGTCTTTCGTACTGTGCATTTCATTTCCTGTTAACTATGTTAATGGCTATAAGCTGATTACATTCCACTCTGGTAATTGATCTATCTGAAATATTTAAAGGATGTTCATGGCTAGTTCTGTGTGAGTGGAGAGTTCAGTGTAGGGTATTTTAAAGAGAGATCAATTATTTATATCTTTAGAAGGATTGCTGAAACTTTAGCTGGTCCTAAAATCCCTTGAACTAGATACAATGCAATAAATTGAGCCTGTTGCTTTTGCATGATTTTACTAAATATTATTTTATTTTATTGGAACTTAGTTCACATTCATTCAAGATATTTTTTCTCAAAGCTGTAATGGTGGTGCCATCATTAGTTTTTTGCTGTTTATTTTATTAATGTCATCAAAGAGCTATTTAGGAATCTAGATCACTTGGTGGAGGCTGGCATTTCTTGGGCATCACTGTTGATCAAGCTTTGCTGCTGTTGAAAAACACAGAGTTTTTACAAATCAGGAGTATGGCAAGAACTAGAGTTCTGCTGAGGTGATTCCAGTTGAGATATTGCAGAACCTAAAAATTAGGATCTTGGCACCAGCAAGATGATGGAAAGTTCTAAATGCGGGTGGATTCCCCCAGTAATTGGGCAGAGATTTATGGCTTTTGAAAATAACCTGAAAACCTGTGTGGTAGGTAAAGGGAGCCACCTAGAGTTAATCCATAGGAATCTCTAAATATAAATATATGTCTGAACTCCTCCCTCTTATTGAAGTTCAGGTGCCAAACTGAGAGCTAAATGTTAAACCCCTTTATCTATATTAAGCTCTCTCTTGAGAGCAGGCACCTAAATAAGATTAGAAACAACTTTAATATGTTTTTACAGTGCTACCCAGGGATTAAGATAGTTACTGCATTTTATATTAAAGAGTATTAGGAAAAAAAGGAGTAACATAAATAATATATAGCACAAGGATTGTTACTGACGTTTCCCTCCTTCCAGTTGAGGACTCTGGTATAGTATATAATTAGGCTCTTTCCAATAACTCTCTCTTCAGACACAGTGCTGCCTCTTAGCAGCACTTTCCTTGCTTCAGTGGGAAGATTAGAAGGTGCCCTCCCTTTGACTGGACTTTAGCCTAGAAAAATGGGAATCTGATGCCTTGCAATCTGAAAAGAACTTATCCTGAACCCAGTTCTTGGAAGAGATTTGCTAACTGCTAGTTTGTCATATAGACCCTCATCTTGCATCTTGAGTAGCTGTAGTGTAGTGTTTTGTGCTGGGCTTCAAACTCCTGCTTTCATATTCTGTGCTATACTGGACCTTCTGGGGAATTAGACAGCATTTGGGCACATCTGGAGACATGAGCTGTGCCCTTAGCTTTTGGGACTGGAGATTCTTCAGTGCAAGCACTGACCCCTTAAGATTTTCCAAGTTTCCTAGGAAGGACCCTCCATGGCTAGAGTTTGGGCTCCAGTATCATCTTATTGAACAGAGGTCATTACATTTGGAATCCGTTTTATTTTAGATGTCAAAGCAAGCATTCTGGATTCTGAAACCATCCCCATTTTCTTTGAAAATCCAAGCTGCATTTTATCTGAAATGGTGAATCCAGGTGTTGTGTTCCCCTTTCTCTCTCCTATTTGGATATAGTAGAGAAACATCTTGTCAGCCAAAGACAGAAACTTACAAGATGCGTCAGTCGGGAGCTTATAGTTGCATTACACGTAATCTTCTAGAAGATAAAGCTTTTCCCACATAAGTTTGCGTATCTGTGAGAATAATAGTGCAATAACTGCAAAGACTTGGACAGCAAATGGCAAGTCAGGTCCTGATTGCTTAGTCCAGGACATGTGTATGGGTTCCATAATTACAAGCCATAAGCTCACTTTACTTTGCATGGAGGAAATGTTGATCATAGCCTGTGCAAAGGAAGGTGAGATGAGCTTTAGACTGTACTGAGTTTTTTGGGCACCCACATTGGACTTCTGATATATATTTTTGATTCCTTTCTTATTCTGTGGTGCTTATAATTAAGACTCTAACCATTCGGGTTGCTTTGTAGACTCTCAAAGTGCATGTTGATTTGTTGCTATAATTCTTTAAAATATTGTGGATGTCAATACAGGTTATCAGTTCTGCCAGCACAGTTTATTTTCTGTGGAAGATGAAAACACCTTTTAATACATTTAGAAAGTATTTGTAAACATTTTAAGTAGATAGGGCTTCTTCTGATTTTGGAACAGAAATTTGTTCAATCTAAGCAAGTCATCTTCCTTAACTTGATACTCAAAAGAGATGCCCTTTACTCTTCAAGATATCAGTAAATGAATCGGTGTTAGTACTGCCTGGTTACGGTGTGCAGTGTTAATCTACCATCCCTTTGTATTATACTTCCGTCTTTAAGCTTAACAACTCCTGCGTATAAGTCCTCTTTTTGGAAATACAAGTGACTGGTAAGCACTCCAATATGTTTTGTAGGACCTCCCCCTTCTCCTTCCCCAGAGCTAACTGCAATAAGGAGGCCATCTCATCAGCAAAAACTCGCCCTTCCTCCACACATGATTTCTCTGTTTTGCCAACATTGTACACAATGCCATGTGTCAATAGGGCACTGGGGAATTGTCCATATCACAGGCTTCAGACTGCAGCACGTCTTGATATCATCTTTCTCTAAAGCCTGCACTGCAAGGGGGAAGCCGTAAGCATTAGAGATGATGATATGTTACACCAGAACGAAGTTACAGCTCTGCAAAGTGAAGGACAAAGTGCACCAAACAGAAACTGGTGATGCAATAAAACCATCAATCTGACTTTAAAAAAGATTGGTTTGTGAGAACTGAAAGTGTCTCTTCCAATAAATGCCTTGAAATTCTAGAACACCAGGCAAGAATCAGTAACTTTTCTTAGCTTTCTGGACGTTTGATAACAAAGCTTTTAAAAAGCAATACCTGATCTTAAATCCTGTCTCTCAGAAACAGTGTAAGAATCTTTTTTATGGGAGCAGAGAAAGAAAGAAAACAATTGCAGAGCTATTACCATCAAAGACATGACCTCCTCGTGGCAGAAGAGTTGCTTTTGGAGTCCATAAGAGTGCTTTCTTTTGAGACTGGAACCCAGACACTCTGGCTGAAAGGAAAAGCTCCATTAGAAATCAATTAAGTCCAGTTAAACTCGAGTATTACTTCAGGACAAAAAGACTGTTTTTCTTGTTTGAACTGCTAAAATTTTAATGAAAACAGTATTTTAACAAGGAGCTTACTGACAAAGCCAAAAGTTCACTGTTGCTGTATCCAGTTACCCATAATTCTTACTATTTAATGTCTGGCTATCATGCACATGTAGCCTCAATTACAATAACCTCTGATGTTTAACAGGTTATAGTGTTTTTGACTTTGGGGCACCCATGGTATGTAAGGAGATTGTCTTCAAATTATGGATAGAGAAATCTGGTTTAGTATGAGATTGAGAATATGAGTTAGATGAGATCTTATCTAACTTTAGCACTGTAGAAGTCAGGTAACTAAGTTAGTTGTCTGGTCTCTCTCCCCTGTTGAGGGAGAAGACACCTGCAGGAGGCAATCCATCCCCACCCAAAAATACATGGAAACAACCAACCACAGAGGTATGTCTCTTTGTTGTCAAGATTTAGAGCCCCAAATGAGGCATCTCATGCCAATTAAGATGAAGTATCCCCTCAGGGCTGCGAGTGGCTCGGAGTAGGATTGGGTGTGGGTGCTCTCCCACCTCCCAGGACAGGCCCATAACCCTAAGCCATTCTTCCTCTCTGCTAGTTAATCAGTAGTTGATGGGGTTTGCTATTCCACTGCAGACTGGGCTTTTTTTTACTTTTTACAAACTAGGTGGGGAGAGGTGTGCTTGGTAGCACCGGTGTGTTTAGTGGGAGGCCACAAGGAAAATCCATTTGTATCAAGAAGTGGTGCTTCAATAAACGGCGTGGCAACAAGTGTCCTGGCGCCCTGCTTTTGAGCATTGCCTTCCCGGTTGTGCTGTAGGTTAAATCTCAGAGATGCTGGTCATTACAGGATCATACCTCACAACAGCAAAGTATTAAACCCCAGACAAATCATATGATAGGTAACTCTGTCCTCCTTGCCCTTACCAGCAGCTTCATCTAAGCTACACAGCCTTATGCACAACTTGTCTAAATTTTTCTGAGCCCAGGTGGAGCAGCTGTCTTCTGTCCCAGAGATGGCAGCAGTATGGAGCAAGTGAAGTGAGTTCTATATACGCAGGAAATAAAAACCCTTGGGATCTTAGATGGAGAGATGGAAATGTTATGGATCATTATTTCATGAAGTTACATAATTTTTAGAGTCAAGATTTTGCAATAACCCCATTAATGTAAATGGTTCACTGCACTTGATGCTCACGTTCCTGCGGCAGCCCAGAGCAGAACAATAAGCAAAGAGGAGCAGCAATGCTTGTGTTTGACTTGCGGTTCTGGTTTTGCTTCCTCTGGGTGGCTGCCTACAGCAGGGAGAATACCAAATATTTGTCAGCAGTTCATATCCCCTGCCCTTCCCATCCTCCCCCAGCTGGTGGTGAAATTAGTTTGTGGGGTACAGGCAGTTGACCGTGGATATCTGCAGCACTAAAACCAGTGCAGCTGATGCCAACTTGAATGTGACTTTCAGTTCACGTTGCACCTTTAGCTCTGTAATTCTACATCAGTTGCATTATGAATCCTTTCAAATTACTCTGTGGTGTCAATTTTAGGGACTTTCAAAATAACAATGGGTAGATCCACCCCTTCTGCAGAGACACAGCCAAGGGAAGGGAAGAAATTTTCTAAGGTATTACACATCTGTGTCCTAGAAAACCTCAAATGCATGGCTGAGACCTTCTCACCACGCAGGTCCAGAGCTCTTCAGGGAAGAAAACTGTCCCCTCGTCAACACACTGTGAAGTTGTTGGAAGCAGTTTGCGTGGCAAGAGGAAGCTGTCTGGAAGCCTTCTCATTGCTGGCCCAATTTTAACTGCTTCTCTCTGCCAGCATCCCCTGGCACCACAGCTTTAATAAGACTAGTATTGTTTTGGCAGATGAACCCAGAGGGAGTTAGTGTAACTCTTGGCACAGAAGGCAGGACAGAGGCTGGAGGCTGACTGTTCTTCAGCTCTGGCCTTCTCCTCCAAACTCCAGACCTCACAGATCATTCCCAGGGTGTTTCCAGCTTCCAAGGGATATCAGCAGTGTCTGTGGGCAGGATGGATATTTGTCCTTCGCAAGAAATTCATAGAACAAGAGCAGCAAAAGAGATGGCCAAATAGTTGTCTTAGATTGCCTTTGCTATCCTGGCCTGAATGGCCTGGTGTTTTTCAGAGAGCTGTAAAACTGTTCTTTGAGACGACTTTGTTCAGAGACTAGGAGGATTTTGGGGGCCTGTGCTGTAGCAGAGGCTGGGCAAAGGTAATGACATTGTGCAAACCATCCATAGCCATTCCAGAGACACAGCTGTGATTGATAACTCTGGCTCCAAAGTGGAGACATCTTGTTTTCCTAAGACATGGTATTACCTGGTCTTGGAACGTGGTGATTCAGAAGCTGCTTCACATACAGATCAGCCTTGTCTTTGGCACAGGTGGGTTGATGCTGGGAGGTTTAAGCTGATCAGCTTCTGTAATGTATGCCTTTTTGCAATTCAGAAGTGGTCCGCTGGCTTCTAGAGCCAGCTAAGCTATGCCCAGGCCCAATTCTGCAGTCAAGAATAGCAGTGTGCAAAGGAGGCTCTCACTGCTCTCCTGCCTGGCTTGGGTGCCTCCTGCTGCACCATGCAAGTCTTTCCCAGTTTGAGCTGCAATGTTTTTGTAACAATTTGCTTTTGACATGTGAGTGTTTAATTCGATTTCTACATCTCTAAGCCTACTAAATCTTGACTACAGTGTGGGGTTTCCCTAATTCGAAGATAAAGCATTCAGAATGGGCTACAAAGGTGATGTTTATTCTGCCTGATCTGTCATTTTGTTTTCATGCTAATACTACCCCCTTTGCTATGCTGTAATCAGCTGGTTATGGAAACAATACATTGTCTCTAGGGTAAGTTTAGAAAAGCATTTGCCCACAACGCACCCACAGATAAATCCAGTTTTAGCAACATGGTATTTAAAGCGTTATTCTATGCTCACAGAGCACCAGCTCTGTGTGGTGCTCGCTTGGAACCAGCTCCAGTTTCTCTGTATTGTTTCACAGGCCCTACATGTCCATTGGAACGCTACGTGATCAAGTCATCTATCCAGACTCAGTGGAGGACATGCATGAGAAAGGCTACCAAGATCAGGATCTGGAGTGTATCCTGCATACAGTCCATCTGTACCACATAGTTCAAAGAGAAGGAGGTAAATAGCGTATTCTTGTAAAAAGCTTTACAAAATTCTTGCCTTGTGTATGTGTTTTAATGTGACTGACCTTTACTTACTGAACTGGCATAATTGGATCCAGATGTTTTGTGGGTTTGGGAGCTGCACAACCACATGGTTACTGCTCCTGGTGCTAATGGAGGGAGAAGAGCAAAGTGCTCCTCTGCTCCCCAGTAAATCCATGCCCAAGCTGAACGTCCTTGTTTTATTGTAATGGCTAGTCTTTTCATGGTATTGTGAGATGAGTGACCTTCTCTCATTTTCTTTGAAAATGTGACCTGATTTAAAACCTTATAATATCACTGACTACATCAACTCAAAAGCATGTGAGTGAAAGGAGAGTCAGGTCTGCTGTCACCTCCCTGGCTTGTGTGATCAGACAATGGGCCATAGGAGAGAGTGTCTGATACCACACCACTAGGGTGAACAATTTAAAAGTAACCAAACGACACTGCCTGGCAGTAGAGTGTTGCTATCTATCACTTGCTGTTTAAATTGCCATGTGTTCGCAGTGTTGTTTGTCCTAAGAGTAGGGGATGGTGTAAATACATAGCAAATGTAAATGTATAGCAAATGTTAAGATGCTAAAAGCTTCTCTTGTGTCTGGAGCATTTAATGATGATTTATTGGGGTTTTTTTGCATAGCAATAATTCTCATCCTTTTGTTTCCACCAGCCACTAATCTCTAGTTTGAATTTCCTCCCCATCATTATGCTTTTAAAACAGATATAAGACAAAGTTGGTAACGTTCAGAGAGAAGGATGAGGACCTTCAAACCCCTCTAAGGAGCTGATGACAGAAGTGCTAGATGTACCCTGACTCTCTCTGCCAACTGTCAGTGCTCATTTTTGAGAGAGTACTTGGGGTTCATTACCTTATAATGCGTGTGCTTGGTGTCTCTCAGGATCATTCTGACAATAAAGAGTAGTTCTTCAGCCATTGGGAATCCCAAGGCAAAATCTAAATTCCCATTCCTGGATGGAAGCCCATTGCTCTGTTCAAAAGGCAGATTGCTAAACTCAGTGACCAGAATAATTGCAGAGAAGGCCTCTATTCCCTACGCTGACTTTATAACTATTCCTGCTCATGTTCCTGAGTCACTTCGCTAAGTGCCCAGATTGCAGAAAAACAAGCAGATGTGTTGGAATGGGGAACTGGAAAAGGAGGAGCAGTTAAATTGTCAGTGGCAAGAAGCCAATGTGGAGTGTGCATTCATAGCACGCTGGTACTTGTACTGAACAACACATGACCCTCAGTGGCCAAAACCAGATCCCTAGCAGTCCCTGCAGCTGGGGATCCCCAGTTTATAACCCTGCAGCTGGAGCACAGAAGTGATGATGGAGCAGTTACTGTGCTCCATGTAGGAGGTGCTGTTGGCTTGGGTCAGTGTTCCCTGTTGCCAGACTGAAAACCCAGGTTTGGATCTGTCAAAGGACAGTAGACCCCTTTTACTGCTGACCCCATTCTTCCTGTTCTGCCTGCCAGACTCTGTGTGTGAGACACACACAATCTATAAAGAAGTGTAGGGGACACTGTTAATGTTCACTGGTTGAATGTTCAGTGGCCCTATTGAAACTCCACTCAGATTAAGGGCACGCTGTGCTGCAAAGGTCTGCACAAAAAAATGTTTTAAAAAAGTGTCTTAGGTACTTTGTGATTTAAAATGACAGAAGTGGGCAAAGCCGGAAAATGAGGAGAGATTACTACATACCAGGAAGATTTTAGGACTATAATACACTTACTTGTTCCCTTTTCTCCTTGAGCATTTGTAGGAGACAAGTGCCAAGGTAGGAGCAAAGAGGAAATCCGTGACATATGATTTGACACGTTACATGGATTTGATATACTTACTTATTTTTTTTAGAGCTCTCTCAGTTTAGGGCAAAGACTTGTATTCTGTTTTTTGAACCAGAAAGCCAGAGAAATGCTTCTTGAAAATGAACAATCAAAATTTTGGTTTATACAGAGCTGAATGAGTTGTTTTTCTTCCAATTTTTATTTTATTCTTTTACTTATTATTTTATACTTTTACAGATGTTTAAACTCAAATATTTCTTTTAAAAATTGAACTTTTTTCTTTGCAAAGTAACAAAAAATTCCATGTAAAGCTCGTAGAACAAGGGATTTGCCCCAAACTATCTTTTTCCTTTTTAAAGACTGCTTTGATGGTTGACAAACGCTGGCATTTGCCACTAGAAAAAAAGGTGTTGCTGAAAAATTCCTATCAAGTTTCTAATTATATATTATGTGCACTTTTTGCAAATGTACTACATCTGAAAAAAAATAATCAATGAAACCATTTTTGGCAGTTATGAAAAAGCCCACAGATGGATCTGGAAGTGCGCAACTTGGACTCAATTTATTTGTCCTGGTACAACTTTATTGTCTTTAGATGAGTTACTTCCACATTGCATCAGTACAAGTGTCACCAGATTCCAAGTGTAAAGTAGCCAACAAGAGCCTGTCATTGTTATTGTTGCTTCCAATGGCAGAAATTACTCTCCTTTTCTATGTAAGGTTTGACCCACTTTAGAATAAATAGAATGGTTACTAGTAACCAAGTAATGGTTACTAGAATGGTAACCATTAAATAGAATGGTTACTAGAATAAGTAGCACTTATTTGGCCCTTAACTTCTGTGTTACCCTCATGAAGCTTTTTTCAGTTGGTATCAACAGAATACATCAAAGCCACCAAAATAACATCTCCCTCTCCACTACCAGCATTCCAGGTGTCCCTGAGCCCAGGCCCTAGAGGAACCCAGACCATAGCCCCCCTCACTGCTAGGGGCAGAATTTCCTTCCCACTGAGGCCCACACAGACGTTTTTCTCACCTCCTGAATGGTAGAGGGATGCCATTTTGTAATTACCTTTATATTATCAATAAGGTGCCCCCATCAACACCTGCAAAGTTGCTAGCTGTTCCAGAACAGTAATTTCATACAAAATGAGGATAGCAAAGTAGGTTGTATTCAGCATGGGTGGTAAAAAGGCATGTCCAGAAACCACGAGTAATCGTGTGGAGATGTGCAGTGAATATAGATAAAGTGGTTCCTTTTCGATCTGCTTTGGAAATCTGTGTATATTTAGTGAGCGCCGATGGTGACATGGCTTCAGGCTGCCCATGGCCTGTCACAGGACAGGAGCCATGAGAACGTGTCACAGCACGCTGGAGGCATGACTGGGCCTGTCAGGTTAGGGCAGGTGACATTACCAAACAAGTTCAACCTGTTTATGGTTTCTCAGCACCCCAGATTATAATTATTCTTCATTATTTTCTACATTTGTCAGGTCTTTGGGTCTTGTCCAGGGAACCTTTGCGCTAGGCCATGTATACACAGAGACAAGCACATTTCCTCTTCCCAAGATTTTTTCATCCGATGGTTTTAGCTCTGGATTTGTGATTGTTGGTGGTACCAGCAGGAGCTCTGAAGTGCTCTGATTGTGTTTCCAGTGGCTCTGAAATCCAGAGACACAGCCCTGCGGTGTCACGCTGAGCTGGGGCTCATGCCATCAAAGAGATGGTCTCTTTGTTCCTTCCCCAGCAAAGCTTGTCTCGCATATTCATCCTGCACAGCACCCGGGATCTCTTCCATTTTGACAACTGCCTCGGGACACAGGCCATGCAGGAGGCCTCCATGTTCAAAATCTCATCAGGGGTGGACGCTCTGGGTGTAATTCCTTTTTCCTGTCATGGAGCTGTAACAGTCCATGTACCATGATGAGGTGCATTGAAGTATAGACCTGGAAAAAGAATTTTTAAGTGTGTATTTTTATGGCACCTGAGTGCTCTGTCTTGCAGGATTCACAAAGTTGAAGGATACACAGTGCTACAGACACCACTTTTTTTTTTTTTTTTTTTCAAATTGAGATTGCTTTTTCCTTCAGAAAATTGAGGTAAAAGGAATGGTAAAAGAAGCCATGCAAGAAAATGAAAGGCTGCTATCGTAAGGCTATCACTAGTTTCTGCTGACAGCTCTACATATTCCTACTGTTGTTGCTTTGCCCCTGCTCATTACACTTGCTCTTTGTCTTACTGGTTGCAAAAGGCATTTCTGTGATATCTTGTGCTCATCACATCTACATGGTACCATGTGCAGTCAAAGGCTACGTGTAACAAGAAGCTGGGCAAGGAATTTGGACTCTGAAAGCCAGGATTATGTTTGTACTGAGAGATTTGTGCTGCGTTCATGGACAAGCCATTTCATTTCTTCATTAGTAAAATGGATGTAGCTGTGGGTGACGTAAGCCACTGACTTGGCTGATATTTTCAGAACAATAATGACCTTCACTGACCTATGTCATGTCAGCAGGAAGAAAAGAGAAACAAGTAGGTGCATTATTGTTAATGCACAGTAGGGAGTCAGTTTATTTGTGAGTTACAGTGCCTAAGTGTTTGGAGGAAATTATTCAGACATTAGAAAATTATTTTTAAAAGGGATAATATTAAAATGGGTCTTTCTTTATTTGTTTTTTGAGGTATTCCAAGTGACAAATAGGAGAGTTCAGGGAGGAAGCTAGGGTAGGAGACAAGATGCATTTCAAATATTCAGTTAGAATGTAAGTTCAAGTGACCACAGAGATGACCATTGTATTCCAGTAAACTGAGGCTAAATCTTACACCTTTAAGGGAAATAATAGAATGGTTTTGCTGACAAAGTGGTGCTGCTTCTTGAACTCCATTCCCTTTTTGCCTTTTAATAAGTCTTTATAAACCAGCTCATCTGGAAGAAACTGTATGAAGGTAGGCACCGCTTTGCCAGGCAAGTGAGCACACCCACCCACCCACATCCTAACTCAGATCCCGATCCCAGGAGCTCATCGATATTCTCAGCTTAAAAACAATAGAATATAAGCAGCAGCCTGAACATTGTCTTCAGAAGCATAGTTGTTTCTGTGGCTTTCATAAAGGACCATTCCCATCCCTTGCCCCTGGAACCCTTGACAGAAAGGAGCGTTCCAGGTGTTTTACAGTCAGCTTTGGAAACTGAAGGAGTTGGTGGAAGAGCTACTCCAGCTCTCTGTGTGGTCCCACACCAGAGTTCATCCAAATGGTGATGATTCAGTTAATCATTACACAACTGCCTCTTTGCTAGGAACCTGCTGATAGAAAGCACTGTATTTGCCCCTGCCGGGGGGTGCTCACTGCAATCATTAAACAAGTATGGAAGGAAACAAAGGAAAAACAATAGGATTGCTGAAGATGATTTATTTCTGGCATGTGCATGCCTGATTTTTAAATATATACACATATATTAAAAAATCATGGCATTATACTTTGCAATTTCACATAGAGAAAATTTTTGGAATTCAGTCTCTAGCATTATCAGTTGCTGTTTTCAGTCACATAACTTCTCACCACATGCTTCACTGAGGGTTTTTTCTGTGAAGCAGAACCCTGGTGAAGCTCTGGTGTAGTACCAAGCATGGGCAGAGCAATCTCCAGCCTCCTGCACCATAACAAGCCCCACTTGTCTCACCCTTGGTCAGGTATCAGAAATGATGCAGCCTACCCTCCTGCTTGACCTTGTTTATAGTCTTTTCTGGCAAGTGTTTATTTTCAGTTGGACAGTGGCAGAAAAGGGTTTTTGGTTGTGGAGTTAATTATTTTAGTTAGAGTGCTAGGCTGATTTGGAAAAATGTTCTCTTCCTCAACCGGCCCCGCTCCAGCCGCCTGTCTCATGAATGGATGATCTATTGAGTCAAATGTCTTACCAGATTTTCTCTGCATCCACACTCTCCCTTTTCAAAACTCATCTATTTTCCTATTCTGTTTTTTGGATTGTTTGATTGAAAACTTATTTTCAGTAGGGTAATTTGGTATTTGAAGTTTTTCATTAGTGGGGATGAATCACGCCAGAGTACTCACAGAAACACCAGTCCGCCAGGAGATCGCAGATAAAATGCATCACACTTCTGTTGCATGTATCTGAATGTGATGATGAAAAAAATTGGCTCATTTCTAAATACAAGATAGCAGGAAGTTTGTCGAGATAACCCTCCTGTGTGTATGTAGTTTTGTGTGTCAGTTGCTTGCCTGGGTCCACAGAATGTATCCCTGTGTCTGCATTGGTGTTTCTGTTGAGTTTGCTGACAGCTATTCTTTGCCTACAGTAGTGAGTGGAGACCAGCACTGCTCTTTATGGCTTTTAAACTTTATGTCTTTGAATTTATTTTTAAATTTCCACTCACAACTTTCAAGATTAGTTGTATGCAGGTAAAGGATATTTTTTCAAAGAGATGGTAAGTAAAGTTTTATGACAATACCGACCTGACCAAGAAGATTCAATTCCACTTTCAAAACTGACATGATTTTTGGGCCATTTTTCCAACTGAGGCATTGAGGTGTTTCTGAAAATGTGATCCAGAATCCTGAGCTATCTCTTCTGCAATGGAAATACTCTTCATAATTTTAGTTGCAGATTGCAGAAATGTTGCAAGTGAAGATGCACTTCCTGCATACGTTTTGTATGTTTGTATGTTCACATGTTTTGTTTGCATTTTTTTAAAGGCTGGGATGCCATCATGGATTGGAAAGATGTCTTATCAGGAGGGGAAAAACAAAGGATGGGCATGGCTCGGATGTTTTACCATAAGTAAGCATTTGACTTATTCTTTTAAATAGCATCTGAAAATGAGTTTTGGAGGCTTGTTATAATAGTCTGAGCAGTGGTAGACTATGACAGACTAGAGCTAGGTCAAGCTAGAACATGAATTAGATCACTGTGTACTCAGATGGACCAGGAAATAAAACCCATTTTTCCTGGAAGCTGGGTCTGCACCTGAATAACGCTTAGAAACTTTATGTTGTTGCTGGACATCTTCGAGCTGTAGATGAGGGACAGCTGCCTTGCAAAAATTACACTCTCCTTTCTGTTGTTCTTTCAATTAAACATTGTATGTGAGAATACTGTCCAAACTGTAGAAGAGTAATATTCTTTATCTGCTTTTGAAAGGCCAAAGTATGCATTGCTGGACGAATGCACAAGTGCTGTAAGCATTGATGTTGAAGGAAAGATATTCCAAGCTGCAAAAGCTGCTGGGATATCCCTGCTTTCTATAACACACAGACCCTCTCTTTGGTAAGTACATTCAGAGATTGATAACGGTCCTTGCTTTTAGCTTTCTGTCAGGCCATAGATTGGCTTTTATTCTTTGTACTAGGGCAGTTATTTCATCAATATCTACTGCATTTTCTAAAGTAACTTGTCTACAATAATAGTGATGTAAATGCATTTGGCATTGACTTTTTTCATTCTTTGACACATATTTATTCCTCCCTCTTATGTTTTTTAACGTGTTTCAGTTATTAGCTATTAATAGCAATATGCAGGTATCTAAGAGGCAATTAATTAGCCCACCACATCACAGCCACAACAGTTACTACCAGATTATTCTGTAAAGGTGTCCTGGGGAAGTTTACCAGTGCTTGGGAGAAGATGGGAGACATGGCAAGTGGTTAAACTACTCTTTGTTCTTACATAGGAAAAATGCATGTGTTGTTTTGACTTCAGTTGTGTCCTTTATCTGCAGGGTTCATGAGCTTTCAAAATTTGATTGTCTATTAAAAAACGAAATATTAGAAATCTGAGAAACATCATTCTAATGAGGAATTACTAAGTATGGAAGAGTCCCTCAAAGGAAATAAATGTAGTTGCTGAAGACATAGAACAATGAAATACTTTAAAGGGCAAAAGGAGATCAAGAAGGTCTAAGCTGATATTAGCAGAGACTGTTTGTACTGAACTCCTTGATCTCTACTGTCAGACTGTTTGCTTTTTTTAAACTGATGACAAAAAACCCATTACCAGTCTGTTGCCTCAAATGAAAGAAATTTTACTGGTGTCTGCTTCTCTGAGAAAGATTGGTTTTCTTAGCATTCATCCTTTCTCTGTGGAAATGGTGACAGTGGAAATAGCTTTTATTGTATCAGGACGTAAATATTACCAAAAAAATTAGTATTCTGATAAAAATATGTAACATAGACATTTAAAAATTATCCAAATTACACTTAAAAAGTATTATTTAAATATTTTAAAGTTTGGCATTATTTTAAAATCACTGCTCAAGAAAACAGGTATTTGAGAGCATCTCACCTGTAAATAATGACAATGCAGAGGAAAGTTCTGCAAAAGAACTTGAGAGAAAGATCTTTTGAGTTCAGATTCCTACCAGCCTTTTCTGCTTCCTAGTACTAGTCCTATTCAGGAAAGTTTGGGATTGTTCTTATAGTCTCCACAGTATTGCTGAAATTATCAGAAATCTGGTGATTTTGGAGGTTCTGGACAAGTAAACAGAAGTGCTGAGTATTTGTAAATAAGCATCAAATGCCTTTAACTTAGATAAGCTTCTGCAGGACCTGCACTGCATAGACAAAAAGCAGGTTCATATGCTGTTTCTATTCTCCTCCTCAAGATTATAAGTAAAAAGGGAATATTTACTCTTTTAATTAAATATTAGTTACTTTCCTAAACCATAAACACTGGACATCTCAATCAGCTATCTTAGCTTCCTGATTTTTTGGGGGTTTTGGTGGGGGTGAAAACAGAGGCATAGGTTAAGTGCTTGGTGTCACAAAGAATAATAGCAAGAAGTGGTGAATGTAAGCCTGGAGCTGAATCTCTTTTGAGTCCCATGTCATGAGCTATTGAGTTGATTAAACTGTCACATTCCCTGGATGGGATTTATAATCACTGTTTTATGATGTGTCTCATCTTCTATAATTTATAATGATAAATTACAGAGTCATACCAGCAGCTCTGAGGGAACTCTCTGCTCTTCCTCTTGCACCTCCTGATAAATGTCTTGTCAGGTCTTGACAAACTCTGCATGTACACCTTTGAATATTTTCGGTGCACACACCCTGAAACTCACTGAAAGATACGTCATTCCTACACAAACTCTTTTATTTTGGCCCCTTGCAAACTGAACCATGTTTTAGGACTGGAGTTCATTAGCCAGACTTCTTAGATGCAGGGGAACAAACTGAGGTGTAATTTGAACAAATGAGTTCTGTCAGTAGCATCAAGTGCACCGTGCCTGCCTGAATGCATTTTTCTGCTAAGGAGGTAAAAAGTCTCTCAGAAAGCAAGGTAAATGAAATACACTGGGACTAGCATTCCTGGGGGAGAAGGGAGCCTCATCCTGCCTCATCCTGCTGCTCTTCAAGCTCCTGAAGAAAAGGGAGTCTGGTGGAGTTGCAGTGAAGACAACTGTAGCCACAGAAAATGTTTCAAAGAGGGAGGCCTCAACCTTGGCCAGAGACAGCAGATGATGAGAGGACCCTCCACAGCCATGCCCGTTCCTGCCAGCGTCAATACTGGTGAGGGCCCCGTTGAGCCCATCTGTGGGGGGTGCTCAAGGAGGGTGCTAATAGCTTACAGCTGGCATCTCGCTGCTGAATTTCACTGGATGGCCTAGGGAGGTCCTGGTGAAATACCAAAATCCTTTCAAGTCATTTGAAATACCCAAATCCCTTACAAAAAAGTGTCCTGGGATTATGAGTCACTGAAGAAAAAGTCTTACCCAGTGATCCAAAACCGGACAATTCTCAGCATCCTGAGAAGCACCATTGAAAAGAGACACAGACATCCAAATTTGTGTGCAAAAATGAACCAACCATCTGTTCCCTGAGCCATTACTGATGTTTTAATTTCTACTGCAGGAAGTACCACAGTCACTTGCTGCAGTTTGACGGACAAGGTGGCTGGCGTTTCGAGCAGTTGGACACCGCTATCCGTTTATCACTGAGTGAGGAAAAACAGAGACTGGAATCCCAACTTGCAGGAATTCCTAAAATGCAGCAGAGACTGAATGAACTGTGTAAAATCTTGGGAGAAGACTCAGTGCTTAAAACAATGGACAAAGAGGAATAAATAATTTATGGTTTATGTTTTTAAAAGTATTTTTTTAGTTCAAAGCATTACAAATTCAGCCATTATCCTTTGCATGCATTGTGATAGAGGCTTAGAGCATAGAGCAACACAGCCAGCAGAAAATAATGCTCTGAATGCTATGTAAGACTTTAGTGTTTTAGTATTAAGGAAGAAAGTGGTTGAACTGTGAAAAGAAAATAAGCAAGTGCACAGAGTATAAGATTAGTCATTGCAGCTTATGTTAATTCCTAGTGAAAGCCCGATTCACTGCAAAAAACTACCAACACGCTTAGGTTTTGTAGGTGAATTTTTGCCTGAGACTTGGCTGCAGAATGTGCTCTTGTACCAGGTGACTGTGTGCGTATGATATGCCTGCTGCGCAGAGCAAACCTGGCATGAAACTCAGGCATGGAGCACGGCAGAGGCAGCATCTGGGTGAGTGTGCAGATGCACCCAAAAATCTCATGCGGGTATAAGAAACATTCTTTCAGCCCATGTAAAACCAAACTCCTGCTCTACTACTGAATCGCATACCCACCATTTCTTGCATTTCCATGGGAAATAATGTAATAGGCTGACCAGAAGACACCTGTCTGAGCTACCCACTGCCCTCACGACAGAGAAGCAGGGATAGAGTAAATATGTAATATACGTGTGCTATACTTTATGCCACTATGCATAGCTTCAGAGGCTCTTTGCCCTTCATGATACATCAGTTCCTTTGGGAGATTATTTATGTCCCCGATTTAGTAACCTCTGAAGGGGAGGCGGAGCATTGGGCCTGGCATCAAGTGATTTAGTATTCACTTGACTGAGTCATTCATCAGTTCCATAGGTCTGATCCGGCCAGCATCCTTCTCTGACCCACTTCCTCCACTGGTAAAATCACAACATAGACACTTGTTTGCTCCAAGAGACACTTTGCGACAGGAAGGACTATAGGAGAGGAACTTGTCAGTTTCTGACAGTACACTGAATTCTCAGGCATGGCTGTCCTGACAATTAAAATGCTCGGCACTTACAAAGGTCTGTGAAAAGTTAAGAGCATTTTGTAACCACTAATTATTATGCCTGACACGTTTTGGTGGAGTGGCTGAACACTGCCCTCCCTGTGAGCAGACGCAGCAGTTAACGGCTTTGCTTTCAGATGCTCTCAGTGACTGTCCCATCTGCTTTTCAGATCAGTAGGAACCTGGTCCCCAGTCAGCCAGAAGGTGCTTTAAACAGAAACCCCTAGGACGGTGCTGGCCTGAGTGCCTTGCTGGAGGCAAAACCCAGTGAATTAGAAATAAAGATGGGAATGGATTTTATTGCTCCTGATCTCCTCTCTCTGACTTCAAGTGCAGGAAAATGGGCAGCGAGGATCAGGAGGGGTGAGAGGCTTTGCAGATGGGTAAATGAGCCTTAGCCAAGATGTAGCAATCCTGAAGTTTGATGGTTCTTTTTTTCCTAGAAGTGTGATTCCTTAGAAGATGTCTGTCTTGAGAAGCAATGCATAAGCTGTTAAGAAATGTTAAGAGAGGAGAAATATTTTGGGGGTATTTCCTGAGCTGGGAATCTTTGAGCACCCTGAAGTTAATGTAAGCCATTCCCATTTTCTGATCACTTAGAGAACAAGGGTAACGAGAATTAACTATCTGCCAAATCCCAATCCAGTGCAGTACCATTAGCCCATCTTCCTTCTCACTGGGTGCTCGTCTTGCTGCTTGATATGGCACTTGCAGCAGAAAATGGAATGAGTCTGCTCCCTGTCCTCCTCCTCCAGAGTCTGTGGCTCGAATGTAACCCCATAACTTGTCCTGGTGACAACAGTTTGTTCCTGTCATGAGTTTTCTCTGTAGGGTCCCCTGGGATATTTCACTGACACAGAAAAGCATGCTCTCGGGAACCTTTGAAAGGGATGAGAAATTAAGGTTCAAGATAATAAGATGTTGTGTAGTGAGGTGCAGACCGGGGGTCGCTGCGGTGGTGGATGACATGTGCAGGCATTTTAATTTGCAAGTGCCTCTGCTTGTCCCTCTCCCTGAAGGCGAGCTTCCCTCCTTCTCATCTTCAAAGGAAAATTCAGAACGGCTAAGGAAAAGAAGAAGGCAGCCAAGAATCTGTTCTCAGTGAGCATAAATGAGATGACTGATGGTTTTAAAGCCTTGCACATTTCTGAGTTATGTTTCTGTAAGATGGTGATGAATCAGGCACCTTGTCCTGTAAGCATGCCCTTGTCCCAGCTGCAGTGGATCCTTCTGCTAGTGCAAAGCAAAGGCACTTTTCCTGAGGCAGGAGCTGAGGTGGAGGAAGGGGCATTAGTGCTCCCCACCCCTCCGTTAAGCACTTTATCATGTGGCTGGGAGCTAAACCAGGGTTCTCCAGTCCCAGAATGAGGAGGGCACTGAGAAGTGTTGAACAACTGGCCCGATTTGGCACAGCCCCAGGGATGGCCCTGCATGCTCCCAGCCTCCCACCAAAGCTCTGCCCGGTGCTTGGCTTGTTAGGAGCCGATATGGGCAAGCACAGTGCCTGAAATCTGCTCTACTGGGGGTCCAAGCTGGGCATCCCTCACGGCACAACAGAAACACGTCCTCTGAGGAAACTGTGGTTAGAAGAAGAAAGTTTATTTGCTGTTTTTTTTTTTTTTTTTTAATGAGATTATGCATAAAACATACAAGATCTGTGAATCACTGATGAAATTATAATGAAAACTGAAATCACACCAGGATTAATGTAATAGTATTTTCCTTGAAGTCTTGATGCTTATTTCTTGGATCCAGTAATAGACTTAACCATTCCTATTCAGTGTTATAGCGTAAAATACCCTAACATCTCACCCAGCCATTTACATTTTTGTAGGCATGACGAGAACATTAGAGGCTGGTATGAGAAGAAACCCTTCTCTGAATGGGAACTTTCTGAGTATTGCTGAGCCAGTTTTAGAAGAGTTTTCTCATTAATTTTAAAGTTAATTTTATGGCTGGAAAAGAAGCTGCTATGGAGATTTTCTCTGCAAACTTTCTGAGTTGTTCCAAGGGCTAATTGAGATGGGAGTCTCTGGTTCTGTTTCTGAAGAGTTTTACCTCTGGTGTAATGCAGGGCATAAGGCAGCATATTTTGTGCTGCTTCGGATGCAGCTGGGAAAGCCAGAGCAGAGGTGCGTGCTGCCTGCTCAGGGAGATGCTGTTCTGGAGCTGAGGTGTGGGGACCACTTTGCCCTTGCAGAGGGAGAGAGTCAGAGCAGGGCAGGAGGTCGTGGTGGAGTCCTTTTTTGTGGTGCAGTGAGAGCTGCTCTGGATGTTTGTTCCCTTTCTGGCGTTCAGGAGCTGTGACTGCCTGGGAGGTGAGAAAGTGGCTTTTTGGCCTTCCTTCTGCAGGTCCTATCTGGCTGGAGTGGCCAGGTCCAGCTCGTTGTGTCACAGCATCTGTGCATTCGGGGCTGGACACTGCAAAGCCTCCTGTGAGCCCCTTCTCATCCCCCGGGACTCAGAGCAGATTGGACTTGCCTGGGGCTGCATCCTGGAGCAGTAGAGATGCTGAGCAAAACTCATGCCAGTCTCAGGCATGGAGTAGCTGTGCAATAAAAATATGAAGTACCCACATTCATTCAGATAATGTTGGGATTTTTTGCAAGGATCTTCAGAATGGGAGGAAACATTTGTCGTGCATGGGATCTCAGCATTTTAACCTAGGAAGAGTTCGTTTTTCACTTAGTTTTGGGACCAGACTTGTTCCTGTTTTAAACTTGGAAGCCTTCTATCTGCAGGGGTAGAAACCCCTACATATCTTGTAAAGGAGTTTTTTGAAACTAGTAGAATTTGTCTTTGAGTGAGGAATGAAGGATTGGGTATTCAATGGGATATCTTAGGGAAAATTGCAATAAAAATTATGTCCTAAAGCAAATGAACACATCTACAATCCCCTCAGTATGTCTGAGTGATGATAGTGCATGTCAAAGGCAAGTTTACGAGCCTGTGATCAGAGATTCCAATGGTGTATAGAATGAAATCGCCCTACTGAGCTGTTCATGAAGCTTGAGAGAACTGAACTGCTAATTGAATGTGTCTTTGTTTTGTTTATGTTTGATATTAATGCCTTTTAAGAGCAGACAATTTATAAAGCAATAAATTATGCTTTACAGTTGTAATTTATTCCAACCTCAAATAAAACATGTTGCATTTACTTTAAGTTTACAGTGTTCCTTATGAATCACTCACAAAGCAGTCGGGACCTGCCTGCGTGTACTCTGGGAGCCCCTTCCCATCCCTGGTTTCTGTGCTGGGGTAGGAAAGTTTGGGGTGGATGCTGCATCTTTGTGAGTTAAAACAAGTGTTTCGTTCCTAGATGGGGCTGGTGCCAAAGGCTGCTGCGGGGCTTCCCGCGTCTTGTGCCTGTCCTCTGTGGCATCGGCCTGATCCATGGCAGGAAGGCGACAAGAGCTGCCACCACTTGCTGGGGAGCTCTGCAGTGGGGCTGGGCACCGAGCTCTGTGCTCAGGGGACATTGTCAGGAGCATGAGATCAGGTGGCCTCAGCAGCATCACTCCCAAAGGTGGTGGTTACAGTCTTTGTAAGATAAAGTTATGCGTAAAGCATCAACGTCACAAATATTACAAGCAGTGTAAGTATTACAAGCACAATAACACAAGCAATATTACAAATATTGCAGGCCCGTGTTGGCCTGGGAAAGGAGAGGGTTATTTTCTTAGGGATTAAGATAAGAAAACCAGTTTCTTTAGCTCTTCAGACTGAGGACATCATCTGACTCCTTTGCACCCGGGGCTGTCGTGTGTCTAGCAACTTCTTGTGTCTTGTGTGGCAGGGGACAGTGATGTACTGTGTGTGACCTGAATGATGCAGTTGAGGAGCTCATGGCAGTGGTGGTTACTTGAGAACTAGATCCTTATGAGACTTTATGACGGCTTGTCCACTGTGCCTTCCTTCCAGCTACTGCCCCCACTCTGGTGGAGAGCACCAACAGAGCTATAAGCTATGAGAAATGCATTTTGGGGGGTCTCTGGGTGGCTGTAGGACCATGCTGAGGTTCATGCATTTGAGCAGGAGGAGACAGGCTGTATTGTAGTGAGGGAGGTGAGGTGAGAGCTGTGAGGTTGCACTTTTTTGGTGAGACATGCTTTAGTGTCTGCTCTTTGGAGAGCATTCCTGCTTTCTGGTCAGGCCACCAGAATACTGGTGCCATGTGTTCACTGGAGCCCTGAGCCTCTGCCCAAGGGTTAAGTACTCCCAGAAGAGACGGAACAGCAAGGCTTCTGTCACAGGAGGAAAACGGACTCAGGAAATACTCAGCACAGAGGTGTTCAAAGGCTTCCCGCAGCTGCAATGTTCTGGTAAGTGGGCAATATCTGGAAGAACACCTGACACTGTCTCTCTATGGCCTTATTTCTGATTATGGTTCATTCTGCAGCACATGCTTTGTATTTTTTAAATTAGTGTCTTTAACCTCGTGTAAATGAGACCGTCCACAAGAGGGTAAGAGTATCATATTAAAAATACTGCACCCACCCAGTGCAAGTTTGGTGTGTATGAACAATCTGTTTTTGAACAGGTAATTAAAAAAGGAATAAAGAGATTATGATGGAGGCTGATGCAGTGCTGAGGAACCAGCTGGGTCCTGAGGCTGAGCCCCCAGTGAGAAACCAGGCTGGGAGGAGGGGTGGGAAAAACCAGTCCAGGAGAGCCCATGGGAAGAGCCGTGTGCTGGAAAAAGGGAATAATGAAACCTGTCTTGGACATAAAATAATTATGAAATAGCATGTTACTTTTCTTCGGTTGTCATCAAACATATAAAGACAAGCTGGCCCTGACACAGAATTGGTAGGATAACACTAACAACAAAAGAAAGAACAATTGTTCATTTATTGATCAATTTTAGCATGGAAATTGCCATAGAAGTTATTTAGATTGGAAAGTGTTTGACACTGAATTTATATTTGTTGTGCTTCGGAGACACATTTCAAATAGATCAGATTCATTATGCTTTTCATAAAGATTGGGGTCTTTGGGAAGCAGAAATTATTTCCACCATGAATGATAAGCAAGTTATAAAAGCAAATGCAACCTACTTACTTTTGAAAAAAACAAGCCAAAAAAAAAAAAAAAAAAGCACTAATTCTCTCATATTCTTGTCCTCTGTGTCTCAGTTTGAATTTTCTCCTCAAGTTTTTCTCCTCAATTGTAGCACACTATGCTACAAATACATGGAGTTTATTAGAGACTTCTCTATTGGTTGGTGTTTCCTGTGGTTTTTCCTGTGTTTGGAGATCTCTGTCATTATTATAGAGGTTGCACTAAGCCATCCTTCCCACCCTTTTAGCCCGCTCTCTGTCCCCACAGGGATGGGGGCAGCGCTGAGGTATCCTGGTGCTGGTGCCCTCCTTCCTGGGAAAAGTATAGCACAAACGTAGGTATGAGCAGGAGAAGTCCCCAAGCATCCCATGGCTAGACCCTGTGAATGTTTTTTATAGGTAGTCAGCAAACACCTGTAGAAAATTCTTAAGAAATAATCATAGAACAGTTAGAGTCAGAAGGGACCTTAGAGATCACTGAGTTCCAGCCCCCCTGCCATGAGCAGGGACACCTCCCACTAGAGCAGGTTGCTCAAAACCCCATCCAGCCTGGCCTTGAACACCTCCAGGGATGGGACATCCACAACTTCCATGGTCAACCTGTACCATTGACTTACCACCCTCACTGTAAAGAATTCTTCCTAATATCTAATCTTAATGTCTCCTCTTCCAATTTAAAGCCATTACCCCTTGTCCTGTCTTCTGCATAATATCTGCACAACTAAAATGACCAGTAGGTAACAAGGTGCTAATGGGAGATACCAAAGTGCAACAATTAGTAGTGACAAAGCTGGGCATTGGGGGGTGTACGCTCATAGTAACAGGACACTCTTGTGCTGGACAAATGTTTCCCACTATAAGTTTATGCAATGCCAGGGTAGTTTAAAAATAACACAGCTCAGACTTATGAAAACCAAATAATCTGCTTTTAACCCTAACAGGTGGTCATCAGAAGCTCACAATTGCTTTTTGTAACGTCGTTTGGAGTATTTCTAGGTAACCCATAAATATAATAAATTGTTAAATAATGACATGCCTTGTCTGAGCTCTGCTATTCAACCAAAAATCCCTTTATATCCAGTATGAAGTGGCAGCCACAGAAGCAAAATCATGAGAATGCCCATTTCCTTCCTAGTGCAAAATGAGCATACAAGGAGGTGCTGGCTCTTCCTGGCCTATTTTTATACTGTAATCATGTTACAGGGCATTCAACCCCTGTCTAATCGCTAATCTTCACTTATGTATGTGCCATATGGCTCATTGCTGAGCATCAGAGGATGAGGGCTCTGTTTATTAGACTCGTCTTGATTACATTATTATGGGTGGAAAAAAAAGAGCAATTAATGCATTTCATGCCAAGATGAAAGTGGAGGCAAAGCATGCTGGGCTGGGAGAGCAACTGTGCTTCCCTTGTAGAAACTTACTTCCACGGACATCTGAAGGGAGGTTCAATTCCTCTTTCAAGTCATGGGCTGAAAACTGCTTGTCTGAGAGAGATTTTAATTACCAACCAGGAAAAAAAAACTCTGGTGGCATCATCAGTTTTAAAGGTATTAAAAAATGCCTTCAAGATGTTCTCTTGATCAATCCAATCTGTTTTTGTCAGTCTCCTGTGTCCCACTTGCCCTGCTCGGATGCTGAGCTGCTCCATGAGGATGGAGCCGTGCTGGTGAGAGCTGCGTCCCCTGGCTCCCCGTGGCCACCAAGTGTCTCTGGAAGCCTGAGGTCATCGTACCAGCAAGGGCTTTTCATAGAATCATAGAATCATTTGAGTTGGAAGGGACATTAAAGATCATTGAGTTCCAACCCCTCTGCCATGGG
>BJBW01003199.1:14888-125080 GCA_004320125.1 Scolopax mira | reverse complement strand
CCTCCAGGGATGGGGCATCCACAACTTCTCTGGGCAATCTGTTCCAGTGCCTCACCACCCTCACTGCAAAGAATTTCTTTCTGTTGTCTAATCTAAATCTCCCCTCTTCCAATTTAAAACCGTTACCCCTTGTGCTTTCACTGCACTTCTTTGTAAACAACCCCCCTCTGGTTCTTCTGTAGGCTCCCTTCAGATGTTGATAGTCCACTATAAGGTCTCCCCGGAGCCTTCGCTTCTCCAGGCTGAACAACCCCAGCTCTCGCAGCCTGTCCTCATAGGAGAGGTGCTCCAGCCCTCTGAGCATCATTGTGGCCCTCCGCTGGACCCCTTCCAACAGATCCATGTCCTTCCTGTGTTGAGAACTCCAAAGCTGGACACAGTACTCCAGGTGCAGAGTAGAGGGATAGAATCCCCTCCCGAGCCCTGCTGGCCACACTTCTCCTGACGCAGCCCAGGACATGGTTGGCTCTCTGTGCTACCAGCGTGCACTGCCAGCTCATGTCTTCAAACCCCTTCCCCTCCAGCCAGGGGTTATTTCCTAAAAAAGAGCCTTCTCACTCTCCTGGTTTCAACTCTTCTTCCTCCTGTCAAAGTTTCCAATGGCTGCTGAAGTTCCCAGGGGCTGGTTAGAGACAAACCAGATCAGATGTCCTCTTACCTAGGACATATTTCAGGGGTGTGTCATCAGATACCTGCCTGGCCTGCCATGAAGTGTAAGGCCATGTTCAAAGCGCTTTGGTTTGGTTTGTTAAAACCATGTTTGAAGACATGTGTTTACTTTGCTAATTCAGAGCCTTAAGCTGCTGCAAGAGGCATAAATGAGATGCAGAAGTTGGAAGGAGACAAATTCAGACTTGAACGAAGCCAGGACAGGTTTTGCTTCTGATGGGCGCTGGGGTGCTCCAGCAGAAAGTACCTGTGTGGCATGGGGCGTTGTTCGATGGCATCTCTGGCTCGTGTTAGGCCATGCCAAAACAACCCCTCCTGGCCAATGGGTTGTTCTGAAAATGGGAACTCTGGTGCTGTTGGAGTCAGTGGGGCTGCAGGACCCCATGCTTCTCAGATGGCATCCTGAGAAAAGCTGCCTGTGAGTTTGGGAGGAAAGGACTGAAGACCTGGAGCCATGAAGGACAACTATTTCCAGCTCTTTTCCTGCATTTGTGGGCAGGCGAGTACAGACAGACCCAATCTGCCCTGCCCTGGCTCTCAAGACAGCACGTTTAGCCAGCGCTGCCCACCTCAAAAAGGCACTTCTTCAGGCAGGAGCTGCCTGGCATTGCCCAGAGCCGGGCTGAGCACCATGCTCAGCTGCCTCCAGGTCAGAGCAGGCTCCTGCTGTGCCAGCCTGGAGCATGGACAGAGGATCTCTGCTGTCTGCATCCACCTGCCCAAACAGGTCTTAAACTGGCCATAATCTGTGTTAGTGCTCTAATCCCATCTGACTGTTGTGATTGTTTGAAGGTTTTTTGGATTCCTTGTGGGTGGAGGCGGAAGAGGCACAGCCACACTCTCTCCTGAAGAACAAAGCATGTATGAGCAGAAACTATTTGCTTTGTTGCACTCAAACCTGTGTCCTCACCCATGGGTGAGAACATGACTCTGCCATGTGCCGTGGAGACCCTACAGTCCTAGAGTCTCACTACAAATGCACTTCACCAGCAGATGCAGGAATACTTAGAGCTGGGAGAGCTCTTCATCACCTATGTCTTGCCTCTTTTACCTCAATCAGTTTCTCCCACAGTTGGCCAAGCACCAGATTCAGGCATAAATACAGAACCTTTTGTGCAGTCCTACAGGCTCAGATTGCCTGTTCCACGTGTAATGCTAAGCCTCAGGAATCCTGTTTGGAAAAGTGCTACTGACACTCCGTCCCAGTGGGCTTCTGGCAGGAAAGGAAGGTGGCACCGAGTGGAACACCACATTGAGCAGTGGAGCCAAATTTATCAGCGATGAAACGCAGGGCAGGGCAGGGAAACTAAGCAAAACAAATGTCTGGTCTGTGAAGCTTAGAGTCACCAGGCTTCTCTAGAAATTCTTAAAAGGTTTCCTTAATGACACTGATTAAATTATTAGAGAGGAAGTAGCGAGAAGCCATTACTGCTGAGTGTGCAGACTTGTATCAGTGCACCATTGCCAAGGTTTCTCCCGAGTCAGCTTGCTCCCTTCGCTGGATAGCTGGGGTAATTTTGTTGGCAATCATCTCCTGTGAAGATCATTGATAGTGAGTGCATTCTGATGGTGGCATATGCAACTCCTTTTGCCCTTTGCAGACTAAGAAATTACCATTACTTTCAAGCACAACACTAAAGTGGAGACTGCATTCATGACCCTTAATGTTAAGAAGACACTTAAGAGTTTGTTTTGCATGAATATAATACTAAGCTACTCTTGGGAATAACCAACTATGCAATACACCATGGAATATATAATTGGTGAGATTTGAAATCAGAATTACTCACAGATCCTAAATTCCTCCCCAAATTATTTTCCTCATTGTTTGCATGTTACATTACTTAATTGGATGGAATCTGCATCCCGATCAGCGCTGCTCTGGGCAGGGCTCAGCAACCATGGCGTTTCCCAAGACTTTCATGACTTTGTCTCTGCCAGGCTGATGTTTTACTAGCCAAATACTTTGTCTGCCACACTTAGGAAGCCTTCAGTGGAGATGATGTAAGCTTTGCAGGTGTAGATGAAAGCCAAATTGAATTTGGCCGTTGGTTATGCCTTGTTGTGTAGGTCTGACATGACTGATAAACTGAGAGGGAAAAACATTGGGGAAAAAAAATGAAACAGAACTCAATTTCCTTCCAGTTAATTCCAGCACTTGAACTGGTGCTGTCTGCCTTTACAGAAACCAGCTGTAGTAGGCTGGGAAGCGTTCTCACATTGCCTGGGGCATAGCTTTGATCAAACAACCTCAGCTTGCCTCTCACAAAGCTTTCTTCACGCACCTGATATGGGATCCTGCCTCAGATAATGAATCATAATGCATTTAAAAGAAATTAAAGGATTCACGTCAAACTCTGCCTCTAATCCAAACCAGCCCCTTGATCATCCCTGCTGTGTGCGGCATGGCAGGGCAGCGGCAGTCCCAGGCGTTCGCTCACAGGCTGAGCACCCACAAATGCTGCCATTTGTCACTGCCATCTGAGAGGCAGCATCGCTATTTCAGGGTGCATTGTTCCCTCTGGCTCACCAGGTTGTTTGAAGGGGTAGGAGAAGTGAAATTAATTTTAAAACGACCTGACAGGAGGGCAAAAAATCACCTTAATTAAATCTCATTCACTCTTCCTCTCATCCAGCAGGCAGATGGTGCTTCCCTCCCGCACTTTGCAAAGGTTCACCCAGAGAGGCTTCCAGAGACAGCCCATCTGAGACCATCAGAGCTCACTTTCAGTCAGGCTTCCACTGCAGGGATCACTGACGCTGCCTGTCTGTCCACGGAGCGGAGAATTTGCAGACAACAGGCAGGATTAGAGGGACAAGGTCCCAACCCTATCCTTCCGTGGTGAAATAAGGAGGTCTGATATTTTTTTAGAGGTTTTTTTTCCCCTTGTGTTTGTGCTTCTATTTATCCACAGCATCTTCATCTTACATCTCGGGCTGGCTTTCTCAAGAGGAGGTGCTGGGGAAGGTCCCTAGGACAGTGCTGGCTGCCATACACACCCAGGCACTGCTTTTCATCTGGCTTTGTCTGTGATTCATATTTTCAGGCTTTACTTTCTGGCTGTGAAGTTAGAAATAGGTTGCTTTTATGTATTCTATTTTTTTTTTTAAAGCTATGGCCTTCTCCTCTTTACTTAGCTTCACAGAACTGGAATTCCGGGAGCGTGGGGGGTCAAGCTGTTAGGAGATTTGTAATAAAGAAAGGGAGAACTGGCTTTGCTGAGGAAACAGCTTCCTCTGGGCCCTTTCAGCTGAAATGTTTGCTCTTGATTGCAAACACAGCTGCCAGCCTGGCTTCCCCAAAGGCCACGTCCTCCTGGCCCCAGCAGAGGCCAGCAGCCATAGTGGGGTGTCCTTCTGCAGGGCTTCTGGGGGAGGAGACCTTGCCAAGGCACCCTGCCTCTCCGCCAAAGCCCCCTGCCATGGTGGAAGCGACTGGGAAAGGGGGAACAGAGGTGAGGTTAAAGGCTTGGAGGCTGAAAGGGCAGCTGCACATCAGAGGAGGGAAAAGCCTGCGGTGCAGCAGAGGGAAGGGAAAGGCAGGGAGGAGGGAAGCCAGGGAATGCTCCCCCTCTGGGGGCAGCAGCAACTCTCTTTTGAAGACCAGAAGCAGCGCATCTTTGAAGTTTGTTTCAAGCTGAGTACATAAGAGCTCTGGGGGTGTTCACATCACAGAGATGCCTGGCACTTGTGCCAGGGATTGCGCAAGGGCTGCCATGAAGTCAACCAAGAATGAAACTGAGGAACCACTCCCCAGCTGGAGAACAGGGGTGGGACTGCCAGCCAGGGTCCCACTTCTTAACCAACCGCCAGGGTGAGGTGGAGCAGCTGGGAAACCACTGTGGAGACACCTCATCCCCACCCCAAGGGAGCCTGCCCACAGCCAGCGGGGTTGCTGCCCACCTCTAGTGAATCTTTAGAGCCAGACTGACTTCAAGCCCCTGGACCACAGGATGTTGGCCAGCATTGCAGGGGCCAAAAATAGTATAAACACTGCTCTATTAACCCATTTCTAAAACATTTTTAGACCCCTAGTCCTTATGGGACACAAGATGTCTTCACAAACCTCTAGCCTCATGCACACGTGACCACAGGAATGACTTTCTGACATGCTATGGTTTCTCTACCTGGACACCATCACTTCCAGCATCCTCATGTCACGCTAGAAGACACTCGTCCCAGGCCACCCACCTTGATCCAGTGATAACTGTGATGAGTGTGTGGGGCACAGGGACAGACTGCAAGGGCCACCTAATGCTTTGTGTATGGCATATGCTGACACGAGCACCCACAGCACCCAGCTCCCCATCTCCCTGAGTAGGAGGAGAACAGCCACACTGGGTGGCTGTTTTGTCTCTGAGACACAAGGCAGTGCATGAAAGCTGTTGGTGGATCACCAGCTATCTCAAAGGTCCCTTCCAACCACTAAGATTCTGTGATTCTGTGTGATTCTGTGATTCTCAGGGAAGTGAAATCACTCTTTATTTCCACTGTAATCAAGATTTTTGAGAGCTATCGTTATGCCTCATGCAGATGCAGCACCATTCAACGCTGCCAGCGCTGAGTTACACCCACGTAGGTCGTTAGGTATGTATGTCCCCTGGTGACTATCAAACACGTGTCCTGAATGCCACGGCAAGACCGGAATGTTCCTAAACGGCTGGTTGCTGCAGCCTGGGAAATACGTGGGTAAAGTTTTATGCTGTTTGTGCCTTTTTGGCATCACCTTCCCTCTGCATCCAGCAGACACTGCCCCGACACGGCCGTGAAGGCGCGACACACATCTTGCGTAAATAAATGTGGAAAACGTGTTTTGTGGGGAGCGCTGCTGCACGTGCCACTGCCAGTTACTGAGCATGACGAAATGTTTCCCTGCCTGTTCTGACTGAGAGGTACTTCAGTACCATTTCCCTGGTGATTCAAAACCTGTTTCTTCATGCTTCAACACTGGGTGCTGGGGACGACTTGCTCAATCCATTTCCAATGTTGGAGTTCAAACATTTCTGTTACTGACATGAAGCAGGATGGAGCAAGGTTTCAGGTTTGCTAACGCCACACCTCAAGCAGCCTTGCTTAAAAATAGTGATATTTTTTGCAGAACAGCAAATATTGGATTGTTATCTTTGCGTTTCTGGCTTCTGAGGATATGGCTAATCTAATTTTTCTTTGCAAATATAACTGCTGGATGTTTTCTTATTAACCCGAAAGGATTTTACGCTTGCATAATTATGGGTGTTCAGGAGCTTGGGCTTCATGGAAAACAACGTATCTTTGAAATTCTATGCAGAAATATGTAAATAGGAAGATTACGTATCAACATATATTCCTTATATATTTTGGTCCTGTGACTGTAATGATAATCAGCTACCTCTTATTTTGGCATGAGCAACAGCACTGATTTCCAGTCAGGTGAGCTCACTCTCCCAGCATGATTAGCTCTTTTCTTTAGTTTTTGATAGCATCATAATTTTAAAACCTCCTTGTGTGTTGTAGCCTTCAGGATGCCTTCATGAAAGACTTCTGTAACAGAATAATTTAAGGGCTAAGCTGAAACAGGGTGACAGCTCAAAATCTGCAGGATGGGTACTTTTCCCTGCCCAAACATGAAAAGAATGATTGATTAGATGTTTGCTAAAAATGATTGACAGTGAATATCTATATCTGCTCTAATACCATTCTAGTTTGTGAGCTTTAATGTTTCTGTGTTTGCTGTAGGGAGGGGCTGTGGTTAGTTAATCCGCGAGGTATGGGGCGCACTATCAGTGTTGCAGGAAGTGCCATATGTCACATTTTAAAGTTTTAAACCAAAACATTTTTCTGCACAGGCCTCCCACACCGTGGGTTTGGAAGCCTTGCTTGGGAAACAGCACCTCTCAAGCCATTGCTCAAGCCAATGAGAACCAGCTTGTTCAAGGTGTGCCTTATACACACCCTGTTCTGCTATATAATTCATGGTAATTATATGCTCACTGAAAGCACAGAACAAAACCATAACTAGGAACAAATACACAGTCTGGGGAAAAAAAAAAAATCTTTGGTCTGTAATAGTTTTTAAATAGATGTCACTTGTTTTCTCCTGCAAAAGCTATGGTTAAAGCACAACTGGACTCGTGTTTCTTGCCCTCACCTTTGACAAACTTTACTAAGAAGGAGCACAGTGTCAGATGTTGGAAGAAGAAAGAGGTCTCCCAGAGAAACCTGACCCTCCCAACTGGCATTAACACAGCTGTATTTTTCAATATGTGGGGGGTTGCTTCCCTATACCCTGGCAACATCTCTGGTTTGATGTGTGTGTGGAGCAAGCAGGTGAAGGAGGCTTGAACAGGTGCCAAGCAGAGCGGAGCAGGGCTCACTCTCTCTTTGTGCTGCTGTAAAGGGTGCCCAGCACCATCCAGTTTAAAGGGCAGAGTTGGTGACTTCTGCTTCCTTTTAAAACAAAAAGCCAAGGTGCCAGACTGGGGAGGGCAGAGCAGCAAGCCCTCGGTGCCAGCAGAGATCTTACCTGCTGCTGGGTGCCACAAACTGTGGCTGCACACTCTCCTCCTTGCATGAGGCCATAAACCTGACCTTTATGCAGTTGCCAGAGTCTCTTATTGCTCCTGGTTTAATCATAGTGAAGTATAAATTTGTTTTGAATTGCTGGGCTTGGTTTTATTTCTCAGGAGTTTGTTTCCTAAGGAGAAAAAGCATGGAGTCATAACTCTCCCAGTTAGAAGTACACAGGCTATTTAATTTAATGTAGTTGCAATACCATATTTTTAACAATTAGTCCCTACTAATTAGTTAATTACACTGTCACTAGTGGAGCTATGAATAGCTGTTAAATTCTATTGCTCAGTGTGGTGACAGAATTAAGCCCACGTGCAATGAGATAACACTCCCTACAGACTCTCCCACACTCCCCACAGTTGTTACTACAGAAAAGATGCAAAATCAAACCCAACCTTCTCTGAAGTATTTTATATCATGACATAATTTTGAAATTATACCCCTTAAAGAGCCCAAATGGCACCAGAGTCAGTGCAGCCTCAGCCACTGGGGTTGGTGTTTCTTGGACACCCTGGGGATTGTGTCCTCAGCAGTCCCCCAGCCCAGCTGGGAATGTTCAGCTCTGCACAGTTCCTGGATCACTGCAGTACCAGCTTTTTGGGATCCCTCTGCATATCTTGTGCCTTGGGAGCATGGTACAGGGATGGTGGTTCCAGAAGCTGGTGCCCACAGCTACAGGGAGCAGGCCTGCATATGCATGCTCAGATGAACATGTATCCATGCACTATCATGTTTTTATTTCAGAGCCATGGGGTCTTGATATTACGAATGTGTCCTTCATGTGATAATACCCATATATTTTCAAGAGACAGGGAGGATAAAGCCCTTTTCCATCCGAGGTCCGTAAGTAGTGCAAATGAGACTTTAATCCCAAGATCAAGAGAGCAGAAGTTCTAAAGTGGTTTTACTTCTCCACCACAAAGCTGCTGAGACCTCCACAGTAGGATGGGGGCCCAGCATGGTTACAGATGTCCTTTTATCATCTGTCATGCTTTTTTGTCAGCCTCCATGTTGGTGTCCCATGGATCCTGAGCAGGAGCTGGGCATGTTCCCGCCGTGTCTCCAGCAGAGGTGAGCACCAGCAGTCCCTGGACCACAACCTCTGCAGCTACACTGATAATGCTCTGCACCCCTGGAGCTTTTAGGGGGAATTAGAGCCCTGCAGCCACATGGCCTTCGAAATATAAGTGCACACCAGTCCACATACCACACACTGTGATCATTTTGGAAGTACCCAGAGTTTGTATCACCCTTATTCAATGGCTTGTGCATAGATTCCCATGAATGTTCTTATACACAAATTGCTTTTCTTGGAAAGGGCATAAATCTGTAAGAGTAAATCGAGATCCCCCTCACTAAAAAAAACCAACAAACAAACCACAAACAAACCCAAACAAAAAATGTTCCTATAAAGAAAAACATCCAAAACAAGTCACCTGATATTTTAGAAAGGAAAATAATATTCCAATTTATGGAACTAATGGAATTCCAACTTATTCCAACCAAAATGGTCATAAGACTGTGGCAATATTTGCAACAATGAAGATACAGAATGGCATAACGGCTGCAGGTAACCCAGAGCATTTATTTTCAGTTGAAAAACATTCTTTGTGAAAACTGCCTGATTGATAGGCTAAAAATGTAGAAGGATTATAAAGAACAGAAATAAAAAGCTGTATGGACTAACTACATTTTGCAAATCAGAGGACATGGAAGGAATCTGAATAGCTGAGTTTCTTCATCTTCCAGTTCAAATAAGTGGTGCAATACTGAACAATTTTAAGGGGAGAAGAAATAATTCTATTATAAGGGAAATTTAATCTACCCAGGGTAGTATGGTGCCACTGAAGATCACTCAGGAAACTCACAAATCTAAATGGAGTAAGATATTTAAATGACATTTTACTATAGACATTTTTATGCAAATTAACCCACATGACCAATGCTGCATGTATCTTCAAGTCTGGAGCTATTTAAATAATACATACGGATAGATGATGCAGAATCATTCTAAGTTGATTTACCTGTTTCTTCGCTTCTTTTGAAATGTTAATTACATTGTGACAGAAAGCTTGGTGCTGTGAGACAAAGCGGAAGGGTTTCAAGACCAAAAATATGAATGCTAACATTATGTGGATTAATAATCAGAAGAAAACAAAGCCAACAGTAGTGGATTTTAACCATAAATGCTGAAAAAATAATTAAGATTACTCATGATCTGTCTTCATGATAATGAAGGTAACTTTTTTGGAAAGAGTTTGTTTTCTTTGAAGACCTCCCTCCTCAAAAAAGAACAAAATAAAACAAAAAACCCAACCCAAACCCAAAAACTACAAACAAGGAAAACAAACAAAATACTGTACAGTTTTCACGTTTGTAAGAAAAGCTTGAAAATTTGATGTGAGTGTAGAATCAAAAGGTAAAAAAAATGAATCCTCCTGTTTTTAAAAGTGCAAGTATTTGGAGTTTGGTCTTCTGGTTTCTTAAGCCTGTCCTCTAAGTGTTGATTAATTTTCATTTCAGTGAAAGCAGTGAGGCTTATCTGTGAAGCACGTAACTCCACTGGGTGAGTAAGGGCAGTAGAATCTGGCCCGAATGAATCAGCCAAATAACCATAATTATGTTAATAAGGTGCCTAAGGCATTCCCTTAGTGTGCACAAAACTGTGAGAGACGTTGAGCTCCTGATGAACCAGCTGCTCTTATCGGGAGCTGGGATGCTCCTTCCTGCTGAGGATGAGTTCCTCTGTGGCTGGATAAACTGTGGGAAAACACTAAAATCGAGACATGCAGAAGACAGAGCGTATGGAACCACCTCAGCACAAGTAGCATTCAGCACTAGGTGGTGCTCTTTTCACTACTTAAATGGCTATTCAATGAATATATGAGAGGAATGGCCTTTTTTTTTTTTTTACAATACTGTGTCCCATTTGTTACTGTGGGACTTCATCTAAAGAACAGAAAAGTCATAAGCAAAAATGTAAAGCAAACCAGAATGATTTCCTGTGTTGATTAGTCATCACCTGTAAACCCAGAGATGTATATCAGGTCATGCAGTCCATTTCTCTGTGTGTTCGCTGCCGTTGCTCCTGGTCCTTTTTTTCCTAGTGCTATTTCTAGTGTCCCAGGGGTGAAGGATTTCTTACTTCCCAAAAGAGATTCTCTTGGATCCACAGATAGGATACTGCAATAAAATTTATTCCTGAGATCCTCTATGGTCCCTTTATTTTTGTGTTCTTCCTCTCAATCACAGTATGTGTTCCATGCTAAGTTATTCTTTCTTCATCGCCTCCACGTATTTCTGCTCTTTAATTATGTGCACTGTGGCTGCTATTTAGTCAGGGAAAAGTATATATATACAAGAAATTATTTTAAGTCTTTTCCCTTGTATATCAGTCTATCGGTCAGTATAGGTCTTCCTCGTTCCTGTTATCTCTCTACAAACAACCTCAAGTTTGTCAATTTTATTTTAGCAGAGCCTCATAAGAATCTTTGCTAAGATCTACTTTTTCCATGAAAAGTCAATGAGATAATAACTTTGTTAGTTATGAAAAGATCTAGAAGAATCTCCTAATACAAAATGACTCCGTGATAACAAGTGGTAAATGAAATTTAGAGCTCAAAGACAGAGGAAAAAATAGCCTTTCATTTTGTAGGGAAAAAAAGATAAATTTCATTATTACCATACAGGAAGAGAATGTTAGATGGTAGACAGCAAATGTCAGCTCAGTGCCTGTCAAGCAGGCAGCACAGTCTCAGGACTTATTTGCAAAAGGACTAGTAAAAACAGAGAACATCTGTGTGCTAGGTTGTGCCACGATCTAGCCACAAGTTTTGAAGACCCCAGTAGACCTTGCAAGGTCCCTCAGGCTCCCAGCACAACACTACTTGAGACAGGGCAGGCAGATCCAGAGAGCAAAGCCTGAAAAATGACAATCAGTGATGCTGTTTGGGGAGAGCACGTGTACCTGGCCTCTTCCTCTGGTCCAGTCTCCAGATCAGTCACCAGAACTGCCTGTTCCTTTTATTATCAGTTAATAGAGGCATTGTTCACAAATCTTGTCTAATCCTTTTTTATGCCTGCTAATAGCCTGCTTCCCCAATCTCCTCTGGCAATGAATTCTGGAAGTTCATTACCAGCTGCACATAAAAGTGCTTTTTTATTTCAGGAGCAAACTATATCTACACTTCCTGTCCCTAAATGCAAATTTACATAAGATTCAGCCTGTCACTGTTCTGAGTATTAGCCTGTGGCTTAAGCATTCCCAAGCGACACATGCACAGTGAGTGGTGTGAAAGCAGCTTCAAGTAAATACTAATGAAAACAACGCTCATTTTGTTGCATATTTCTTGGGGAAAGCAAGGAATGGTTGTTCAGCCATGGCTGCTACCCGGACAAGTGAACGCCTCTTCTCTGCCTACGTGTAGCCCAGCACAGACCTGGGAGCACGTGTTTTCTCGTGGGAAGGGGAGGCGAGGCTCTTGCAGCCTGACACAGGGCTTGGCCCTGGCTGCTGCTGCCATGGGACAGCACATGGTACAGCAGTGGTCCTTCTGCAAACCCTGCTTGGGAACTCGGAACTCCTGCCTCTCACATCTCCTGCCTCGTTACATCACCGTTTTGACTACACTTTTGATTTCATGAGTCTGTGTGACAGACTGCACACACACAAACACAGAGTAAAGCAGCTCATGCCATGCCTAATCTACAGCTGTCATCCCTTAATTTATAAATTCCATGATGCTATCAAAATAAAGACTCTCATTTTTGTCTTGCAAGACCTTTTCTTTACCCGCCCAGGCCTCTGTTATGCAGGTGACTCTCCACCCACTCTCTCTTCTCCAAGCTCCCGTGCTGCCTGTGGCTTGTGGTCCCAGTATTGTTTAGGTAATTAGTCATGTCTTCACCCACCTTCCATCCTTATTTTTTTGTTATTACTATTCATTGTTTTTATTGCGGTAATGCCTAAGGATGGCAATTAGGAAATAGGAGATCATTGTAAAAAAGCCTCCAACAAGCTCTAACCCAAAGAATTCACTATCTGGGGCTCAGGCACACCATGACTAGTGAGTTTCTATGCACGTGGGAGGAAGCCTGGGAGAACAACACAGCAGAACAAGTTGTTTATACAAGCATAAAACTGGCCACTGAGTAACCTCTACTAAAAGTCATTAGCAGGCTCTGCAGGGAAAAAGAAAATGTCCTGGCCTCATTGGAACTAATTTCATCTCTGTATTTATACCAGAGATGGAGAACTTAAAACTTATTTCATCTGGCATGTGCTTGGGGTTTGATGCTTGTTGCTTAAACATGTAAATGCATTTGTTTCTGTCTTGTCTAGGGCAGAGTGGCAAAGCTGCCCAGAGGAGGTTGCCCTGCGACTGCTGATGCTGTGCTCACCGTACCATACAGGGCTCCTGCCATTTGGTACCTTCCACGAGGCTGAGCCAAAAACTGGAAGCGTGGTGGTGATGGAGGAAGGGTGAAGGACAGAGGAAGGATGAGGATACTATTGGGAAGGACATTATGAAAAATCCATCATGTTGGGTAACTGTATCCTTAAGGTAAAATTTGTGTTGTGCAACTGCGACACATTCAAGTCTGAACAGCTGGTTCTGGTGAGAGGCACCAGAAATTAATTTCCTGTGCAGCTCTTGTATTAATAATTCATCTCACTAAGGTGTGTTCTAATCGTATTTGCACAGGCACAGGAGTCAGCCCCAATGCTGGTTCTGACAACCATTTCTTCTATGGGCATCTGCAACTTTCCTGGGCTTCTTGCCTCGATTTCTCCTTACAAGAAAGGGGAGGAGCCAAACTTGCTTTGGTTCAGATCTGTAAAACAGTTGGCCTACTTACCATTCTGTTCCTTTGGAGATGTTTTGTAGTCTTTTGCAACAGCATGAAGAAAACATCGCATTCAGTCATCCTGATCTAGGAGCGTTTTGGGGTTATTTCAAGGTGTTAATGAATCAGGCCCAAGGATCAGGTTTAGAATCTCAAGTTTCTGAGCCACAGGACAGAGTTCCTTACAAAAAACGGCAGGACCTGGCTAAATCTCAGGAGATATTTAATAACCCAAAGCTACTATAAGGTCTCATCCTGATAAGATTTGAGTTATTTTCTTTCTCATACCATGCTAGATTTTATTAATGTTATCATAAATGATTAACCTAAATTACTTTATTGTAAAAACTACTTCCTGACTTTTTTATCCTTCATCTCCATTATTTATATTCTTCCTGTAATACCTGAAGGGATTTCCAGTTGCCAGCGTAAATTTGCAAGATTTTACGGCAAAACAGCTGATCATAACTCTCAGTTAACCAACAAATTCTTAAAGCGCAGTGACATAAAAGGCATATTCATCCTTAGTGTATACCCACTGATATGAGTCTGCTAAGATGATGCAGAGGCAGTTTTCCTCAGATGTGTGCTTTACCCTGTTCTCTTTCTTGTATTTTCTTCTAGTCTAGCAATTTAGTGTGGATCTAACGTATATGTATTGCATAGGATATAATGCAATAGGCAAATTTATATAAAAATATTTATCTTGATATAATTGTCTTAGTGTGAACAACAATTACAGTAGTACAAACTGCAGCAGTCCTTAGGCCCAAAGGAAAGACAAATAAGTGTATGGGCATAAGAATGTTTTTGTCATATGACACAAACGGTCTGAGCTACCAGGAGCAGAGGAAAACTGTACTGCTTTGTAAATAGGGATATAATTCACACAGTACAATTTTTGTGTGTAAAAAGCGTTAGTACATAAAGAAATTCTTTCTTTCTTCATCAAGTGTAGTGGTGGATCTAGCAGCTCTACTCCCATGGAATCTTCTGCTCAGCTCCAGATATGATCCCTTAATCATGTGTTTCCTTCCTTTGTATTTTCTCCTTTCATTCATTTTCTGGAAGGTGGATGGAAAAAAAAAATCCATCTCCTTTCTTCTTGCTTCAGAGGTTCCTGATGCTGCTTTTCCTCTTGTGCTGACCAGCTCCAGACACAACCCTGCAGAGCTGTTGCTTGGCTCTGACTCCAGGGATGCCTCTTCCTCCTCCACCCTGCCCTCTCTGGTTTCTCTACCATCTTCTCTCCACAGTTATCTCTACTAAACCAGCCTGTTTCCTTTTCTTATCTGGTGTTATTCTGATCCTATAAACATCAAACTGGCAGTCCTTGCTTCCTTCTCAACTTTGAAATTACCTTCCCCCATCCTGTCGCGAGCCAAGTGACAGTTTCCTTCAGCAGTCTGCTTTCTTTTCCACAGTTATTGGAAGCAAAGCCTCCCCTGTTGTGTTTTTTAGCTTGCCAGTTTAGAGTGGCTTAACACTTTTCTTTCCTCATTGTTATTTAATCAAAACTCTCAGTGAGTGATGGGAAGAGAATGGAAAGCATTCTAAATGTCTTTTATAAGCTTGACTGCTTTCCAAGACCCTGTAGTTTGAAATGAGGACCCAATCAGAGAAAAAAGAAAATACTTCTAGAAAATCCTTAAAAATCAAGATGCAACAGTTTTGGGAAGTTTAGTTTAGCTTCTAGCAAAGGTCTTTCAAAAAAATGACTGTGGAAAAGCCATAGGTTTGTGTAAGCCCAAGGCATCATATAGAATGCAAATAGAAGTTTCACTGCCAAGTAGAAACGTGGAAGCACCACATGAGTTAATGTTGAAGAATTTAGTGTTTATTAGATAAAATGGAGTAATTATTACTGATGAGTGAATGTTGCTGATTTAATTTCCATTGGCAACAGCTCATGAAACTCAGTCCCAAAGGAGTCCAGTTACCTTTCCTGTGTCAGAAGATACTGGAGTATGAGCAGTTACTGGGTGTCAGTTTGTAGAATTATGACAAACAAGGAGAAAACTAGAGAAAATCTGTGATCACAGCCAAAGTCTCTACATTTTTTTAAACTGTCATGAATGAATATGATAAAAAAAATTATCATTAGAATTTATATATTATATCATATTTGCATATACATCTAGTTCATGGTAGGTCATTGCAAATCATTGAATAAATTGTAGCTTGTATGTGTCTAAAAAAGAGTTTATTTGATATATAGATTCAAGAAAAAAATAGTCACTAATGAGATGATATTTCATGTGTGTGAATTTGATAACAAAAACTATGCAGATGATGAGTTTCAATGACCTTCAGAACAGCATCAGGACTGTTCTTCTACAGCGTTTGAACATTTCATATTCCACTGTCTGTATCCAAAAGAATATCTGCCTTCCGTAATGGTGGGCTGAGTCCTTAACTTGACAAAACCTAATAACTTTGCTTGAAGCCTTCTACCAGTTGTGGTGTAATTGGTCTAATTGATACAGATTAATCAGAAATTAGTGATTTCATATAGCATTTACAATCTCAATGAAATAGTGACACCTTGACTACTCAGCAGAAAAAGCACTAGAGAACGTCGTGGCTGTATAATGAATGTCAGGCTGTTACCTGATAAGGTTTTGTACAGTGAAATCTTACACAAAAATCATTATCAAACCATTACGTGATAGATCCTTGTGGTTACGAATTGTCTTAATGCCAGTATCTTCTAACACTGTTCTGTTATTTCCATCAACAGAATCTCTTGTCTGAACTAAATGATATTTTCAGGTCAAAGCAGGTCAAAGCAGGTCAAAGAACTAGGCAACCTTAGCATGGCCCTAACTAACAAGTTGAACCTTTGATTAAATTGGCTTATTTAGAACTGATAAAATATCACAGTTAAAACATTTGAAGTGAGGGCTCTACTATTGTAAGTGGTCTACTTTAATTAGATCCTTTCCAAATCAACTGGTACAGCATCGGCACAACCTAAACAACTTGTCTGCACACATAGGTCAAAATGCATGGCTGGGACTCTCCTCCTGAGTGGAGTCAGCTTGGCTCATTCAGGCTGCCCAGATCTCAGACATTTTAAGCAGCTTCTCATGCTTAAAGGACCTCTCTGGGCAGCTTCATCATCTGTGCAAGATGTGCACGTGTGTGTGTGTGCTGCTCACCCTTTCAAAGCCAAGTCTTTGGTTGCCCTGGTGGATGAAGCTTATGCTGCTGAGTCATCTGGCAGGAGGATGGATGAGGTGACAGTGTTAGAGCCATCACCAGGGACGGCTGCCAGGGAGGGATGTTTTTAACAGTTCCTCCTCTGAGCTCAGAGCAGGGACCAGAGCTGGGAACTCCATTCCTACTCCCAGCCTTGCAGTTTGTCCCCTCTCTGAGAACCTCTGCAGTTGGTCAGGGGTGACCAGAGGTGGCTGGTACCTGTAGTGTCGGAGCCACAGGAAAGGAGTGCTCTGCTGCAGGTCTGCTGATTGAGGAACACAAGGGGAAGGGACCTTCTGGGAAACCTCATTCATTAGCTGTGAGATTGGACAAATCTGTAAATGTTACAATACAGCTTTATTAAAAATAAACAAGACTTTGGCAATGATTATGTACTTAGTGAAAGAAAGGCGGTGATTGTGCCCTTATTTATTCAAGTTAATCCTTCAAGGAGATGAATAGGATGCTGGAGAGCAAAGGCCAACCACATTATAAGAAATGGGAAGCGGAAGAACTGATTGAAGGTTCCTGGGGCAGCCAAGTTAACTGGACAGCAGACTGCTTGTTTACATTGGATGAGTTGGGAAAAACCAAAATCAAATACTTTATTCTAGCAAAAGGATTGCTTTCTTTCTAGCAAAAAAAGGATTGCTTTCTGGAAATTGTGAACGCAGAGGAAAATCTGTCATTAAAGAAATAGGACCGGAGTCTTTTTCCTGTTTTACACCTGAATGGTCACAAATCAGGCAATTTGTGTCAGGAAGCTGGATGTAACTTGCTCTAACACCAGCGAACTGGAGGCACTGAGTTAGCAGGGTTTCAGAGGCGTGCTCAGGGAGACGTGGATGCTGCACTGGGGCCCACCCAGCCAACCATGCTGTGTGAGAGGAGAGCAGGCAGGTATTGGACAAGGTACAAATTCGCCTTGAGTGCATTTGTTACATTAACCTTGTAGCTGTGTCAGCTGAAAAAATGCATTGGATACCTTTTGGATAAGAAAGTGTCCAAGTTAGTAACGCTATTACAGAGGAAACATAGCGACCTCCCCTCTTCCCAATTTCCTTAAGCCTTTATATAAGCCTTGATTTGTAATTCCAGTGTAAATAAATGATGATAACCTAATTATGCCACAGGATTCCACTCACTCTGGATGGGCTGCAGGTATTTTTAAATAGCTCAGTGGGATACAAGCAGATATATGACACAGTCACGAGTGTTTAATCTCCACTTGGTGGAAACGCCCTGAACTATGAGCCTTCTATTACTTTCTTTTTGAGGCTCTTTTGTGTGAATGGCAACACAGTTCACCTGCAGGAGTTGTTCGGGTGGTTTTTTTTCCTGCTATTTTGCCCATTCTATGATATATTGTGGAAGAAAAAAGAAAAAAGAGAGAAGCAAAGCATCTGGCCTATGTCATTAAATAGAGAATCATGAGCTGGGAAGCCAAGGGAAATGTATGCTTTGTTCTGCCTGTACCAGATTCCCTTGGTGGCTTCAGACTGAACTATTCTGCCTTTCAGAAAAACATAGTCTCAGTGTACCTTGGTGATTTGCTACATAAGATGTCAGGTCTTTGTATGGTGGTGCTGCTTAATTCAGAAGAAAGGGGAAGATGTCAGGTCTTTGTATGGTGGTGCTGCTTAATTCAGAAGAAAGGGGAAGACCATCATTTTGCATAGCAACTTCCAGGTGGGCCGTTTTCCAGAAACAATGAAATGTCTAAATGAGTAGAGAAAACTAGAAAAGATAGATAAAACAACTATGAGAAACATACAAAGTAACAATAATAAAGCTAATTTCTTCTGAGAAGGAGGGACTTGCCTTTTGATAGAGCTGGGATGTGGTTAGAACCCCATCCCGCCGGCAGGTTAGACCTCACCTGCCCATCTCTGACAGAGGTTGGAGCCTGGGCGTGAACAGCCTTCACTATCAGAAGCAAAACTTGAACTGCAAGGTTTTTAGCATATCATTACAAATTCAAACCCAGGCCTATTCTGATGGAAAATTTTCCTTAGGAATGTGAATTGTTTTGGGAAAAATAACCGGGCTTGCTTCCTGGCAGAGATACGATTTGCATCAAAAATTAATGTCATCCGCCCACTCATTTTCCAGCCTCAAACCAGGCGTTTCATTAGTGAAGCGAGAAGGGCGATGCCTGGCTGGAGGGGCGAGGGCGAACAAACCTGCCGAGCACGGCCAGGAACATGGGAGAGCTGCAGGGGGGTGGTGAGGACCCCACAGGGCCCGGCCAGGAACCAGGAGGAAGGAGGACACCACGTTCCTCGGGAGAGGGAAGCAGGTGGAAGAGCAGGTGGAAGAGCAGAAAAACCAGCCCTGGGAGAGGGTTCGGCTCCTCACTCCCAGTGGGGAGGCCTAGAAAACTGTGGGCAGAGCCCTCAAGTGAGGCCGTGCACGCGCGTGTGCAAGAGCCACCATACCTGTTGGTAGCATGAGTGAAGGACTGGGGGAAGGATGAGTGGTGTGTGCAGAGCACTGCCTGCAGGTGTGCAACTGCCACGCTCATGTGCCTCTGGGGAAGAGCCGCCCGTGGGTCAGGCACCACCAGTGCCATCATGTGTGCCCTTAGCTGCCCACAGGCAGGTGTGTGTGCAAGAGGTGTGTGTGGGGCTGTGTGTGCGTGCTGTGGAGACTGAGCACCACACATGTGTGTGTTTGTGTAAAGGTGTGAACCAGGAGGGCGTGCAAGATGTGTGTGGGAAGGGCTATGCAAGAGGAGTGTGTATGGAGAGGGTGGGTGTGTGGGTCTGTGTGGAGAGGGGTGTTTGTGGAGAGGGGTGTTTGTGTGTATGGAGAAGGGTGTGTGTGAGGGGTGTGTGGAGAGGGGTGTCTGTGTGTGGAGGGGTGGTGCGTGTGGACAGGTGTGTGTGGAGAGGGGTATTTGTGTGTGTGGAGAGGGCTGTGTGTGAGGGGTGTGTGTGTGAGGGGTGTGTATGTGTGTGGAGAGGAGTGGGTGCATCTGGAGATGGGCACACGTGAACAGGGGGTGTGTGTCTGTGTGCAGATCCGTGTGTGCAGTCGCGTGTGTGCGCGTGCAGAGCCGCGCCTAAGGCGGGGGGAGAACCGCGTGTGCAAAGCCATGCGCGCGGGGACCCGTGAGCGTGCAGAAGGGCCGCGTGGGCAGAGCTGCGAGCGGGCAGGGCCGTGCGTGTGCGAGCAGGGCCGTGCCGGGGCCCGTGTGCCCGCTGAGGAGAGCCCTCTGAGGCGCGCTCCCCGCCGTGCCCGCGCCGCCAGGGGCGGGGCTTGCTGACGCATTGCGGCTGGAGCGGGCCGGGGCGGGGGGAGCCGGACCCCGGCGGGGCGGGGGGCGGCGGCGGTGGCGGTGCCCGGGGTCTGTCCCTCCGCCCGCCGGCGGGCTGACTGACAGCGCTCCCCGCCCAGGGACTGGGAGGGCCGGAGCGGGGCGGGGGGTGGGAGGAGGAGGAGCGGCGCGAACCGCCCTGCGCTGCCGCCGCTCCTACCTATTCATTCAGGCACCTAAAATGGCTGGAGAGAGGAGGCGGCGGAGCGGGAGGAGGAGGTGAGGGGGGGCAGAGCCACCGCAGTGCCCCCACCTCCTCCCCGGTCGGCCCCTCCTCGGCCCGGCGGTGCTCCCCGCTCCCGGCGAGGCTGGCGGCCGCCCCTCGTCTGCCCCCCGGCACCATGTCGGCCGTCCAGGACGAGAGCTCGGTGCGGGTGGCGGTCAGGTAAGCGGCGGCGCCGCCTCTCTTTGAGGGGGAACCGTGGGGGCGGGAGCGCTCCCCGCAGGCTCTCACCCTCGGGTGACCGCGGGGATGGGGACCGCAGCGAGGAACAGCTTCCCCGCAGAAGGAGCGTGTCGCCTCGGCTCCTGCTGAGCCTCTTTTTCCTTGGAAATAGCCAAGGGGAGGGAGAGAGAGAGGAAAAACCAACCACCCAGCCCTGTCTGAGGTCTTTCTCAGTCATTTCGCTCTGATTTTCAGCAACGACCCTAAAAATATTCCAACTAATTATAGCCCGGTGCCGCAAGTGCTTACTCATGGGAGTAGAGCGGCGCCGTGGCTGTGGCGGTACCGCATGCATCACGCAGGTTTGCCAGAGCGGGTCCCGGCAGACTGGTGTTTTGAGGAGGGTAAAAAAAGGCTTTTAGCCCTCGGAGGCTGCGTCTCTGACCCTACATCGGCGGGGCTGGACTTCCATAAGGCTGCTAAATACATAGTCGAGGTATATGTAGAAGTCGTAATGGGAGTGGAGCTCGTATCGTCTTCAAGCATCAGCTAATTCAAATTACTCTTTTTATCAGAGATAAAAATCTGTTGTTCGTCAGTGAACTCTTGGCTCTTCTTGGTTTTCTACGTGAAGAAATTATTTTACTGTTTGAAGAACTTCCAGATTAGCCCACGGATGCCTTAATTTTCAAGGTGTCTTTATGTGATTCAAACATGAGGAGCAAAAAAAGAAATATATATATTTCTATGCATGCATATATATATATGTATGTATATGTGCACGCATGTCAATATTTGAGTTATGATTGTGATAACGAGTGACAATTTATATCTTCCCTTTAAAGAAGTTTCTTGATGTTATATTCTGATGCGCTTGGAGTGTTATGCCACAAGGAATCAGACTTAAGGGTAAGGTGTGTATCTACCGATGGATCCTTGGAACCACTACATAATTCGTATATAATTCAAAGATCGTGCAGGAAGACAAAGAGAGCAAATCGTTTTTTATCTGAAGGGTATAGGAATAAGCAATGTTACTGCGTGCTCTTGTTGGTATGTGCGTGTGGGGGGAACGGTTCAATAACATTTTCAGTAAACAGAGAAACACCGCCCCTGCATGATAACATGGGGTGTGTGCTGCAGTTGTTCATCAGAGTCCATAGCATTCTCTATGGGGAGAGATGCTTTTGTGAGTGTTATCTGTTGAAACGTTTTTCACAGAAAGCACAGGGAGGTATTGTTCCAAAGCATAATTAGGCTGTATTTTTAAAAAGGAAAATATGAGATAGGTGTGAGCCTAAAAATAAGCTGTGTTAACAGGTTTACAGACTGCTCTGTCATTTGAAGAAAATATTAAATATGTTCTGAGCCAAAAAAAATAGCGATGTAGAAGCTCATTTACAAATACAGAGGTTTGTTGCAGCTAGGAATTAAATAAAACCTGCTGGTGCAAATACATTAGTAGTTGTAGGTGTGTGACAAATAGATTAGAAATAATATATGGCAAAGAGTTTGTAAAAGTGAATTAAATTCACCTAGATGTAGCTCTTGAAAGCAAATCCCTAATGTTGCAAGGCTTATTTCTGTAATACAATCATCTAACTGTCATCTTCTGTCTGAGTGCACTTTGCTAATAATGAAGAATTGCATCTTTCCTGTTCTGCTTTTTTTTTCCTTTTGGCAGATTAACTATTCAGGCACAAGATTTCTCCCTCTTTACTTAGCAATTGTGAACAAAAGCATGCACAATGATTTTTTTTTTCCCACCAGTAGTTCTTTGTAGATTATTATTATTTTTTTTTTTTTTAATTTCAGGTTGTGTGTTTTGCACAGGCCTATAATTCAACTGGTCTTGCAACTCACTGTATATCAGTGCCATGCTATATCGTGCATTATGAATTACATTCTGTTTCCTTGTTGGTTTTGCTTTTTAGCTCTTTTGGTTTAACTAGGGCTTAGTTCAGTGGACTGTTGTGATGATTTAGTCGTTGTTTTTGTGTGTGCCTTTGCTGAATAAGGCTTGCCCTGCAGCAGGACCAGCTTTTAGCCTGCAGCCCCGGTGATAGTAACTGAGGTAAGATGCTGCAAAAGCATTGCACCGAACTTGCTGCCAAAATGAATGTGCTTAAAATTTAAACACAGGCTACAGGATAGACATCACTGAAATTGTTTAGCAATTTGTTGTTTTCAGAACCTGGTTATCTCACTTAATGGTATACAACAGGTTTCAAAAATACTTCATTCTTTCCAATTAACACCACCTTTAAGCTATCATCTTGTATGCTAATTGCTCCCCATTTTCTTTAGTGTAATAATGGGTTTGTGAACGATGAACTGAATACTCCGGTTTAGTGAAGCATGAAAGCTGAAAATAGTTTAGCAGATAATCCAGTTGCTAATGTTAAATACCCCAATTAAGAAAATTCTTTCTCTATTGTCAGCTGCCACTGAACGATTTCTGGATTTACAGTTTTGATGATGGTGTGCAACTTCAACAAAGAGTTGCTCTCTGTGGGACTGTGTATAGTGTCAATTTTCAGATTAATTCGGAGGGTGCCCGTGATAGTTATCTAATCAGATAGATAGTTTTAACTGTGAAAAGCTACTGTTTCTGTAAATCTGCAATTGCCGTCTTGCTTTTGTATCTTTTCAGCATATGAAAACTAGCTTTTCCTGAGGAGGCTATGAAATGGTATAAACTTCAGAGTTCGTATTTCTGGAACCAAGACCCCAAAAAGGATACAGGTTATAGTTCCTAATTCTTGTTTCTTGCCACTTTAGTGGTGTCCACAGCCAAAATCCAGCGTGTAGACTTCCTGCATGCTGGGTTGATGAAGTTCTTGCTTAAGACTGAGATACTGACACAGTGCTGTGTTTTGGGGAGTCCCTGTATGATCTACCCGGGGCCTGTTTGGGGTCACTGCACTCAGTGCCCATACGCCTTCGGTCAGAGGTAATGGTTAGTGCCTGTCCTCACTCTGCGTGGCTTGGACCTGTAGGGCTAGAACATCCTAGGAGTGATGATCTAAGAAGACAAGACAGTTTGGCTTACATCCTTTGCGTTTTTTGGACACATGCTAAACAAGGGAACTCTTGGAGACCAGTAATGTTTAAGTGGAGCTCGCCAGAAGACTTTGCATGGAGAACTGCTACCTGATAAAGCAGGGAAGGATGTCTGTTACTTGGATCCTGGTAGGGAGAAGACATAACAATGTAGAATGTTGAAGTAAACATCCATCTTCTAGTCCTTCAAAGGAGGAAGGTGGCCTTGATTCACTCTGGGTCAGTGGGGACCTCAGAAATACTACCTCTTAAGTTGCTGTATGAAAACCAAATAAAGAATTAAGAAAAATGTGAAAAGATTAATAGCTGTGGAAGCTGACCAGTAGTCTGGAAAAGTAAGGTGGTTACTCAGACACGCTTGGGTGGAGCGGACAGTACCAGGACATGAAGTGACAGTTGATGAAACTAAAGGAAGTAGGGCTTTGGCATTGGGCTTGTTGCCATTGTGAAAGATGGAGGTCAGTTAAAACTGTCTTAGTGGGCAGAATGCAAAGAACCAGGGGGGAGAGCAAGTAGAGGATGATGTTTTGTAAACGGATACATTTAATGTCATTGAGCAGTAAAGAGCAGTGAAAGTTTCCACTTTTCATCATCCTTCAGCATCTTTGTGTATATGTGCTGTTTTCCCTACTTTGCTCTGAAAAGGTGAAGTGTTGATGTTTGATAAGAATGGAAATTGTGTGCAAAATGTAATGGATCTACCGGGCTCCATTTCTAATAACAGTGGGAGCAGTAACTGCAGCTAATGAATTAAAACCATCCAGCGTCTGTTTCTGGTATTCCAAAAGGCAAATTAAGTACTCTGGAAAAATTTATTGGTTACTAATTCAGTTTAAGTTTAGGAACAGAGATTTTTTTTTTTTTTTTTTTAATCTAGTGAAGCTGCTTGTGTCATGAAATCAGGATACATTGTTAACTTTTGATAAGGCAAAGGGGACATGTTCATCCCTTGTAACCTTAGCCTTCCACTGCAAAGGTTTGTTACGGGAACATTAGGTTTTTTCTTTTCATACTGCCAGTTCTTGAACTCTGTAACCAGTTGGACTACTTTACTTCTGCATTTATTTTTTTTCCTTTGCTAGCTTCTGTGTGTGTGTTTTTTTTTTTTTCTCCCCATACAGAATCCGTTTGTTGCATTGTCTCTGTTTACCTTTTAATCTTTTGCATTCCTCTTTTTCAGTCTTTTTTTTTATAATAGCTTTTACAGTGAAGTTGTTCTCCTCTGTGCTAGATCCAGCTAGTGGTAAATACATTAGGAAAGAAGCAGCTGAGTGGAAAGAACCTGTCTTTTTGATAGGTGTGTTTTCAAGCATTTTGATTGTTGTTGAAATTGATTTTCTTTCTTGGGCTCCTGTTCTGCAAAATCTTAGAGCTGTGTTTAAGCTTCCTACCATGAATAGATCCTCAGTGTCAGCCGAGTGGCCATGTATGCTGTGGTGTATATATATCATAAGCTTTGGAGGGCCAAGGTACTAATTTCATGCTTCCCATACAGTGCTAAGCACTCTCATAAATCATTCTGTAACTAGATAAGCAACAGATTACAGTACTACTTATTGGCTTCTTAAAATGAATCAAAGATTTCCTTTTACTGGACAATAGTTATTACCACCTGTAATCTTGTGAAGCTGTTTTTTGTGGAAAATGTCTCAAAGTAAATGTATTGATGATGTTCAGCAGTCTATTGGTAGCAATTGTCCTTCATCAAAGATAACGAAAATTCTTCAGCAGTATTAAATAGTAATTTTCTGGGGACATGTCAGGTGTTGGGAAATAACTGGTTTTGATAGAGAGGCTGTTAGCAGAAAGCTTCAAAAGAGATCTTATTTTTGGAAAGCTCATGTTGCATCTCTTTTGTTAGTTTTGATGCTTCTCTTTGCTCCCTGACTTAAACAAACATTCCCTTGTCCTTCCCTGAAACTTTACCCTACCCACATGTTTTGCATTTTAGCTGGGGAAAAAAAAAAGACACGACACCATCTGCTGCTGAATTAATTCGAGTTTCATCATATCTGACTTAATCATCCATAACTGATATTGCTTGGGGCAGGCTGAAATCTGTGATCTTGCTTTCTAGGAAATAAATTTCCCTTTCCACAACTCATGTGTTGTAAACACAAACTCAGTTCTTTGAGGGAGGGAAAAGAAATCCTAGTTGGATATTGCTCTTGATGTCATGTATTCCTTGCTAAAAGATGGATGTATCTCGAATTTATGAAGAAGCAGCAGCAATGAGTGGTCTGTTCATACTTGTGGATGAATTCTATTTCTAACTTGGCTTTTCCCAAAGTTTGTGGAAGATGTGGGCATTTACTTCACTTTGAAAATCCATTGAGTTAGCCATCAATTTCTATATAATAATGTTTTCTTTACTACTTATGCTTTGTGGAGAGCTAGGTTTTATGCTGTTAGCCTAGACATTCCTTTATTACTGAACCAAGGCTTTACATTTTCAATTTTTTCTTTGTGACTTCTGTAAGTTCTTCTATAGTCGTTGAATGGCCCTCGCACTTGAGATCAAGGGAACCTTGCTCCCTCCCTTTGCTTTCCCTTTATTTGCTTTAAGCATTTTATAGATTGCCTTTGCTGCTCACTCAGAGATGGCTGCTGGAATTCTTACTTTCATATTCTGTTGCCTGATTACTGCTGGGGAAATAGTAATTTTAAGTGCTTTTTTTTTTTTTCCTTTTTCTGTCAAAGGGAAAGATTCAGTATCCTGCTGTATCTGCAGCTGCCGGACCAGAGAATTTTTTTGTTCAGCTAATATTTTTCCTATGTAAAATAGTTGCAAGAAGCTAAAAGTATTATTTGAACTGGTGAACAAGAAAATTTAATTAGAAAACAAACCAGATCTGAACAAGTTCAGCAAGAGTAACTACATGAGCTGTGCCCTTTTCATGTGCTCTCTTTCTCTTCTCCTCTATAATTGTTTTAAGTCTTTGTTAATTTTCTTCCCATCCTTCCTCCTTTTTTGTAACTCTCCATGTTTATTTCCACTTTTCCCTGGTGAAAATTTTCTGGAATAAATGTGTCTGCTCCAGTGTAACTAAGGGGAGAAACGCAGCCTGATTATTATTATTTTTTTTTCCAAACATGTTTTCTTGTTTGATGTGCTTACCATAGCAACAAAATGCAAATGGAGAATGGTGAAAGGATTTTAAGGTCAGTGTCACAATGAGTTTGATGCACAGAGAAGGTCTATTTGGTGTGTATTTTAAAATGTTTAAAAACTGCAGATGCAGAGCTAACAACTGATCAGCATAAAATATTTCCTGGATAGACTCTGTATGGAAATAAGGAGTGAGGAGCGGGTACCATCTGGTTCTTTATTTTGTTAGCACCCTCAACGGATTTGGTGAAGCCTGCCACTGCTGGAATAATTAATTTTTGTTTGAAGAACACTTTTTTTTTTTTTAAATCATCTGATAACTGCTAGGCTTGCTGTTTGGCACAATGGGCCCTTTAAGCATCTTTAGGTCTTTAAGTCTGCCTAACAAAAATGAGTGACATGTCCCTTGAGCCTGTTTTCTGTGGAGTTTCAATCCAGAAAGCTGAGAGCAATGGAACCTTAGCATAGGGTTATGATATTATTGTTCTACTATGCACAGCAGTTCACGTGCATTCAAGTTGAATAGTGCATTTCCATTGTTGAATTTTCAAACAGATTAAAGGATTTGTTGTTTTACTTTTTTTTTTTTTGTCTTGCTGATGGTTCTTGTGTTCGTGCTTTTACAGGAACCCTGCATACTCCAGTTGGTTAGCAAGTACCTAGCTCTTTGCAAGACACTTTAGATTTAACATAGTCTTTCCATACTTGCTCTTAAATAGTTGAGGTTCCTTGAGATGCTTTTTCTTGAACGCCGTAGCTTTGAGGGACACTTATTTCCCCTTTCATTTATGTTCAACATAATTGATCTGTTAAAACATAAATAAAATATGATTCTCAAAGTGGATAAAGGTTAAAGGACTGTAGCATGCTATATTGCGACAGTTGAACTACCACAGCTGATCACAGGGAAGGTGAGGTAGGCTGATAGGACTGGACAGAAAATGTTTCTTTCCTGTGAGTCATCTCAAATGGAAGAGTTTGATCAAAGAGTCTTCTCTGTTTACCTGGTCTAATCTCATTCGGGGATCTTGAACAAAGGTCTTTACACATTTTGGGTCAATGCTCTAGCAACTTGTTTATTATTTTAAGTCTGTGCATTTTTTCATTATTTTCATTAACTTTTCTCTTTTGCTCCCATTTCTAACCATGGTAGTTGTCTTTTGATTAATACTACTAAAGCAAAGTTAAGAGAGCATCTTAAGCCGATAATGTATCTGTGGAATATTAATGTCGGTCAAGAGACTATATTGAAGTATGTGACTTTTTAGCAATGTTGATCAAAAGGTTATGCAAATTATCAACAATTTAAAGTATATTTCTAGAGGACACTCTTTTATATTGCAGATAATGAAATATAGTCTTGCATAATTCTGGGGTCACTAGCAAACCTGCTAAGAAATGTCCCATGTACAGTATAACCCATAGTATTATATTGAATGTAGGAACCCAGGTAAGCCATTTCTTTGAAGTATTTGGTACCACATTGCCTGTGAGACTGCATCTTCTTGGAATAAAGTGATGGGAAGGTAGACTGAATTAAATAAGGTGTCTGTTTATACAACTTATTCAAAATATTGCGAATGAAGATGTTACCTAATTAACTTTGTTTTTCAAAGTCAGTAGTAATTCATAGCATACATGTTGTTGGGCATTTCTTGCCTTTAGCATGGGAATAACTAGGAGATGAGTCCCAAGACCTTTTATGTGACTGAGTAGCTCATTATGCCGAAAACCTGGAACTGCTAATCTCTTACTCAATACTATTGATTAAATATATTTGCCAACGGCACCAGTGCCTCTGTCTTAGTTTGTGCTTGATTCTGTCCTAGGAAAGAATCTCTGTGTCTCTATCTACACCCTTATGAGGATATGAGAGGGCTATGAGTGTAGGTAGTGAATCTCTTGCCTTTTTTAATATTATTTTCCTGCTCTTCCTTCTCCATTCCCCACTGGTGCTTTCTGCATTACCATCTCAGAATTGTCATAAGCTCCTCAGGCCAAAGATGTAGATTTAAAGTATAGTAAATGCTTATGATGTGCTATAAATAATACATGATGTAGCATCATGAGAAAAGCAACTGCTACTAAAATCACTGAGTTTTTGTAGCCTACCTTCTGTGAAAAGTATTACAATTAAAAATTCTGTTTTGCTAAAGCATGTATCTGGCTTTGTTTCTCCCTCCCCGACCATTTGTTTCTGTGTGAGGAGAAAAATAATCATGCCTTTACCAGACTCTTTCATCTGTAAGATATAGTTGACTAGTTTGTTATGTGTGTTTTTTTTTTTTTTTTTAACTTGCTAAACAAACCATACATTACTTCAGTTTTCACTCTACGGAAGTTGTCCAGCTAAAGTTTGTTTTGCTCCGTGCATTCCTTTTGAAGTCTGGTCTTTAATATTATGAAACCATTATTTTTAGGCCCTGGCTCTGTAATGTGATACCTTAGAATTTTTATGTTTTAAAATTTTTTTTTAAAGATCTTTTATCTATACACATTACTTTGCAGACTAGGGATATTAATATAATCTAAACATCTCCTGTGTTTTATTTTTTTTAGTTACAACTATATTGTGTGTGAGTGACTGCTATATTAGAGAAAGGCTCGTTTGTTTTGTGAGCAAACTGTTTGAAACATTAAAGACCAGAAAAATATATTTATGTTGGATTAAGGAGGAGTAAATAGCTGAATGTATATATATTTCTGGGCATGATAGAAAAGAGAAGGATTCTGCTTTTAACAGTGTTTGAAGAGGTAGTAGATCAAAGAGAAGGCCACCTGTTCAATCTGTATCACTTAGAGCACAGCTTATCTTCTGTCTAAGCTCATCAGTCAGCTCATCGCTCAGAAACAATAAAAATTGCCATTTTGATCTTCACTAGCAGAACTTTGAATTCAGCAAAAGTGGATTGGTGTTCAGTGAACTCTAAAAAGCAGACTTGAGACAGGGCTGAACTGGTATTGACAGGCAAACTATTTGACAATTAATCATTAATATAATTAAATGTCACTACTTTTTCTTTTATACTCCTAAAAGCTCCAGACTTTTGTTTGTGTGGGTGGTGGTTGTTGTTTTGTGGGTGGCTTTTTATTGTTGTTGTTTTTCTTTCTTTTGCTTCCCATACAGTCCCCAAAGTGATACATGTTGGCTGGTCATCTAGTTAACCTGCTGTCTTGGCTCTACATTTTAAAGTGTAGCTGTAGATATATTTTGTTATCGTTGTTAGCAAAGCTTTTAAGGAACAGATGGACTTCTAATTGTTCTCTAAATGTCAACAAGTAAAGCCTTGGTAGGCCCCAAAGAAGGAGAAAAGCTGCACAGTTGAGAGCTTCAGATGAAAGTGCTTTGTTCTGTGCTTGCAGGGCTGGCCCATGCCAGGCTAATGCTTCTGTTGGTTTTTAACTCTCAAGATTCCTGAATGCTGAGATGTCTGTTTTGGGAAGAGAAGACTTGCATACAATAGTGTTGGCCTACATCTTGGATGATACTTGACTGAACATAAAGGGCCAGTGCACTTTTTTTGCTGCTACTCTAGGGAACAACTCAAGTAATAATGAGTAGTGTATAAAAATTAAGCATGAAACAGCAGTGTTGTGGTAAAAGAAGAAAATTAGTGTGTGTGGAAACTGAAGATTTTATGTAAGCTGCAAAGTAATCCGTATCTTTTGTTTAGTACTGCTAATGAATTAGCTGATGTCTAGTGTTAGGTTGTGGATGCTGCATTTCGAGAAAAATGTGAACTATCTGGATGCAATTGAAAAGAGAAGGGTAATGACTGTCTAGAAAATTTGACCAGTACCATAGTGTGAGGTATCATGAACGCAGACTGCCAAGAGATGTGTCTTGAAATGCCTAGAATCAAATACAAAGTATAAGGGAATAAATTGTTCTTCATGCTCAAGGTGAAAGGTATAAATTACACTTTAGTGTAATTACTGGCTTAGCTTACAGTAAGAAAAGTAAAAGATAGGAAGACAATTTTCTGTTGTAAGAATGGATGGCCTGGAACAAATCTTCTGTGGAGATGTGGAATTGCCCATGTAGGAGACTTTTATATACAGTTCAAGCTGATAACTAACTGCCAGGGACATTTTGGACATAGTTGATATTACCTTGGTCCAGAAAGGTAGAATGGATGAATGAACTATGATTTTTCCAGCTCTCTTCTATCCCACTTGTCTGTAATTCTGTGAAGCTGCACGTTGAGTGCCAGGACCCGAATTCAGCACAGTCTGGATGAGGTATTCAGACACTGGAATATGTTTACAGAAGTGTAAAAATGCCCATGTGAATGGCAAAGCCCTATAGACTTGGAAGGGTAAGCTTACACTAATTGAAGTTCAAAGGGACTTCAGGAGGTCATCTGATCCAACCTCCCACTCAAAGCAGGGTCAAAACTGAACTCAGACAAGGTTGCTCAAGGCTCTAGCAAGTTAATTTTGGGGGAAAAAAACCCAAACAAAAAATGTCTGAGGATGGAGAGTCCTCAGTCTCTGGGCAACCAATACTTGACTGTCCTAATGGACAAAATATTTTCCTTATGCCAAGTTGGGAAGTCTCTTGCTTTGGTTTATGACCACTGCCTCTTGTCCTCCTGATGTAAACCTCAGTAAGGAGCTTGGGTCTGTTGTCTTAGTAATCCTCTGTATCAGAAGAAAGTAGGCAGGGACCAAAAGCCAGGAAGATGTTGAAAAGCTCTGTGCCTATGAGCTATCGGAAAGGGTGAGATATGGGGCACAGCTTCAGCAAGGGGGGTGCAGCCTTGTCTCCCAGTGAGTTATGAATGAGTTCTTGGGGGGCTGATAGTCATCCAGTGGTGCTGGTGATGTGTTGTAAGCACACACAGAACGCAGTACTAGAAGCTTTTGTTTGTGTGGTTTCTGTATTCTTTCTGTTCTAAAGTCTGTTCCTCCCCATCATTCAGCCCTTCCTTTCCTGTCTTCAAGGCTATTTCATGGTGTGTGTGATGTTGCTGCTGCGAAGGCATTTGGAGTGAGACTCAGTTATGGGTAACAATCTACTTTCCTCTTCTCCTGGCAGGAATGTGTGACGGTCACCTTCTGCCTGCATGTTCTCTGCCACAGTTTAAGCTCACTCACCCTTTTGGCCAAGCTGACTAGTGAGAATAATTAACCTCCAGCCCTGTTTAATGTTCCTGTGCTTTTCAGATGTTCATGTTCTCCTCAGCTATCTCATAGAATAATCATGTTTGTTTCCCTGTTCCCCAGACAGTTCATGTTTCAGTTTTTCAGTTCTTCTGGCTTGTTCAAACAATATCTTTTGTAAGTCAGAAAGAAATGCAGACAAGTATCAGTGGTTTATCACATGAAGCACATGATAATCTTGTGCATCGGTTACTTATCTTGGAACAGTTTCTTATGACTTCTTAGAAATGAATTATAACTTGCATTATCAGTTTTTGGCTTGTCTATTGAAAAATGGATTTGAAAGTTGTATTTATTTGAGTTATGTGTGCATGTAATGTGTGTGAAGCACTGGCAAAGTTAACATTCAGCTTGGTTTTTATTATTGGATGTCTGCCTGGTATCCTTGTAAGTATCTGGTTGAAGTTCAATCTGTTTAAAACAGAGGAATTTATTAGTAGACTGTGGAAAGTGCTTTTGATTTCTCAGATTGCAGCTAGGAAATGCTATTGGCTTCCAAGTTTTATTAGATATGTTGAGGAAATCTGACTAGTTGTAGTCTAGCTGAACAATTAACTGCTTTCTTTTAGATGTGTATTCTGTCATTTATGAATGCATTTTTCATTTTAAGATTAAACTTCTGGGCAAGGCTATATGTCTAATCAAGGAATATCCAGTGGGGCAGAACGCTTGTAATGTACTGCACTGTTTTAGTGAAAATTGCTCTTCTGTTTTGTTGTCCCCTTGGTACAGAGGGGATGGTCACTCCAGCACAGCAATGTGTGTAAGAGGTCCTCTCCTTTGCTCAGAAGTTACATGAATTGGCATTGTTATTTTTCCATTCTGAAAATAAAAAAATAAACTGTAGGATCCTGACTGTTAACCCACTTTCTGTTCAAAATAGCAACAGTGCTACAATTTTCATTTAGTTTATTAATATCTTAAATGTTTTAGTGATAGTAACTGTATTTTAATACTTAATTGAACTTGTAAAACTTATTTTTTTTTTGTCCAAGCCACTTGTTTTCTGCAGGGTGTAGTGTTTTTGATTTGGTTCTTCCTTGTCTGCTAACAATGCTTTGGTATCTTAGTTGTCTTGTCAGGAGCCTCCAGCTTCTGAATGTCAGGTCCTTCAGAAAGGCTCTAGGGGTGGTATTCAAATACTTAAACCCAATCAGCTTAATGCATGATTTTAAGTTATGTTGCAACCCAGGATTTTGGGTAATAATACATTCAACGCGTTGTAAGGCCTTTTCCCTCTGGGTAATTTTAATTTTAAAGTATAATATAAAAAATATATTATTTTACTTATCTGTTTGTCTTTTGAGGCTGAAGGCTCTGTAGATATCAAACATAGATGAAGGAAAACTGCCAAGCTAAACCAAAGATGTGGATATATTAATATGTAAGTACAAGTGTTGGTTGATGTAAAGTGATACTGGATGGATAACTTCTAAGGTACTGCTAGGAGAAATAGCTGAAAGAGATTTTTGTGTTTAAGGAGTCTGTCTCTCTGCTGCAGCTGTTACCAGTACTGGGAGTTCTCTGGATACACTACTACCTGTCAAGATGGGTGATGCCATTTGCCCTAGGTATACCAGTGTCCCCACTTTTGTGTGCCAGCATGAGCAAATCTCTGGCTAGGAGACACTGGCCATCTTGTTTCCAAATAATATGTATGACTTGTTTTAAGTTTTTTTTCTTCAGTATAATGCCAAGCTGCAAAGTCTTGGGCGTCTGCTGCCGCTTATAGCGTCAACTCTGGTGTTTGAGCATCAATGATCCTGTCTTCTGTGTATTTGTTCAGTATTTAACATGCTGGAGATTTATTGCTTATTGATCTAGGTACAGTGGTACTTCTGGAGGTACATGGTATCTTCAATTACTTTGAAAATAGCTGAAAAGTTTTGTTCCCAAAGGAAATAAACTTTCAAAGATCCAAGGTTCTTGCCCACCAGCAGGTAGGAATGGCAAGAGAGTGTAGAGCAAGGGACTTTCCAATTTTATTGTGAAGTCTCAAAGGTTCAAGGACAGAGATTTCATACTTTTAATTCACAAATCTTTCTGGGTATCTTTATTATGTGCCATTACATACTGGAGTTGTTCAGTGTGCTTGTGACTAATGGAAAAATCACAGTAGAGCTATGTGTTGTACTAGGACATCTCATGTAGAGTGTGAGCTTTTGTGTTTTGTTTTTTTTTAAAAGGAAAACTGATTTTTTTTTTGTCAGTTTTGTCTGAGTCCTCATCTAGTTTGTTTACTTGAAATTGTTAGCTAAGGGAAGTGACAAAGGACTTTAAAATATCAGATTTTTTTTTTGATGTTTCCAGCAAGAATTGCTAGAGGTAGTGAAGCTAGCATTCCTGCTGTGACAGCAGGTTTTAGGTGGAGTGTCACTGTTGTACTGTTCTCTGGCTGCTGAGTCTTTGTGTGGCTCCATTTTTGCTGCCTTTGCAAGACCCTGCTGCCAACGCTGCTGCTGTGGATTAGAGGTCAACACTCTAAATGTGTTGCTTTGCAATGGCTGCCTGGGATTGCAAGGCTGATGACTTGTTACACTGAACTGAAAACTGTGATACCTCCAGGTTGGTAATATAGAAAAGACACAAGTGATTGGTACGTTTTTTGATCTATTTTGCTGACAGAACTATCTGACATATTGTGTAACACCCATCCACTGGATTTGATTGAGAATCCAATTATGTGTTTAGTTAAAAATGATTGTATGTGAAGTGCAACCAGTCCTACAAGAGGCAGGGAAATCCTTTCCTTTCATTAGTTCCAGGTAATCCTGCTTCCTGTCCTCAATGTGTTGCTTACTTAGAGTTTGAATTTGTCTTGTTCCCATTCTTCAGCCACAAGTTCTTAATTCAGTGGTCTAGAAATGGTTAACTCTGGTAAGTACGGTTGGGAAATAAGCTATTTGTAGTTTCCTATGGGCCCTACTAATTATTCATGTGATGAAGCTTACATAAGGGCTGCATTGCAGTTGCACTTCATTTGATGACAGAGTTCTGTCCTTCTGTGTAAACAAAAGTCAAGTGATAAGGCATGGGCAAGCAAAGTCTATAGTTGAAACTAGGGAGAAAACAAACTTTTCTGGGAGGATCTTAAGGTACTACTGTCTGATTAACTGTCATGTTTCTTTAAAAAAAACCAAACAAAAACCACCCTGAGAGTACTTTATTAAAAAACCCTTTTTTTTCCTTAAGAACTCTAAGAGCCTTCATTGCTAACATTATTCCTTGCTTTAGCATTTCTTTGGATTCAGTGGTGAAATCAGTTAAATAGTAGAAATAAAATTTTGTGTGGTATGAGTTAGCAAAATTTTAGAAATGAAAATAGCAGAGATATTTTTTCTTTGGCTTTGACACTGAAACTGTAATAGAAGACTGTAATGGAAGAATTAGAAGTACCTGCTTTCGAGAAAACTGGAAATTCTAGGAAATTTGTGTAGAAAACCAGTTAGGTTAAAAATTAAATATTCAACTCTTTTTTTCTTTTCTACATATCTGTTACCTTAGCATATGCTGGAATAAACAGACTTCTACCTCTTCTAGTCATCCCCCAAATGTTGTTTGTTGTGCTAAAGGAAATTTATTTCAAGTGGAAACAAGGTTGGCCAAAACACTAGAGTTTCATTATAGATGTATGATTTTTTTTTTTTTTTGAGGGGGGATATTTTTTTTTTTTTGAGGCTTACCTGAAAGCAGTGGTAGTATGTGGTTGAAGCTGGGTGTACCAATGGAGGGATAGCCATACACATGCATGGGTGTGGAGGGGCAACTGCCTGATTAATTGCAGTTGACGATGCAGAGTTTATAGCTTGTCTTCTTGGTGCTGAGGAGGAAACAGTCTGAAACAGCTTTAAAGTTATGGATTAATACGTAGATGCATCTGTCTGTGGCTTTTAATAAATGCATCACCCTTTATGACAGCTTTACATAAGCCTTAGCGTAAAGCCCTCCCTGGCCTTTTGGCACTCCTAGTATGCCATAACTACGTTATTTTGTGTGAACTCAGTTTTCCATTTCCTGGCAAAGTGTCTTGTTAGCTTAGTATTGATCCTGGAAAACCTTGTGTGCCCTCCTCCCTTCAGGTACTGTCCTGTCAGGACTCATTTAACCTGAAGGAACTCTTACCTTGTCTGATGTCAAGTGCTCAGAGGAATTGAGTATTTGATGGTAAGTCTTATGGCAGGGACCACAGACATCTCAGTTGGCTTTACTGTAGTCCTGATATGTGAACACTTACTGTAAGCTTAAATTTCTAAGCAATTTGAAAAGGTATATGTAAGAATACTTGCTTTTAAAGCATCTGTGCTACATCCAGTGCATGAGGGACTATAAACCCGTATGCAGACAAATCACAAGTGATTTGCATTGATGACTTCTGAGAGCAGCTGCGAAATGCCCGATTAAGAAGTCGTGTATGCCAAGAAGAGCTGAATTAATTCAGTCAAGAACAAAGAAATGCGTTTTGACCCTGAAGAAGCTTGTTAGGACAGACTTTTCTTTCTGTCCCTAAGGAGCTGCAGCCAAGCGTTGAGCAGACGGGGATGGTCCCAGGATCAGGTGTTGCTGCTTTGTGTGCACTGGAGCTGCGGGAGGCTGGCAGAGCAGTGCCTGGCAGCTGCCTGCAGAACAGGAGGATTGTTCCAGAAACGGAGGCAGAGCCTCCAATGCCTCTAATATAAAATTGAGAGCACTGCTTTTAATTTGTGTGTGGTACTTTGCTGCATGATCTATCCTTTTTTTTTTTATTAAAGTGACTTTGCATCAATAGTTCTGGAGTTCTGGTTGGATTTGTAATCTAATCAAGGAACCTGAGCTCTAATGAAAAATTAAGCCTACAGCTAGAATGGCTAGAACAGCAGGAAGTACTTAGCTGTGCTTTTATGCCAGTATAGATATTAGTAGTTTAAAGCAGATGTACGCTGTGAATGAAACCTAACAAGAGCTGGCTACTTCCTTGCTACTTGTATGTCATGAGCTACCTATGTAGTTGAGTTGTGAACCTGTTGGTTTATGTTGCAGTGCATTACCTGAGTGCACTGCATGGACCTGCTCTGTCCTGAAGCTAAAATTTTGCTGAAATTGTATTACCAGTGTTATTTTTTTGTGGTAATTCCAAACTCTAGGCTTGCTGGTGCAGTGAGGTCTGTGTGCTAGTAGCAATTTAAACCAGGAGAAGAATTGTATTTCCACAGTGATTTCCACACTGAATTTGCTTAGCGTAGCCATCAAGGACTTTCTATCTGCCTGGAGTGGAAGCTCAGCTGTTAGACAATCAGACAGTCTTCTCTATTTTATATGTTAACAAAGGTCAAGAATGTGAAATTAGCCCTTACATTCCTACCCAGGTAGCAGGGCACACTCTTTCACTTCCTATTAGGTTAAAATCTCCAGTGATATGTTGGATATTATAGTCAGTAAGTTATTTGGATAGTTTTAGCTGTTGTTGAAGAACTTGTAGAAGTAATATTGAAGCATCACATCTTTAACTTAGTCAGGTGATAAGCATCAGTCAATCAGGTTTTTAAAATTTTTTCAGCTTAAGCCATTTTCTGATATTTTTTCTCCAACTTTACAATTCTCTACTGGTAGTGAGGAAATGTAATATACTGGGCAATGTGGAAGAAGCCATAGTTTATTGCAGCTTTTTACCCAATGTAATTGTCTTTGCCCAAATCAAACAAATTAGAAGTTGAAATAATGCCAATTATTCATCTATTTAATAACATGAAAATATTTAGAAAACTTTCAGTCAGAAGGTTATTTTTCCATGCAGTGTCTTCATTTTAATCAAGTTCCCAATTTTCTGCCAGAACTATTTTACTGAAAAAGTTTCTGATGATTCTGGTTTCTTGCCTTTCTTCAGGGTAATACATCTGAGTGTGCGCTGCAGGTGTTTTCTTCTGCGAGCACTGAAGGTGTATAAATGAAAAGAACTGGAATTCTCTGAGAAGCTACTACCCTGCACTTATGTAGTCACATGTAAATGACTGAAAATCCTTCTGTAATACTTCCCTCAGACTGGAGAAAAGGCTGAGGATGTGAAATGGTGCCAGCTCGGCCCTTGGTCCCCCTCTTCCTGCTAGCCTTGGGATGTGAATTTGTGTGTGGAAACTGGCTTTCCTGTGGAGTACCAGGCTCCAGTGGACTTTTTGCTCAGATGATGTTGAGCAGGGCCCTGATAGTCTTCACAGTGGTACCAACTGCAAACTTGTTTCACGAGTCAGTTGTGACCAGTCCCTTTCTTTTCACTTCTCATGTTATTTAAGCTCCAATTATTTCAGCTTTCCACTGGCATCTCCATATAAATGATAAATATTCTTTCAATAACAAAACCACTTTTTTTGTCCTTTCCTGTCCTGTCTCCACTACACCTGAAAGTCAGCCTGCAGTTAGCAGAAGAAAAGATTATGCCCTATAGGTAAACCAAATTTTGCTCCTGGTTGAAACCTCATGGGGACCAGTATTAGAACCAAGAGACTTGCAGACGTGTCAACTTTTGGGGGGGACTGGAGCCATGGGAGTTTGGGGACTGTCAGTTCATATTTGCCTAAAATGCCTGCTTGCAACAAAAGAGCATCCAGCATAGCACTGAGCAATCAATTCTGAGTGTGACTCAGTGTGGAAAAATGCTACCTACTGAATTTCTAGCATGGTTTCCTGAATTGCTCTGACTTTTAACTAACTTTTCAGAGGCCTTCTTTTAAAGCATCATCTGTAGCCAACAAAGAGCAGTGAGGTGGTCACGTCTTCACAGAGCAGCTAAATACAGTGTCACTGCATAGGAAAAGGAGGATGGAAAAATTGATCTTTAATTTTTGATGCCGTTGCTGCTAACATGGATGCAGCCTTGCAAATAGGATGAATAGACATGAAGGAAAGAATTACAATTGGGGATTGACATTCAGACGTATCAAAATGTGTAGCTGAACCAGAAGGACTGAAGAAGGTGGATAATGTTGTTCCTTTCTGTTTTGCAAGTCTTAAAACAGATAGTACTAAATAAAGCAAGGGGGTTATTTCACTTACTGCACGGCTAGGATTTACCAGCTCAGAGCTTTCAGTCACTACTTGAACAGTCTACCTTCTGTTTTGAAACAGAGCAACTTCTGTTCAGTAGAAACAGTCAACAATAAATATGAAGAAATTTTCTGTAGTTTGCTTTGGAACTTGGTGGACCGGGTGTTATGGATACAACGCTTTTTTTTCTTTTTTCTTTTTTTAACAAGGAGTGGCAGAAAAGTCATACAGCAGTTTTTGTTCCAAGAATGTTGCACTGCAAATTAACAGTGAAGGCACTATTCAGAGCAGATTACTGAAACGTTGGTTTTAACTGTATTATCCTATTGTGAAGTGTCTGGTTGTTGTTTTAGTACTTTTAGCTAAGTAGTCATTTCAGTAATGATTAATGACAACTTGTAATTTTCTTTTAACTGACCTGATCCTCCTTTTCTGTTGTGGTATTATTTAACTGTAATTACTTGGGAAATGGCTTGTAGCTTTAGCTATAACAAGTATGTCAGTAACTTTGTTTTGAGTTAAATGAAGCTGGTGAAATTAATTCTTGGACCTGTGGCTAGTAAGTGTAAAGCAACCAACTGCCCTAGACTTAAGACTATATAACTGGAAAGATACATTCTCTGTTTGGAGATGAAATAGATAAAAACAAATTTCAGAGCTACAGTAGCCTTGTCATGAATGTATAGTGATTTCAGGACTACAGCTCTAAGGGCTTGGAGAGTGTTACGTGTGTGAGTAGGTGGTGGTTTGGGTGTTTGTGAAAAGAAAGAGAAGTCTGTGTAAGGGAGGCAATAATTAAAAACTTGTTCTTTGCTGGAGATTTGGGAAACCCTTTTAACTTTGTTTAAAAATAATAAAGTACCTTTTCTTAAAAAATACTATATTCTGAAGAACTGGTGAACGTCTAGAAATAGACAAACGTTTAACTGTTAAGAGGAAGAAACTGGATAACACCCAGTGTTGGCATGACTGACAGGTTTTCTTGTAATCTGGATATTCTTGCATTAGATTGGTTTGGTTTTTCTCCCATTCAAAAAATTATTTTCCTGTTGTAAATAAACATTGTTTTGTTTGCTTGTTTCTGAATATAGTTGTTGTGGTACTTATTCTTGATTTCACAAAAGTAACTTGGAATGTGAGGAAGTTCCGTAATGTATGTACTTTTTCTTAAAATATTTCACTTAATTGTATGAAATATTTTTCTTTTAAAGTTATTCCTTTGATTTTACAGGTAAACCAGATTTTTTTTTTTATGAGGGTGTGCAGGAATATTGTTGTTGCTGTGCAAGTTGGCGTTGTCAGCTTTTGAACCAGAAAGACACTGTCAATTCTGTGCCTTTAACTGAAAATACTATGTGGGCATTAGTAGTTCATTGGTCAGTGTACTGTGATGCTGTGGGCAATGTTTTTGAAACCAGCTGTCTGACAAAACTGTGGTTTTTAGTAAAGTTTGCCTCTTGTAATTCTACAGTAATTACAAATAGGCTTTTATAAAGAATTAACACCATCTGTGTTTGTGTTACAAGTGGTATACAGTTTGGTGTGTTGGGATGTTAGGCTGGGCCTGGGCTTACAAGATGTACTTGAATTACTCCCAAATCTCTGAACTCTAAGTGTGACTGAGTTCAGGTTTGCAGAGGCCTTGACTATGGTTTTGTGTTTATTTTTTCCCCCTTTGTTTTGTTTTTCGTTTAAATTCCTCCCCCTTTTCCCATTATATCTAAATGAATGTTGGTAAAGCAGCAGCGACTACAATATTTTGGAAGGTTGGATAGAAACAAACTGTCTCTAAAATACTGGCAGCACTTGTCATCATGACTCATTACCAGGCTGCTGAGCTCTGTACTCTATAACAAGCTTTCCTTAAACTCTCTTAAGTTTTTTTAATCTTAAATTATGTATAATGACTTTTGTTCCCAGGGAAGTGGTTGAGGCACCATCCCTGGAGGTGCTCAAAAGATGGGTTGACATAGTCCTTAGGAATAGGGTTTAGTGATTTTTGTCAGGGTTAAGTTGATGGTTGGACTAGATGATCTTTAAGGTCCCTTCCAACCTAGACAATTCTATGATTCTATGATTTAATCTCTGTTAAGTGTTCAGTCATATAGCAGAAAGATGCTACAGAAAGTATATTCCTTTTCTTGATACTGCCCTAATTATATGATTAATAGCAGGCTCTGGTAAGGTTTAGCAGTGGTGTGACTCAGCTACACCTTATAGCGACCTGCTCCAGAGCCAGAATGATGGGAATTGTTAGTTTGTGTTAAAGCTAAATTTTGGAGGAAAAAAACCCATAATTTGCAGAAGAAATATACAATTGCTTTCTTCGTGAATCCTTATCCACAGATAACTGCCTAGTTGACCTTTTTGGATCCATGGATGTTATAGTTCTAGACACTGTTTTGGGGATGCACCAGAAAACCTTTCTTTCCTCTTGAATTTGTGACCTCCCTGTTCTTTAAGCTCTTGTTTATGGTCCATAATAATGACAGGCAGCCTCTCCAGACTAATTAGCTACATGGAGATCAGGTGTCTGTGGTCTCTTTCAGCATTGGAGCGTGTTTGACCCATGATTGCTGGGACAAAGGTCTCCATTCTGCAACTTTATTGCATGATACAGGTATGCCTGCATTCCTGTGTGGTATGAGCTTTAGTTTGAGGAAGGCCTAACTCCTTGTTTCATTTCTTCTTAATATACCATAAGTAATTCAAGTGGTAATTAATAAATTAAAATTTGCTACATTTGTTTAGATCCCATTTTCTCTGAGATACTGTGTTAATATCTTTCTAGTTTTCTGAGTGTGACAAGACGTAACACTAAATGTTCACAAAAAAACCCCCAAGGCTAGTAGTACAGTTTAAGAAAAAAATATCTATTTGCCTTAGAAATGTCATTTCCAGTATCGGTTTAGTTCTAATCAAATTGTACTTGGATTTGGAGACATGCCAGGCCTGTGCTTGGCAGGCACGTGGAAGCTTATGGTAGCGCTGCTTTTCCACTGCAGCTGACCTTGTCTTGAACTAGAAATAATCAGGGCCTGGACAAATCCTGCAATACAGTCCCCCCCCCTTCTCTCTCTCAAAAGTCAGATTGTTCTCGAAAGCTGTGGATTTCTTCACTTGCCCGAGAGTAAATTAGTCCAGGAGAAATCATAAGGAGGAGGTTTGGATGAAAGTTTTTGTTCATGCTTTAAGCAAAGATGTTGGAGGCTTACTAGATGTACTGGAGGGTGTTTTAGCCCTTCTCTGGGAGGTGGGGATGGGGAAGGAGGGTGTGGGTCAGTAGGCCTGTGTGAGGGTGGGCTTGGGCTATTCCCTTCCTTGTGTTTTCTTGGCAAAAGCACAGGGCTGTGCCTGTCAGTGTGAGGACACCATCTGCAGTGCACAGCCTGCTAGGCTGTTACAGAATTGCACAAGAACTAATCCGAAATCATACTGCTGAGCTGTGTCCTGGGTAGCCGTGGTGGCCGCCTGGAGATGCAGCTATTGTCGGGGGCGAGCAGAAGCCGTAGCCAGCGAAACCACCTCCCTCCGCCTGGCACTGGGGCTGTAATCCCCAGCAGGAACAGCTCTGGGGTAGATGAGCTGATCTGAAAAGGGTAATTGTTTTTTGAAATTAAATTTGTGTTTAAAAATAAAAAAAAAAGCCGTAGAGGTTGTGCATAGAGGAGGAGAACTAGACAAATCTAGTTACAGCAATGATGTATTTCCTCACCTTAATTTAATTCCGGTTTTCTGTTTACTGTCTACTCGTTACATCCAAACTGGAAGTGACGATCTGCAGCACAGAAACAAAATTTTCTGCATGTGTATTTTTGAATAGAATTTTTTTGGGGGTTTACAGTAAAATAAGTTAGCTAATGAACATGTAACATCTTGGAGCCCATTTGGTAATTTAGTGTCTGATTTTGCTTGATGCTTTAAGCTAAGGGCTTAATGGTCATATTTAATAGTTAGACATGAATTGAAGTGATGCTGATACCTTTTCATCAGTATCTTAATAGGACTTTGGAATAAAATCTGGACCACATAGATCCTGTTCTAACTTCTGCCACAGTCCTTAGGACATTAGGAAATTTTATTCTTTGGTGTTGCCACATTTAACACTGAGATACCTATTTGATTTGCCTGAAAGTTTCCTGGTCTCTACACGTGCAAAACATCTGCCTCACTTGTGCTTTCCTGGGGAGCTGGTGCAAATTTAGAATCATAGGATGGTCTGAGTTGGAAGGGACCTTAAACATCATCTATTTCCACCCCCCTGCCATGGGCAGGGACACCTGACACTAGAGCAGGTTGCTCAAAGCCCCATCCAGCCTGGCCTTGAACACCTCCAGGGATGGGGCATCCACAGCTTTTCTCGCCACACTATGAAGTAAAGAATTTCTTCCTAATGTCTAATCTAAATCTTCCCTCTTTCAGTTTGAAACCATTACCCCTTATTCTATTGCTCCACTCCCTGATAAAGAGTCCTTCCGCATCTTTCCTGCAGGCCCCCTTCAGATACTTTGGGTACCCATTTTGGTACTCCAGGCGAGTAATGCCTGGGTTCTGCCCGGTTTCTTTGGGCTCTGGGCACAAGCAGCACCCGCTGGCAGTGCTGAGCTCAGCCCAGACCGTGGCAGCCATGGCAACTTTGGAGAAACACTGATGGGAGCGGTGCCCAAACCTTACGTAAGAGCGATTGAGTTACCGCGCCAGGGAGCGGGTGCCCCTGTCCCGCTGGCCGGGTGACTGGCGTGTGCCCCTGCCTCTCCCGGGCAAAGCAGGTTCTCAGGGTGGGAGCTGACCCGTGATGGGGGGGGAAGGCTCAGCAATGGGCTGGGTGGCCACTTGCCACAGCTTGGCTGCTGAGCAGCATCTCGTGTAATTGTTGTAACCTTCATATCTGTAATTGCCTGTCCTTTTTACATCTTGATAGCAGTATGTATAATTCTAGTGATTGATATGATTACTATTAAATTATATCATTAGGTGATACCATTGAACACTAATGATCAAGGCATCCAGAAAAGGAGTTAGTTTTTCTGCAGAAGTGTCACTGTTACAAATGTACTCTGGATTTTTCTTGTGCTTTGTTTGCTTTCATTTATAAAGATGGCTTTTATTCCATTATTCATTCAGTCATTAAAGTATTTTATGAAGGCATTTTTCTTCTGCCCTTAAAGGCCATCAAGGGCTACTGATAGTACAGTATATTTATGGCTGACTCAGAGACAACTGTTCAGCTGGCACTTAAAGAAAAGCAGGAGACAAATCATCTGGACTTTACCTGGCATTTACTGTTACAGTGCAGGGGATTGTTTTGATACTAACCTTGGGGAGAGATTGCTATATGGTAGCATTTGTAGACATTGGGTGTGAATTTAATTTGTAAATTGGCTCATTATGAACTAGAGTTTTTTTAAAAAAAGAAATCGTGATATTTCTTCAGGAGTTGGGCTGGAAGGTGAGGTATTGACTTGTAGTGCTTTTACACTGCTTTTTTTTAATTTGAAAAGTTGGTTTATGGGTATGAGCGTGTGTGTTTCAGGAGTTAAAGAGCAGCGTAAATGGGTACTCTCAGACTTCTTATACTTGTTTTGCTGGCCACCAAAATCCTCTTTGGAAATACTGAGAAGGACATAACAGAGCTACATCTGTTCTAAAGGTTACTGAATGATAATAAATATGAGCTCTTATTCATTTTATTCAATATTTTATTTATTTAGAGCCACAGACTGTTGCCCCAGGCAGCAGAGTTGCAGGGGCCATTGTGCTGAGATGTTTCTGTTCTGTTGCCAACACTCTTAATGGCTGATGGTTGCTGGCATGAGCTGAAAGGCTTATTCCTGTCTCCTTATTGCTGTGTTAACAAGAGGTAGACATGGCACTTGTTGTATATCTGCCTCTTTCATATTCTTAAACATCACTGACAGGTAAAGAGTTAATATAGCAATCATTATAGCTGTTTCAGATGAGTGCATTTAGATGCTATAGTTGTGGTCTCACTTGGAGAGCCAATGATCATAGCAGCAATCATGCTTCCAATGCGTGCTAGTAAGAATACTGAGAAGTTAATGGGATCAGAAGTACTGGGTGTCTGGATGAAATCTGTTCAGCTTTCTTTACTCCCTCCTTGCTGTGGAGTATGTGTAATGGGAGTGGCTTGAGCATAAATATGATGGAATAGAAAGGAGAGGGAATTGTGATGCCAAAACAATGGCAGGAAGCTGTTTTTTCTCTCTGGTTTTGGAGAATGTGAGTTTCCCAATTCATATTGCCTATTTAATAAATGTTTATTAGGTGCTCTTGGATTTTCATATTTCATATACTCGCATGTGAAACTTAATTGCATGAAATTTAATAGGCTTAGTGTAGTAAGAGAGGAGTATTGGTAAGTCTTTGGTTTACAGGTTAGCTTGTTCATGCTCAGCACTGCATGTGGTTTGAGTGATGTTTGAATTCGTGCTTTTCTGAGCAAGGTGAACATATTCTTTTCCCCACAGCAGCGTTTAATGAAAAAAAACTTTACATGAGACTTCATTGTCATGCTTTCTTTTTGTTTTTTGTTTCCCCAACACTCAGCTTCTGATTAGTTATTGCTGTCTGAAAGATAATTCTGTGATTATTTTTTTTCCCATAAAACAAGAATAATTTGATGCTTTACCCTTTATAAGTTGCTCTTAGAAGTTCTTATTTACTTATTGCTATTCTGTTCAGGTGCTGAGACAGTATATGGTAAATGTTGTGGTAATTACCCTATGTTAGAGTAATATTTGCAATACTTCACATAGACATGCAAAATAAAAAATTCACTTGTCTCATGTTAAGTATACAAAATGAGATTAAGATGTCTTGATCATAGATGTGTGGAGGTTCTGTAGAAAAATTAGATAAAATGCAGGCTCTTAAATGAACAGAGATAAAATTGTTCAGTAGCTGATAAGGGATGTGTTTATACCTATCCATATATATCTAAATAATATATGCTTAAATCACTGAGACAATTTTCTATCCCTGAAAATGAAGTATGATGTTTTTCAAAGGAATATTGTGATATTATCTAGTTTAAACAGGAATAAATTCTGGGAAGTCTGTCTTGCATAATACAGGGTATTGATCCCATGATTACTAAGTCCCTGAACTGTATTATCTGAGCCTGTTCCAGCTGACAATATTTTTAGCAGAGACATCGTGCACCTATTCTACTGAGAGATTAGTTCCAGTACAATACAGGTCATTACTGTGCCACCACTAGCTATTTTAGCCCTCCCTAATTAGACAGCATGTCCCAGTGTGTGCTCAGGCAGAATAGATTTAGGGGATTAAGTTTCATGTGTGTGGCCTGGAGGTTCTGCAAAGTACATGTAAACAGGAGTTGGGTGTGTTCATGCTTCAGAGAGGAGGAGAGGGAAGGATGCTAGGCAAAATGTCACTTGGGAAGTTGCCACATCTAAGAAGATGTGATTGGAAATAGGTAAAAAACACCTGAATGTATATAATTAAGAGTAGCCTGAAAAACAGGTGAGATGGGGCCATGTTGAAGACAAAATGGGTGAAGTCAAATTGGTCCTGGAGAAAAATCCCAGTGGCAGACTGCCAGGCTGGGAACTGGGCAAGGAAAGATGACCAAAATTAACTCTTTCATGTTTTAAAGCATGGGCGCTGCCTGCTTTGCTGACAGGAGTGACCACATTAAGCCCTGAGAGCGGGAAAGATTTGACTGAAAGCAGAAGGAAAAATCACTTTCCCCATTGATGTGTGGGGTGGTGAGGGAGCAGAATCTGACTTGCATGAGGACTATTACTTGCCAGACTACACATTCAGTGTGAATAATAAGTCTTTGAGAGCCATGAGGTTAGGGCAGCCACTCACTGCTCATAAGTAGCCAGAAATCGCATTGAAGGTGAGGCATTTGTTGCTTACTTATTAAGGATCAACATTAGCTTGGTGCTAAACTAATCAAGAGAGCTATATAGACTTCAGAGCATGAAGTATCCCTCGGGCAGACCTCGGGCTGGGTGATGAAGATATCTTGTCTGCGCATCCTTTTTGAGGAAGATGTCTTTCAAACCTGATGCAGCCATGATCTCTCTGGTTGCTGCCTCCCAACTCCGTGGCAGAGTGGGACATTGTGTGAAAGCTATTACAAAGTGAGAAGGGTCTCTGTCTTTGGGGTGATCTTTCCTGATATGGTGAGTCTTGATTTGTTTTTCCCTTGTGCTGTGTACTTGCTGGTGAAATGCTACTTTTCCCTCTTAGTGCTGCCTTCAGATTTAGTGGTGGTTCAGGGAGGAAGGACATCAGCATTGCTGTTAGGTCTATGGATGTTGTGTCACAAGCCAGGGGAAGTGATTGAGTCTGTACCAAGCTGCTAGTTGTGAAACAGATCCCCATCAGCTCAGCTGGTCTCTGGAACAGTATCTTGCTGTGGCCTGATCATGGTCATACACAATGCACTTAAAGCTTGCTGTTGTCCTGGGTTTGATAGCAGAGAGCAGTCGGAGGAGCTTGCTGGAAGGATTCTCTTGGAAAGTCTTTGCAGGCTGACATCGAAACTTTGCTTCACAGTCCTGTCATCACTGTAATAATTATCATGCAAATTATGGATATTTTAGGCATGCTGTTCCTTCTTGTGTTTATTCTGAGCCTTGACTTAATAGTAGAAAGGATAAATAATTTCTCACCTGTCATAATTGCATCAATTCCTCAATGTAGAAAATTCATTTTTAACTTTTTTTGAAAAAAGACAGAATTAAAATATATGAAGAACTACTTTTTTTTTTTTACTTGTCCACCTTCCTTTTACAAGTCGGTGCTAAAAGCCCTTCAGAACTGCAGAGGAAGTCAGGTTTTTGGGATGCACAATGGTCACTTAATTTTGAAAATGTGTTTTCCATCCAGGTTTTTTTTTTTTGAAAAGGTCTTTCTAGGCTTTCTTGTACTAGAGGGGAGGGGAGTACTTCTAAAGCTCCAGAAGCCCAGTTTAAAAGAGTTCACGTAAGAACAATCAGTAAGAACAACTGATTGCCTGTGTGCTGTCTGCACTGGATTAGTGAAAGAATAAGAGTGCTTAGTCTTAAAAAGAACTTGGCCCCTGATTGCCGATTTTATGGCATTAAAATAAGGCAGTGGAAAAAGCTACCAACTTGGCATTTATGGACAGAATGCTCAATTTTTCCAGTTGTGCTTTTAGGAAAGGCATATGATTGACATCTCTTTAAAGACTTTCTCACCCTACCAGGAAACAAAAGTTATTTTGTTATAAAATATTCATTAGATTATTATAGAACACATAGAACAAAATAACCTTTTTACAAGGTTAGGTATGTGTCAGATTTTGTGTTTAGTGGACGCAGGTGCTAGTTGATCAAATTGTTTGTTGGTGAAGGAGCTATGTAAGTCCTGAATTATTTTTAGTGTTCTTATTTCATTTAAGGGGAAAAAAAGTCTGATGGTAATTATGTTGTTAGAGAGAAAATCTGTGACCTATATTATATGCTCCATATCGTTAAATGCAAATCTGTAGAATATTTGTGCTTATTTTACACATCATATAATTGTTCCTTTTAATGATTCCCTTCAAAGGTTTAATTTCCACTTCACACTAGAGAGTATGCTGACAAGGGTGGTACCTCCTGGTCATTAATGAATTTTCCATAAAGGAATCAGTGTGCAGAAAATCTTACAAATAGATTATGGTTATTCTGTAGTGTCGCACGGTGGGGGTATAATGAAACCTTTAGAACAAAAATTCTGAAAAATAATCCTGACAGTGATCTACCTCCCTGGGTGAAAAATTTGTAATCTGCAATAAAAGGACGCATCATGCTCTGTGTAATTTTCTTACAGGATGTTTCTCACTTGAACTAAAGTATGTCTGTGCTGATATAATTTGAGTTAGTCTTCAGTCAGAGTTGGTGGAGACCATCTATATCTGCCTCAGCAATCATTGGCACTGTCACAGTGTATCAGTAGGTAGCTTTGGGCCCTTATGTTTCCATTAGTTTTTGGAACAAGTTTCGTCTGTTTTGAGTGGAGTGTTTTGGCTTGGTTTTCTCTGGAAGGGGTATAATTTGCACACACTGAAACCGGCTGTTGATCCAAACCAACATGTGGTAAGTGAAGACATTGGGGGAATTTGCTTCACGACAGCACAACTACTCCAAACCAAACAGTAATGTAGAGATAGCCCTTAGAGTATGGAATATGAAATAAATATGTGCCTCTAAAATATACTCTGTGTGTACAGATCTTCAACTTTGTTGTGTAACTGAAAGAATCCACGCTGAGGTAAATATAGGTACTTTGGTACCTATATTTAAGTTTGTACCTATATTTATTTTGTTACTTTTTTATTACATTATATTATTATTACATTATTTTATTTATATTATAGTGCACTTTAACAAATATATATTATTTGTATTGTACCTATGTTTAACTATATGTAAGTTTGATATAAATGGAGAATCTGTATGAAATAATCCATGATTTTGTTTGAATGTAGCTATACTGCTTATGTTTTATCACCCTTGTATATAATCCCCTGTCCGTTAAGCTGCACACATTCATTGTGGTTTTTTAATGTTTATTTTATTTTGTGCTGCTTTGAGAACTTGGAATCACTCTTTAAAAAAAAAAGGGTATTTATTTATTTATTTAAAACAAATTATTAACTAATTACAGCTAGAATGATATATTATGCTGGCTAGAGTTTTTTTCCCTGGTAGTTAGCTGTTTAACCAATTGAATTGCAAACTTCCACGATCTTCTGTAGTCAGGGACTTAATACATGAATTCCATTTTGACATGACTGCAAGAGTATTAAGAATGCAGAGGAATTAATAAAAGGATAGAATACAAGAAGTGTGAAATGGCTGTGTCCTATGAAGTAGGAACTAACATAAAAAAAAGCTGTAATTTGTCTCAGTGGGGAAATAATGAGGAATAAGACACTCATATTTAGAATGTATTAAAAATTGTTCTTATTATTTCCTCTGGTTTCAGAAAAACAACATACCTTCAAACATTTTGCAGAAGTATTCTGTCTGTGACAAAGCTCCTTTCCTGTCAAAGGAAAAGAAGAAATATGAGCCTTTTCCTTGTTCTCATAGCAAGGAGGCTTTCATTGAAGGTGATGCATGGTCTTTGGGTGTCCATGCTCCCAAATTTCTACTTAAACTATTCCGTTTTTTTCATAGTTCTGTTGCTATATAAAAAAAAAATCCATTTTTATGATGAAAACATGAAAAAAATCTGGTAAAACTGGAAATCTTGATTTCAAAGACTGAAATGGATTGTTCAAGTTAATGTTTGGTAATGGGTGGTACGCATACAGAACCATTGGGCTTTCTAAGCAAGTGGTCAGCTTGAAGTTGGTAGATGAACCTTCAGGGAAGGTAACATAATTTGCTTGAAGAGTTGCATGAGTGTGTTCTGATGAGTCAGTACTGTGGCTCAGGCAGCTGGAAACTTCCTGGCTTGATGAAAAGTTATGATTTTTTTTTTTAAGTCATGAAGGATTTCTTTTCAGATCTCTTATTTACATTGCTTCTATGCTCTTGTTTCTGATGACAAGAATATCAAATAGTTCTTTTTGTCTCTTCCAAAACAGAATTAGACCACAGCTAGCCAAAGAGAAGATTGAAGGATGCCATATTTGTACATCTGTCACACCTGGTGAACCTCAAGTATTCTTGGGAAAAGATAAGGCCTTCACTTTTGATTACGTCTTTAACATTGACTCACAGCAAGAAGAGATCTATATACAGTGTATAGAAAAACTGATTGAAGGCTGCTTTGAAGGCTATAATGCTACCGTCTTTGCTTATGGCCAAGTAAGCTTTACAATTTTATTTTTAAGTATTTATTCTGGAGTAAACAGTTTCTTGTAGGCTATCTTTTGCTTAAATTTTTGAATGGATGAACCTGTTTTTTCATGTCTTAGTTTTATTTTAAATGAGATCCTATAGGAGACTGTTTATGAGTCTGTATAGATTCTGTGTAGAATCACAATTGAAACACAGAAGATATAGGTATAACTATAGGGGCATGTGTATAGGTATAGCTATAGGGGCAGAAGTAGGTCTGAATTAATAGTAATATGGGAAATAGCATGAGTCCATATAATTCCTGAATTTAGCCCAATGCAGCAGTACAAAATAGTGATTTAATCAGTTGATACATAGATATAGATTGCACTGAGACTCTTTTCTGGGCAACTATCCATCCCTTTGCATTTTAGATGCTTTTGGGAGGAGACACTTATTCTAAAAGAGTCCTAGGGAACTTCAGGCCGTGTTGGTGGTTTGTGGGCAAAATGTAGAGACTGGATTCTAAAGTCAGAGTTATTCATAGAGAACATCCCCTGTCAGTACACTGGATGCACATTTTACTTTTCAAAGCTGAAATATCATTGAGCACAGTGTAGAGAATGTGTTATTGTCTTGAATATTCCTTTAGGAATTGATTGCACAAAATTTGCAGTCTTGGATGCTGAATTTAACCACTGTTAAACCTAGTGAAACAAAGCAGTTTGAAGATCCAGTTTAGTAGACTATGTTCAGCTGTGTGATATTATCTTTGTCTTAGACTTGACCCACTAATTAAGTGAAAACACTGTCTTCTTGAGGACTTCACTTTTAATTAAACTGCTTTCCTAATGAAGGTATGGATTGTATTCTTCAGTGCTGTCTATAAATTGAGAACAATGGTAATATTCTCCCTGAGATACTCAGACATCGTAATTAAGGAGTCATTTGATCTACTGCAACGAATTGCAAATGCTGCTCTACCTTCAAAATAGATACTTTAATTAACAGTCTTGGATGAAAACATTAACTATTCTTTTGACCTCAGATGATAGCTCAAGGCTCATGTAAGCAGGTTAGAGGAAGCTTGTAGGGGAAAGGTTATACATGAAAGCAGGGACCAGTTCAGTCTTATGTGATCGGTGGATAAAACAGAGTTTGTCCAGTTTCTACTGTCCTGTTGTTGTGCACGTTAGTCTTGTGAAGAGGACAAGTTGATGTAGTGGAAACTATCTAGCAACAGTGTTCACAAACTGCATTTCTCTGTGATGATTCAGTCCAATTAATGTGTTCCAGTGATTACTCTTTCATTTTAGACAGGTGCTGGCAAAACATACACCATGGGCACTGGATTTGATGTCAACATAACAGAAGAGGAACAAGGCATTATATCACGTGCTGTTAAGCATCTTTTCAGATGTATTGAAGAAAAAAAACAAGCTGCTATTAAACAAGGACTTCCACCTCCAGATTTTAAAGTGAACGCACAGTTCTTAGAGGTAAATATGATCTGTATTTGTAACTTCATGCTTTTTTTTTTGAAAGCCAAGTAAACAATTTTTCTCATTGCTACTTTTGCATTCACTTCCCACAAGGTGTTTTGAATTACTTTCAAAAAGACACTTTGTGGAGTTGCTTCAGCTCTTCAATTATGAAAAGGAGCCTTTTTATCTTATTCCAGTTATTTTATGAGCTTCCTTTATAGCATTATTTTGAAGTGTAGAAGTAGTTATGTTAGACATCATTTGTCCCTTTCTGTAGTACATGTTTGTGGGGCCCTGTTGTTCTTGCCTGACTGTAATTCTTTACAAAACTTTCAAGCAAAGAAACTTTTTTTAAAAAAAAAACAACACAAAACAACAAACAAACAAACAAAACCCAAAACAAAAAACACCCCCCCAAAAAAAAACCAAAACCAGACAAAACTCACAAACTCCTCTTTCCCCCCATCTAGGCTTCCCTTCTCCTGCCCCCCCAAATATGAATTGTAATTTGTGGAATTGCAGCCATTACAACATATTTCAGATGAAATGTACATACTAAAACCTGTGGTGTTTATCTAATTTAGAGAAAGGTTAAATGATACAATAGTTTTTTCCTTAACAAAATGTCATATCTTTTGGTAATTTTTTTATGGTTCTGAGGCTAAACTGAAGCTTTTCCAGAGAGCTTTTCCTCATCTGTTACATATCATACGCTACTTTTGTATTGGAAAATATTCTCTTCTTCCCATCCTATCTACCATTAGGGCTGGATTACATAAATAATAATTTAGTCGTTAAACAAGTTGAAGCAGCATTTTCTTTTGAAATAACTTAAGTCTGACAGCTGGAACATTGGGAACAGTGACTTCTGTTTACTACCTGCTTGCTTTTTTTTTAGCTTGTTTTAGTCTGCCTCTTAACTCCTTGCTTTCCTGCTAACTTTTCCAAAAGATAGGCATGTGCCTATCAGGATCCTCTCTAAATTGTGGTACCAGCTTGTTTGCACTTAGCAAGGTAAAACATCAATAAGAAAGCTCCTCTTAGAATATGTATGCCTAATGATTAAATATAATTCCTTTTTACTTTATGCAAAAAATTAAAAGCATCACATTCATAGATGCTGAGCCTTTTCTTCTTTGATGGATTTTCACTTGTGAGAAGATAAAGCCTCTTGCTTTCAGTGTATGAGAAAGTATAGTGGATGAATACAGATCTATTGCAGTGATTCTTTGGCTTTCACCTATAGCCACTGATCAGGGATTTAATCAGTTTAGCCTATGGTCTGCTGAAGGGAATTGGTATGACACCCATGCAATGTATATCAGCAGAGATCGAAGCCATGAGATTCCCAGTGGGACACTGTTTAGGGTTTTTTTTTTTGTCTTGATATCTTCATTTGGATTTAAACACCTTTCCTAAAATCCGGAACATGCCTATGAAATGATAGTCCATCTCCTCTAACACTCATAGCTGCATGGTAATTTCTCATGCCTTTGCTGGTACTGACCCTAAAATTCTGACATCTTTAATGATACTGTTGTTGAAAACCACTAAATATACGTCTACTTGCCTTCAGGAGGCCCAGTAAAACAGGTAGTAAACATCAAGCAGCCTGAAACATGGTAAACAGATGCTGTTGCTCATATGATTGTGCCTGGAAGTTGTAAGTAAATCTGGAGCACTGAAGTGTAGGTATTATATGGAAGAAAGTGCAAAAGCCCTGCTCAAGAAACCGTGACATAGTATTCTTTGCCTGCTGGTTGGCGTCACTAATAAGCAGCTTGCACAAAAACTATTATACATTAAATTTGTTCCAGGGCAGGAACAGTTTATCTGCATGAGAGACAGAATTATGAAGGTGTGAGAGAGGAGATGAGAAAAGGTGTGATGGCAGGGAGAGCAAGTAGAGTGAGTTTGAACTGTTTGGAAGAGGGTGCAGCCAACAGAATCAACAAAACAAAAGCCAAGCCCAAGGTCAAAGCTGCAGACAGCATGTGCCAGCCACAGAAACCACTGCTGCAGCTGTTCTGCTGGCACTGAATGCCTCTCCTTCCCTGGGCCCACCAAAGAATTTCACTTGTCTCACATCTAACAATGTGAAGGAAGTTACTGCTGTTTCTGCTCAAGGCCAAGCTGGATGGGGCTCTGGGTAACGTGGTCTAGTGAGAGATGATTTTTAAGGTCCTTTCCAACTTAAAACCATTCTATGATTCTTTGAGTGGTATGACAGTAATTTGGGGAGATGACTTAATTTGCAGCTGCTCTGTCTATCATTCTATTGTCCCTGTAAGTTTGGATTGTTCACAGCATCCTTTTTAAGAGCCTTGGTATTTGGATTTATAGAACCTTCTATGTGTGCCATGCACAGATTTATTAGTCTTTGAAAGAATTCCTAAAGTAATACACTTTTTAAATATTTTTTTTCTCCTCAGCTTTACAATGAAGAAATTCTTGATTTATTTGATACCACGCGTGATATTGATGCAAAGAATAAAAAATCAAATATTAAAATACATGAAGATTCAGCGGGAGGAATTTATACAGTGGGTGTTACAACCCGAACTGTGAATGGAGAATCAGAGGTGACCATTGAAAATAAATTTCTCTGTAATATACCAACTGCTTTCTAAAAATGTTGTCTGTTTTGATAAGCAGTTTAAGAGGTTATGTTTGCTAACATCTGCATCTCAGACAATTTAGGTGTAAAGTTTAGCTGAAACTTTTATTTTCTGTAGACTTAAATCTGATAAACATCTGATATTAAGTGCATGCAGCTTTCACTTAATGCTAAGAATAGGGTTGCTGATAGTATAGTTCTGCTGGGAGAGAAAATTTTGGCATATATGTAATTCTAATCCCCTAAATCTTATTTGTTGTTTTTCGTATGACAGGAAAGCTTTCCATGATAACTGATGTGGTGTAAATTGCCATTCATAAGTGTCTGTGCATTGCAAACCTGAATACAAATGTTATTGTGGTATGCATTTTTGCCACATGTGAATGGAAAGAAGATTGCTATGTTACCACCAGGAGACAGTGAAGAGGGGTACAAAGATTTAAGTGTTTTCTTTCAGAAACCACAATAAAAACCCCTTTTAGTTTGTTTGCTTAAGAATCTTTGTGCTTTTGACATATAGGATCTGAAAGTGTAGCAAAGAGAAAAAGCTAATTTATATCCATAACAGTGTTATAGGAAAACTTTTTATTTAAACTACAAGTGATGCAATGTACCTCTTGTCTGTTTTCTAGATGATGCAGTGCCTGAAGCTGGGGGCTTTGTCTCGAACCACTGCCAGTACCCAGATGAATGTTCAGAGCTCACGGTCACATGCTATCTTTACGATACACTTATGTCAAACCAGAGTCTGTCCTGCATTTAACACTGTACGTATCTTTGCTCTTATTACATTTCAGCAACCATTTTTCAAAATGCAAAGACAGTTTTGGCAGCCACTGCTATTTGAATTGCACTTGGTAAAGATGCTACAGTCATCATCATGCTCGATGAATTTGCTAAGTATTATAATAATTTGATTTAATCTGTGCATATGTAACCATCCCCTAGCCAGAGGCAACAATAAACTGCAGTCTTGTACATGAACCTGCCCATTCTCCTCTAGCGTTTTCTTCAGTATTTTGTTGCAACATACACGAGTAAGAAAGTTAAAATGTAATTTGTCTTTAATTGGGAAAGCATTTTTAAGTGTTTTAGTAGTTGTTTGGTTTAAGTTTGCAGCCAGCTATCTGAAGATGCTTGGATATTCCAGATTAAGTGTTGATATCCGACAAGGACCAAGTAGAAAAACATTCAGTTCTGAAGCTTAGCATATTTATTTCAAATGGATATGTACTTGGGGTTCAGACTGGTGTTAAGTCTATGCACTTAATCTGAAATTTAAATTATGAATGTACACAGAGTTCTGTAGATGATTTTTTTTTTTCCTCATGTGAATGTACAGTTGTCAGTTGCTGTTGGTGTATTCTGTAAAGAGGAGAGCTTTGAATAAATCCATACTACTGAGAACTCTGGTAGTTTTAGGGGGAGTTAATTTGATTATTTGAAAAGTATCAACATTTTAAAATATTTTGGTGAACTCCTAACTACCTCGCTAGTATTTTATACGTGGATATCACTTTTTTTAAGTACGTGGAACAGTAAACAGGATTTTTAATGTCTTTGGGTTGTTGTTTTTTTTTTTTTTAACACTACAAATAATCATTTGCAGGCAAAATGAGGGTCACTCACTGCTCCTTTGTGGTATGTAAACCTAATTTATGCCTGTTAAAAACACTCCTTCCTGCTTTCCACACTGAAACTGTGAACCTGGTGGTGTGGGCAGCTGTCTGTCTTCTCACTCAGGAGGGGGTGGCATCACGCTTCATCCCAGACAGGGTACCTTGGTCACTGTGTAGGGACACTGTAAGCTTGGGGGTTTTGCTGAAAACTGTCTGTGTATCTGGAGACCGAGAACTACCTGGGAGCCTTGTTTCCTGCGGGCCCTCAGCACAGCAACCTGCTGGTGCACTTGCAGCCCTCCCCACCAGCTGAGCCACCCACAGGACGCTTGCCTGGCCCTGCCTGGTTCTTAACAGAAATTTGTTAGAAGAATAGGTGGCCACCTTCTGCCTTGTGTCAAAATGGGGTTTGTTCCTTCTTTTTTAGGGGACATGAACAAGAAAATTTGTCTGCCCAGAGACAAAATTTTGTCTAGACTTGCTAGATCCTGAATCTGAAAACGGCACCCTCCTTTTTCCCTGCAGTATTTAGGAGAGTGGAGATTAGACCTTACATTGGCCTCTGAATGCTCCCAGAATACGAATTAATAAGAGCCCTTGTTGGATGGCCAGGAGAGATGCAGCTCAAGTTTCTGTTGTAGCTGCTGTCTGTAGACAACAGTTTTGGGAGACCTTTTGTTACTAGGGTGACACAGTTCCAGGGATGATGGTGTGGGCTCTGTGTCTGTCTCTCGAGCACGGTCTGGGTGCCCAGGGTGGGCAGGCAGCCAGGGCTGCAGTGCACGGCCAACCTGCTCCTTGCCCTGCCTTCACACAGTCCTGTCCCTGCTTCTCAGAAGTTTCTGGATATAAGTTTGATTTACTAAATAGACGAGAGAGAAAGGATGTGTTAATTATTGCATTGAGGTCTGGGAAAGAGTGAGTGATCCACCAGCAGCATGTCAAAATAGCTGAAAAAGTGTGATAGTCCAGTCTTGTGGAAGTGGCACAATTCCTGGTTTCTTCTGAAACTGCTACAAAAGGAGATCACGTGAGAAGTGTGAAGTATTTAATTACTGTGACAACAGTTTGGTCTGCAGCCACACATTGCCTCTTCCAATAGCAGAGGGAGCTGTGGGAGGACATAAAGCTCCCGTAGCAGAGTAAGGACACTAAGATAATTTTTAAACCTTAAAATAATCCATCCTTACTGTGATAGAATATTCCTGATAAAACCTGTAGATTTGGCTGTATGAATAGAAATCAAGTATACACTAGATATCTGCCTATTACATGCTACCATGGCAAGTAGGTAGAAACTGCCCTGCAATGGGTATCTTAGCAGTAAGATCAGGAACTGAGTGATTTAAAGACTTTTCTCATTCAGTGTTTTTTTCACATCAACAGGCCAAACTACACTTAGAGTAAAATAAATCTCCATAGTATACGGTACAGCTACAGTAATTGAAAGGAAAAAAAAAAAGCCTGGTAGGATTATCTAATGAAATAGGATAATTTTACTGCTGTGCTTTGGGGTGTGAAGTGGAAAGAGGCTGAGCTGAGGGTTCAGTGCCAGTATAGTGCAGTGTGGTCCTTCCTGGGCACTGATGGAAACATGTAATGACTGAAGGTATCAGTCATTGCAACTATTTCGGGCAGGGAGAAAAAGAAAATCTCTTCTTTTTCTTGTTCCTTCTGCTGTCCTTATTTCCTGGTTAAGTCAGAAGTGCTGGTGGAATACTGGCTGCTGGGAAAACAGGCTTAAAAAAATAATTCCTAAAATGAAGCTGAAGAATCATGCTACAGGGAAGCTGATGCGTGGGGATTAGAGAGGTGTAAAATCAAAGTATCTTTCACTTATTTGACAGGCTCATAAACTGTGAATTTAGGAGGGCAATATTATTGTTACTTTTTAAAAAATTGATTTCCTTTGACAATTGATTTGACTTGCATTCCAGGAGAGGTACATATTTTGTTGCCCAACTTGCTGATAAGTTTTATATTTTTAATATGCCTATTCTCCCCTGAAACAATTGTAGGCCATATTTAGAAACAATTGGTATATAGGTATTCATGTGCATCTAGAGCTGGATCTTCAAGAATGTTAGTCGATATGTCTAAAATGGAGACAGTTTTTTGAGATGTGTTGATGTTGTTATAAGAGAATGAATAAATAAGGAAGGAGATGGACATTACAAATGGTAGCCTTGTAATTAATTTTTGATTGAACAGACAAATGTTAATGTGAAAGATCTTATCAAGCTTTATGGGTTCTTCTTTATTTCAGGATAATGCCACTGATAACAGGATAATATCTGAATCTTCTGAGATGAATGAATTTGAAACTCTTACTGCCAAGTTCCATTTTGTTGATCTAGCAGGATCTGAAAGGTTAAAGCGAACAGGAGCTACAGGGGAAAGGGCAAAAGAAGGCATTTCCATCAACTGTGGACTAGTAAGACTATACAGTTTGTTCCGTAGGCTGTTGGTACCTTCTTTGCTTCCTTCTCATATCAGTTGTTTTCGTAATCCCTAAAATCAAAATGCTGTAGTGTGAGACGTAACAGCGTATATTGATTCTTACTGGGTTCTGCCTTGCTAACGTTTTCTTCGTTATACTGCACCCTAACTAGCAGATTATAGCACTTTTAATTGCAGTGAAGTATAATGTAATGTGTTACGCTAACTTTTAAAAGAAATTGTGGAGATATTACTTCAACAATTGGAGAATGTAACAAGCAGTTTGTAAGGAGTACAGGCGTATGAAACATCGACAATGAATAAGCTCAACTCATCAATATATCCTGGTTCTTTGTTATAATTATGAAGCATAATGTAAAACAATCCTTGGCAAAACACTTCTAAGTAAAAACACAATTTTTAACTTATAGCATCACTTTGTATTTTTTTGGTCTGTGTATGCTCTGTGCATATTTTTAATGAAGTGTGGTGTTTTATTTAATTATGGCTACACTGAAAATTAGAACTAGTGATTATCAGTGGGGACTGTAGTTTTATGCCTTTGTTTTGAGCTACTTGGCTGTGTGGAGGCTCTGTGCAATTCTGTTTTAAAGACTCAAAAATACACATTTTTTTTCTTATGCAAAAGCATGTGTGTTTTTCTGATCTAGTGTGTAGTACCTGAGAGGTATTCTGCAACTAGAACTTTCTTAGTGATTCTCTTGCTGTCACGACAGTGTTCACTTTCTGGTTATTCTGGTTATATTATATGGAAGACAAAGGAAATTCAGTTCAACTTAAAATTTCTTTTGACTCTGTTTAAATCAGTGATGGAGGTTTAGATGAAATAAATGTATCCTTAACAAATTCCGTATAAAATGCATGAAGGTGAAAATTGGTATCATAAAAGTATTTTATATGATCACAAAACTTTCATTTACAGTGAATTCCAGCCCTCAGTTTTGGGAAACAGATTGAAAGTGATTTAAATACTTCAAAGCAGTCACAGATTGTGATGTATATGCAGTTCTTCAACTGCTGGGTGCAGTAAGACTATTTTCAAAACTATGAATTGGCTGTACAGGGTGCCATCTAGAGGAATGTTCTTTAATTTGACATATGAATAATCTGGTTGAAATACCTGCAGTTGCACTTTAAAAACAATTTTACAGACAAATGTTAGGTTGTTCATAAACGTGATTTGGACCCTTTCTTAGCAGTGAAATAGGGTAGCCATGGAATATATAATTTAAAGCCTTAAATGCTTTAATCTTCATGAAATTCCTTATTTCATGTCTGTAGGGGTAGTAAATTCTGATTTTGTTTTTCATGTCAATTCCCCATATCTCATTATAAATCTAGCATAAAGCAGACTTGATAAAATTAATTTTAAAAAGAATATCGCTACTGTTAGATAGAGATCAGCTTTAATAATCATTGAAAGGAAAGGTTTGTTATGTGAAGTAGTTCAAACTTTAGTGTATATCTGACATGTGAATAGACAGTGCATGCAAATTGTGCTAAGCACTTAGCACTTGCAGATACCAGACTGCAAATCGTCTGATTCACTGTTGAGAACATGAAATTTTAAAGCAATCTACAGTAAATTGTAAAAAAAAACTTGAGAATTTTTTTATGTTAACTTCCATGAGAATATTTATTTCTTTAAAATCTGTAGATCTCAGATTACAGCTTTTTTAAAAAATAAAACTACTCAGGAACTGATTCTAACTTGTGTGTTATGTGATTTGGTGTTTTATAGCTGGCACTTGGCAATGTAATAAGTGCACTGGGCGATAAAAGTAAGAAGGCAACTCATGTACCATACAGAGATTCAAAGCTTACAAGGCTACTTCAGGACTCTCTTGGGGGAAACAGGTATGAAAACTAAAAGGTTTTATGTATTTCATTGTGAGTGAACATGAATGAGTACATAATCTTCAGAAAGTAAAATAAACATTAAACAACGATAATAGGATTTTAGGAATGTAGGATTTTAAAGAAGCTTTTTGCAATTTTTTTTAGTGCTGTTATAACTTTAATAGACATGATGCTTTGAGTTACTTAGAAGTTAGTTTCCAGCACAAATCAGGTCCATGAAGATGCCTTTAGATTATAGACTGCATAAATGGCAAACTTTGTTATTGTGTTAAAGACTCAGTAATTACAGCGTAGTTTAAACCTGTGTTGAGTTTCTCCTTCAGAGATTTTTTTTGTTACTTTTTTTGTTTTTAAATGGTGCTTGTTTGCTCTGATCGCCATGCACAGAAGCATGGAGTCAGCTCACCACAGACACTGGCTTCTTTTGTAAAATTTGTATATTTCAGGGTATAGTCCAGATATCTGATGTTGGATTACGGCCTAATAAAAGAAAACTGAAATTGTCTATATGAATGTCATGGTTTGGGCCGGGTTGGCTAATGACAAGATGACAGATGCTCTCTCCCACCTCTTGCTCCAAGGAGAGGAAGAAGAGAGCTAAGGAGATTCATGAGTTTAGAAAAAAACTAATTTAATGAAATAGTAATAATAAATTTTTAAAAAGTAAAATACAGCAATAGATACAAAATATATAAACATACAAACCTGTATCGAGCTCCCAGGGAGATGTCACTGGCAGGAAAGAGTGACAGGAAGAGTAGGAAAGACTACAGAAGTCCCAGACTGGTCTCAGTGATGAATGGGAACTGGATTCCAGAATCTCTGATGGGAATCAAAGGCAGATAAACTGACAGGATGGTCCTCATTGAAGAGGAGCCCTTGAAGAAGAGTCAACCAGAGCCCTTTGGTCCCTCAGCTTTGATACTGACATGGCAGATGGGGTGGAACACCCCATTGGTCAGCTTGGACCTGCCCAGGCCTCCCCACAGGTGCAACCCCTCCCTGGGGTAAACAGCCCAGTCAGTTGGCCCTGGTTGCCATGGCAACAAGTGTAAGCAAAAGCCTCTCTGACTAGAAATTTGGCTCTGCTCCACCCCAAACCAGGACAATGAACCTGTCCTGTGTACCTACTGCACAGGCAAGGAAGAGAGAGAGGCTTTGGCCTCTGGAAGCTTTGTTTATGCAAACATTAACAAATTTGTTACAACACCACAAATTTTGTTTTTGTAACATTGATGTGTACAAATACAAAAAGGGGTGTAATTGAGTATACCTCAGCAAGTTATTATTCTTATTCCTCTATTTAATCCAATATAATTGGCTGCTATTTTTAGGAGGGTAGGGAGTTTTCTGGATATTTCACAAAGGAATAGGGAAAAGTGGAAGAGAATCCTTAAATCGTTGCTCTGTTCTTCAGAGAGATGCCCTGCAGCACTGCAGTACAAGGAAAAGCAAAGAGCCAGACAAAACAAGTAAAATAAAGGCTAGAATTTTCAGAAGTGCTTAAGAAAGAAAAAAAAAAATTGAGAATTACGAAAAAAGAATCAGCAGAAGTCAAGAGCATAGCTCTTCCTGGAAATAACTACAAATAGCACTGCTAGACTAAATGTTATATCAAATAGACTAGCCAATGAGCATTTTTTCCAAACACTTCTAAAATTGTACCTTTGTTAAAATATTTTACAGACAAAATATAATTTTCTTCTTTTATAGCTCCACTGCTCCCCCTCCTGTTCTTTAGGAGAAATTGCAAAATTTAGTGTACAATGCATAGATCACAAATGCTGTCTCGGAGCATTTACAAGAATATTCATATATTTTCTGTCTGTTTTAGACTGATGTTAAACTTGTGGACACCCCCCTGCTGCCACCACCACCTCTTTTTATTATGTGTTCATGGAATTGTGAGTTGGAAGGGATCTTTAAATGTCATCTAGTCAGATCCTTGCAATAAGCAGTGACATCTTCAACTGGATCAGGTTGCTTAGAGCTCTGTTCAGCCTGACCTTTGAATTTTTGCAGGGATGGGGCAGCTGCAGCTTCTCTGGTCAACCTGTGCCAGTGTTTTACCACCCTCATTGTAAAAAAAGAATTCCTTACATCTAGTCTAAATCTACCCTCTTTCAGTTTAAAGCCATTACCCCACTTGGTTGGAATGAATAACTTTTTACGTTTCTTTTGGTTTTTTCCCCACTGATTCTTGCTGGTCTGTCTGCTCAGTCTTTCATTTGGAGCAGGGAGTTATAGGCTCACCCTGCATATCCCATAATGGGATGGCTAGAGGGTGTTGTAGGACACTGAAAGGAAGATGGCCTCTTGGGCCTAGAACTCGGGTCTTGCTGCCTTTTGTGGAAGTGCTCTAAGCAGTGGTGGTCTGAAACATGGAATAAATAGTTATAGTCAGATGTACTAAGGGTAAGTAGTTGTGGGCTTCTGTGGAGAGCAGGAGGTAATTTGCAGTGGAGAATTAAGGCAGTTTGCACCTTGGTAGTACCCAAGGTAGACAGTACCCAAGGTAAGCAGTTGTGTGTGTGTGTGCATGGACAGCTTCAGTGCGCATTCAGGCAACTTTCAGATTAAGTGTGTAGGAACTTCAGGAATTAATGCCAGTAGTCAGTACGGACTACTTTGTGATTGAAATTGACGTCTAGCACTTTAGGTTGATCTTAAGGACTTAAATCTCAGTTTATGTATGATTAGGGAAACAATATAATTTGGGGGAAAAAAACCCTATAGGAACACCCATTAATTGCTTTTATAACTTTACAGGTAGAACAATTAATGATGTAGCATCTCCTGTGCTATGCTGCAGTGATGTAACAGTGCCAAAATTCAAAGTTGATAGTCTTGTGCTGTGAGTTAGATAGAAGAATGTTTTCACAGGTGTTATGAAGTCACTATTCTTGTTTCACCTTCACCCTGAAGACTTGTTAGGTTCTCTCATCTTTTTGTTCTTGATGTATAATGCTGACCTATGTTTGTAACTTGCAGTCAAACACTCATGATAGCGTGTGTGAGCCCTTCAGATCGAGACTTCATGGAGACATTGAACACATTGAAGTATGCCAACCGGGCACGGAACATCAAGAACAAGGTGGTAGTTAATCAGGATAGGGCTAGTCAACAAATAAATGCTTTGCGCAGTGAGATTACACGGCTACAGATGGAACTCATGGAATACAAAACAGTAAGTTTATACCCTAAAACTTTGCTTTTAAATGCTTACGGTTCTACAGCTTGTTCTTTTGTTGACTACTCCTAGTTTATACACTAAAAAAAAAAAAATTGGAATAGCAACCCTAACTTAAACAACACTTCTAATTTCAGTGATTACCAAATGTTTTTAGAAAACCTAGATTTCATCCCCAGAGAAAAGAAGCGTCACTGAATGCCAGTGGCATCAGCAGATGCTGCATGCTATTTGTTTTTTGAAAGGCAAAAATTGACCTTGTTATGCTCAGCAATGAGAAATAGTTACTTCTAAAGCAAAAATGACCAGAATTTGTATTAAGACATGAATGAACGCGAGCAGTTATTTTTGTATAAATATAATAATTGTTATATTGTGTATTGCTCTTAAAACTTAAACAGATAAAACAATTTGCATTTTTAAAAATACATTTTAAATTATATAAGCTTTATTTTCATCCTACACAATATTCATTTCTTTCTGAAATCTTTAACAAATAATGTTTTCAGCAATAAATGTGGTCTTTCTCCTTTGTAATCCCTGAGATAACGTACTGATTTGATAAACAATTTCCTTCTCATTTCTTAACCTCTTCAAGAGCTTGTATTTCAGACTGAGATGGAATTACATAGCATGCAAATGCTAAGGTGTTGGCCAGAAATCAATATTTTGAAAACAATCTATTTATCTGTTGTGTTACGCTTCTTGAGAAAAGAATATCTTTTGCTGTGAGTGTCCGTTTGGAATTTCAAGTAATCGGTGGATTGCTTTGGCAAGTTAAATTTTTTTTTCATGTGTAGGTGAGTCTTTACAAGTAATAAAATATATTTACTTTCTTAAGGGTAAAAGGATTATAGATGAAGAAGGTGTTGAAAGCATCAATGACATGTTTCATGAAAATGCGATGCTGCAAACAGAAAACAACAACCTGCGTGTTAGAATTAAAGCAATGCAAGAGACTATTGACGCATTGAGAGCCAGAATAACACAGCTTATGAGTGACCAGGCTAACCAAGTCCTAGCCAGAGCAGGTATGCTGTGGGTGCCTTCTGCAGTGTGTAAACTGCTTAGTAAGTTCATGAACTTACTTAAATATGTTACTTGGTTTTGCCTGGTTTTGAGTCCCTTGGGAGTGAAGTTACACCTCTGTAACAGTAATGTAGGACTGGCTTGGGCAGGGATTGGCCCCCCATCTGTTTCTGGAGACTTCTAATAACAGAAATAGTTTAGTACCCTGATTTGACCATTCATTTAGGACTATGAGCAATATGAAATGTGAAATAATACCTTTGGATAGGAAGTACTTGTATGCTTAGCTATATATGGCTATATATATATATAGCTTAGCTAAATATTTTGTTTCAGGTGAGGACTTGAACACAGATGGGTGAATGCTGGCTTGCTTTTCACCTCATAGAATAATCAACCAATTGATTTACCATGACTGCATTATTCTTTTTGTGCACTGTTTGTTGGGTTACTTTTGATTTATGGTACATGCATTGTTAGAAGATGCTAATATGGAAAACAAATGAGATAGAAAAGGTTAATTGTAATAATCCTGATCGTATGACACAAAAGAACCAAAGCCATAGTGCATTAAGGAGGAAATCTATTTTACAAATCAGATAAGAGCTAAACATGTAGCATTGTGGTTACAGCTGTATTCAAATATTTATACTGTTACTGTCCTTTCTCAATTTTTCTCTTCTCCTCACCTCCTTCTTTCTTTATGTCCTTCAAAGGAGAAGGCAATGAAGAAATTAGCAACATGATTCATAATTATATCAAGGAAATCGAAGATCTCAGGTATTTGCATAACATGTATTTGAACAGTATTTATTAAAAAACCAGTACTAGAAGTGTTAGTAAGTAAATACTTCCACTGTTTAGACCATCTAGTGTTGTTCTTTGCCATAAAAAAAAGTTAAAGATGAAGCTGACAATAGAAATGAAAGTAAGATGTTGCCTAAATAATTATGATAACTTGATATTGTTCCACAAAGGACAGCAACATTTGAAACAATTGTTTTATAAATTTATATATAAATGATAGTACTGAAAAATTACTTGTTACAATTTAATGTTAAAAAAGCATCTGCTTTCTCTTTAAATTAAAAAAAGTATTAACTAATTTAGGTGTTTTCTCCTGAATCTTTTTTTTCATGATACACCTCCAAGAAATAATTTGGCCTTTTCCCAGTTAGTGTTAGAGCTTTTTGTAGCTGTAGTGTTATGTGTATATACATACAGTATATACAAATAATATACATACAGCTGTATATACACAGATATACAGGCATTTCAATGTATTCTGTCTAGGGTATATGATATATGTACAATATACATAACCATTGTGTAAAACGGTCTCATCAAGGGATTTACTACACCTGTTTTTTGTGAGGCTTCACTTTGGTTTATAGCTGCTTTTTAGACTGATGGTAATGCATTACAGTTACAGATGTTAAAGGGTATATATCTCACACGTTAGCGATACTTTTGATTCATGGTTGACAATTCTTCCTTTTTTGTTTCCTTTTTAAGAGCGAAATTATTAGAAAGTGAAGCAGTGAATGAAAATCTTCGACGCAACTTGTCAAGAGCTTCAACAAGATCCACGTACTTTGGTGGACCATCAGCATTTTCTGCTTCTATGCTTTCTTCAGAGAAAGAGACAATGGAAATTCTAGATATAGCCAAGAAAGATCTAGAAAAGCTGAAAAAAAAAGAAAGGAAAAAGAAAAAGAGGTGGTGTATGAATTACAATGATATTTGTTTTCTCTTTATTACTAAAGAGATCTGGCTTTTTTAACCACTGAGACTTTAAAATTCATTTGTTGTTGCTATGTGGGTTTGGATCCTAAACTGCTGTTCCTTCAAACCCTTTTATAAGGAATAAATACCTGGAAGTTGTAGGCGTTTTTCTTTTGCATCTTTTCTTCCAGTGAAGTATGCAGTGTTTGTAGAATGAACGCTTCTGCTGTAATGAATTTTTCTGTACAATTATGCACAATAGTAAAAGCACAGGTGCTTCCCATAAATTTTTATATTTAATTTTTTTTAAAAAAAATGCATCTGAAATTCAACAGGAGTTTTCAAAAACAGTAAACTTCTTTTCTACTTTGTGTTAAAACTGAAACAGCTTTCTGAAGAAAAGATATTCTGAATAGCTGGGAATTCTTTAGTGGCTCTTGGAATGGCTTCTTTTGCTTTATCTTCTGCTTTTATGAATGTTTTTAATTTGAGGTTTCCTAATTCTCTGCAACATCATGCTTTGGTTTTTGCTGTCCAACTTCTCATCTACTAAAATGCTCATGGTCATTGATATAAATGCCTGTTCAGACAGCAGTTAGTACAGCAAGGATTTGTTTGTGTACTCCAGAACTTTGATTCCATTAGAGACATTTCCCTTTTCCTTGAAATTGTCCACGCTTCTAATCTATTACTCTTTCTACTAATGGCTCTTCAGACTTCTACAAGCTTGGGAGTACAACTGAAACTGTATAAAACTGAAATATAATTGAAGTACGAAATAGATTTGAGTTCCTGTATCTATAAATTTGTTCAGCACACAAATCTCTGATACTTGTAGAGAATGCTTATTTTAATAACTGCTTTTTTCATTTGCATATCACTTTTCAGAAAACTTATACTTTCAATTTTGATAGATTTTGGTCTCATGTTTGTAGGAACTTGAGGGGAGGAAGGAAGTATTAAATGCAATCAGCAGAATGTTCTGGTTTCTCTTCGGCCAAACACTTCAATGTGTTATTTAACTGCAAATGCAAGGTCAAAGAGATTTAATTTTGTGTGTTTCAGCATATTGTAAAATCAAGCATGCATTTAAATACATGCTTAGATAGAGTCCTAAATGTTTGGTTGGGGCCTAAGTATTAGGTAGCAGACATGTTTATGTCCAAAAAACAGACTAAGGTTACTAGATATATTGAGTAATATCTCTTATTGTAGGAGATGATCTCTTTATCTTTAAAAAAAAATTTTTTTTGAAGTTTTACCCTACACACAGTAGTAAGTAAAACACATGGTTGTCCATTTTGCTTGTCGGTTGTTTTGCATCCAATCATACTTATTCATACCAGTACAACAATCTTGTGAATGAAGTAGCTGAGTGGTCTGATCCAGAAATGGGGACTACTTTCCATAAACTACTTTTGAGATCAGTTTTTTTTATTCTAGCATAGAATTAGAGAACCATGGAAAAAATGAAGGTCTCATGGAAGAGACCTTTTGATGGTCCAGCCTCTATCTTAAAGTGTGATCCCATTCTATTGAATGGGATTGTACTCTTCAGAGTGCTGGTACGGTTTGAATCTATCTGCTGGCTCATCTGCAGACTGCTTTGTAATAAATACTTATAAATTTCTGAGGTGCATAGCTTCTAAAGAATTTTTCTTATAGTATAAGAGATGTTAGAATTTGAGGAATTGTGTGTATAGCTGCGCTTGTTACCTGCAGAGTGCTTCTACCTAATTAATGAAATGCAAAGTCTGTGTTCAGGATCTATCACTGAATTTTTATTCTACTGGAATTTCAGGAATTGGCAATAGGTAGTACTGCTAATGTATCACAGGGACAATTTGCCCTGCAGTTTGGTAGGGATTCTTTGCTCTACTTCTGTCTTGTATGGGCATTTAGCTGCTTTCACTCTACTATTTCTTTCTAGGGTTGCTGTTCTTTTAAAGTTGTCTAACTAGCATTTTCATATTAAAATGGGATCGGTAAGCATAGTTACTAGTTCTGCCCTATCTATTACCTTTTCTGATCTCTTTGTTTCCTGGTTATGGGTCAGTATTATGACAGGTGCAATTTTAAGTACATGCAACTTACTAAGTTGTTGTGAGCTATCTTGAAAGTCTAAGAGACAGTTTCTGAATAAGCAGCAGGTATGTACTTCTATATATCTGTAGCCTTTAATAAACATCTCTCAAAGTTTATTGGAACCAGTTTACATGACAGTAATGTTATTGCTACTAAAGTAGTGACATCCTTGATTGGAGTGTCCTACAGTGTGACCTACTCACCAGAAGCTTCAGAGCAAACCTCCCATGTCCCTTTCAATCATTAGTCAGCCTTAGGTACCTAGTAACCTTTTTTGACTGCTGTCTTTTGACTTCCCTAACCTTTATTAAACTAAATTAGTGATAAAATTCCATGGGGTTCAACATGTTAGCTGCTGGCTGACACTGAAGGAAGATGGCAGGCAGTGCAAGGTGAAAAGGCAGCAAAAGTACTTGCTCAAAACTTGCTTATAATAGGAACAGCAGGAATATCAGTAGTTGCTGAAATTTAAGCCATCTCTGCACTTATATATGTCATGCAGACATTTCTTTACTTCTACATCCATGTTTTTTCAAAAGGAAATAGTAAAAATACTAATATTTTGTCCATCTCATTGCTTCTGATGCGTATTTTTTTGTTAATTTATTAAAAAATAACAAGCATGGCATGTACGTCTTGAATCCCAGAAAAATGAACTGCAGTTTTCTGCTTTTTATTTAAAAACAAACAACAAAACCCTGAACAAAAAATAAATGAAATTTGAAGATTTTGTATGAATTATATTCAGAATATATGACTTAAAATATTTGTACAAAAAATTTCTCATCAGTATTTTATATTGAAATATGTTATCAGCATATATAAAACTAGTGCATTGTTTTTTTAAATATATTCCTAAGGGTATATAACTTTTGTTCAATGGCAGTACTACTTCCAATTTTGATACTCTACCTGCTAATTTTAAGTGGCAAAAGAGGAGAAAGTTCTTGAAAAAGCTGAGTTACTTTTTTTTGAGTTCATACTAGAATTCTCAAAGTGAAATATATTGTCTATTTCTAACACTTTAGCATAATGTGAATTTTACAATTGTTGACAGTGACAGATTAGTTAAACCACAAATGCTGCTTCTTTGTTTTCTGTTTACTTTCCAACTGTGCAAAATGTATTGCCTTTTTATTACTTGTTGTCTCTTGATGGTATCTTTTAAAATATCATTTTAAACTCCACAAGCTCATATCATTTTTTTACCTTCTTATCACTTTTGCTTTTCACTGTCTGGTTTGTTCTTCATTGGCTTGGCCTTCCAATACTGTACCTCGTGCTTTTGAAGGCTACAGAAACTTGAGGAAAGCAGTCAAGAAGAAAGAAGGTTGGAATATTTCCCAGGTTTTTAATTACCTGTCATTTCAACTAACTGGTTGTCATACATGAAAAGAAGTTGGGCAGATTCATAAATACTTCAAGAGTAGTTAATTGGATTCTCCAAATTATTTCCTGTGTTCTGACTTTCAACAAGTGTTTTAACTGGAAGAAAGCTCTACTGTGGAACTGGGGTTGAGTCTGGGGTTGCAGAGTGTTGAGTAAGTGTTTGCGGGGAGGTGGTGCTTTTGGGAATTGCTATAGTCTTAAGTGGATTTTGTTCTTGCATGGCCTGTATGGAATGAAAGGCAAAAGGAAGCTGTAGTAGCTCATATGGCATGAGCTGTACAGCAGCCAGTGTATGACAGTAACAACTTTGGCATGAGAGGTCAGGAAGGTCTTGGACCTTCACACCTCAGTTAAGTCTGCTTATTTTATTTTTTCAAGCACGTGACTGAAGCCTTGATCGTCCCTTCCATTTAGTTTCAGCCAAAGTAGAAGATAAAGTAGTTAGTCACAGAGAGCAGTTAAGGGCTCTAAAAAGAGCAATATACTATCATTAAAAATGAAAGTAAAGGAGCTTTCATGTTTCAGCTGTCTACTTTGATCCCTCCAAACCCCCACTTAATTCATGTGGATGTTGTGAATCCACACATCAGGAGCACATGAATTAAGCAGTACAGCTCTGCCTGGGAGAGCTGCTGGCTCTCCTTCCTCCTGTCTCTGTAGTGGTGAGCTCCGTGCTGTGTGCAGGCAGAACGGAAACTGGGGATTTGCCTCAATCTGCAGGAAGATTGCAGCTGGGATCTGTTATCATTTAGACTTATTAATGGAGATGAAACAGAATATGTTGTGGGCTGAGTGAGATGAGAATCTGTGGAAATGAGATTGCATGGCTCGATGTTCCCTGTTTTGGCATTTTTTTCTGTACAAATCTGGTTAGGCTTTTCACTTCCAGCCTCCCTGGATGCTGTGTGGGTTCAGATGGTCGAAACAAAATCTTTCTGCCTTGCGCATGGCCAGCTGTAGCTGGATTCCATTTTGCTGGTGATGAGTGAGGCAGAAGGAACCAGTTAGCACTGAACAGGTTAAATAAGTATAATAGAAAATTGTGTGTATATAGAAATACTTCATTACTTAACTGGCTCTCTTCAGAGTAGAGCTCTGTTTTTAAGGTGGCTTTTAGGTGTCACTTGCCAAATGATGGTGTCTTGAATTTACTGACATTTCTTGTCATTTCACTGAGTATTAGATTTGTTAAGAGTTAAACCTTGAGTTACCCAGCCTGAGCAGTGACAGCACATAACTACATTACCAAATTTGTATGCAGCTGAAGTTAGGCGAGGTTGATTCCACATTATGCAATCTTAACAGTGTTTTTTTGTTTATTAGCCCCTATGGTGTCTAACCCTGTTCTATCACAACTTCCCATCTATTGGGGATGGTTTGGATTTTGCACATGTAGTGTTAGAGGGACTACGTTTGGTCCATGACAATTTGCAGTGACATCGATATTTTTTTTTTTTTAATTTTACATTTGCATGTGATGTCTCAAATATAGAAATGTTAAAACTTGTCTTAATGGCTAATACACCAAATCCTTAAAACAAAACCAAAAAACCCTGCTGTGAAAAAAAAAAAAAGCTATAAGCCATCACTACATAAGCCAAGATAGGAAAGAACATACAGACATTCGCCTTTCAAATAAGTTTTGAACTGTAGATGAAAAAGTATAAAATATAAAAAGTATAAAAGTATAAAATATACTAAAATGTAATCTTAATAGTGGGAAAAAGTTTATTTTTGAGCCAGACAGTCCTATTGCAAAAATTCAGTATTTTTAAACTTTTTGGTTTTGTATCAATGCCTATTTTGAGCGTTCCCTTGATGTCAAAGTAGATAACTGATCAAAGAGTAGGATAATTCTGGATATTGTTTAAGACTTATACATAAATTTTTAGATGATTGTAAGCACGGTAGGTTCTGTTATAGCTTGAGAGTGTAGTAATACTTGTAACGTATGTTGTACCTGCACACAGTGTTCTTTCTTTGTTTTGTAACATCTGTTCTGGGTACACTGCAACTTCCACACAAAATGAGTATTGCTGTAGTATATGAAGATATATATTCTGATTGTCCTGATTGTTTAGGGCATGTTGCACAATGTGCTAATCATTAATAATATTTTGCAAGCTAAGATTGAGAGTAATTAAAAATAATTTTATTATTTTTGGGAGATTGGAAGTTGTGTGTTACCCATGCCCAACACCTGTACTTTTGTCTAATTTCACTTTGGTTTTCATCTTTATTTGGAATTGCAACTTACTGATTTGGGGGATGGGAAATGGGTGCCATTTCAGTTTGTGAATATTCTTTCTGTGCCTCTTCTGCTAGTGTTAAAGAAGATAACACAGATAACGAGCAAGAGAAGAGAGATGAAAAAGGCACTTCGGAGAGAGAGAATAATGAATTGGAAGCAGTAAGTGTTTAGAAGTATTCAAGTTATTTGTTAATTGTCTTTTTAAAAGACTTATGTATTACAGAAAGGAAATTAGGAATGGGTCAGGTGACTACTGTGGCTTCACAGTGATAGTCACGAAGAGATTGGGATGTGGAGAAGTGTGGGTGTGCTTCAACATCTTTTCTATTTTGTACATTTTGTAGGAGGAAATTCAGGAAGTAAGTGATCATGAGGACGAAGAAGAGGAAGAAGATGAGGATGAAGATGACATGGAAGTCGTTGAAAGCTCAGATGAATCAGATTCTGACTCAGATGAAAAAGGTGATGTCAGTGCAATATTTTGTAGAATTCTATAAATACCATCTATCATTCCATATGTTGAGGTAGGCAAGACAGTGTGCTGACAGCACCCACTGCCCATAATTCTCTGTGGATTGTACATCCAGTGAATTCCCTTCTGATTTGGTGCTAAAATACACATCTGATCAAGTGCCCTGTAGTGGCTTTAAAATTGACCAGAGGTCATAGAATTATAGAATGGTTTTGGTTGGAAGGGACGTTAAAGATTGAGTTCCACCCCCACTGCCATGGGCAGGGACACCTCCCACTAGACCATGTGGCTCATAGTCCCATCCAGCCTGGCCTTGAACACCTCCAAGAATGGGGCATCCACGACTTCCCTGGGCAACCTGTTCCAGTGTTTGATAACACATTTCTTCCTTAAAATACCCAAAGCATAAGGTTTGAGTACTGGATTATTTTTATGTCTCAGGACTAATCAACAAGGTGATAGGTCCTGTTCAGCTAATTTGGAAATGGGTAGAATTTAATTTTGAAAGGCTGGAAGTCCATCAGCCTTCTTAATTTTCAGAGGCTGTAGCTTTCTGTAGAAACATCAAACACCGGTTTATGTGTGATATGCAAATTAGGACTGCTAGAGTCAGAGAAAGCATCAACAGCAATTCTCTCATGGAAGTTGGGACAAATGGGCAAAATGAGTCTGTTAGTTCCTTCTTGTTTGAATCACGCAGATCATTGGCAGGAATTGCATAATCTAGAAAAACTAATAATCCTCAACGGAGCACAAACCAAAAAAAGGCATAATTAATGAAAGAAATTAATTAAAATTTATAAACTTAGCTATAGATTAGTCCTTTTTCCTTCCTTTTTCCTCCTACTTTTCTCCATTCCCTTCACCATTCCACTTCCATGATTGAGGTGGCTCCTATCTTCTCAGAATTTTGACTTTACTAAGAGCTAGGGGAAGGAAAGCCTCCCCTTGGAGGCTGCTAGCAGTCAAATTTTCCTTTTATCTGCTGGATTTATGAATGACAGGAATTCTCCAGTCCTGAGATGTGACTGTCTTGTGCAACTATTGCAGCGGGAAGGACTGATTGCTGATGTTAAGATTTAAATGTGAGGAATTACAACATATGATCCAATATATAGATCCAATGGGAGATCTATAGTTATGTGATCCTCACTGTTACTTTAACAGAACTCTGAATTTTTCATTACTTACATCTTTTTATTTTAGAAAATTATCAAGCTGACTTGGCAAATATCACCTGTGAAATCGCCATTAAGCAGAAACTGATAGATGAGCTGGAGAACAGCCAGCGAAGGTTGCAAACACTGAAAAAACAATATGAAGAGAAACTAATGATGCTCCAACATAAAATTCGAGACACTCAGCTTGAAAGAGATCAGGTTCTTCAGAACTTGGGTAAGAAGTGCAAAATCACTTGACAGTAGATTTTGTGTAAGATATTAAAATTGAGTAGTTTGCTACTTCCCTCTTTTTTTTTTCTTTTCAAATGTGATAAGAAATTGCAGAAAACAGAAGCAGGTGTGTACCCATAATGCTGATGAATCATACTTCATCTCTTATCCAAGAAGACAGGTAAGGTGGATAGTTCCAAACAGTGCAGGAGACAGGAGATAGAGACAAATTAATTTTTTTTTAAGGTATTGCAGATAATGCTAAAACCAGAAAAAGCAGTCATCTGTTGTAGCTGGCAAAGTGAAAATAGCCTGAACAAGAGCACATTAAGAACTCCCTTTTGCTCCAGGTTCTGTGGAGACCTATTCAGAAGAAAAGGCAAAAAAAATCAAGTCAGAATATGAAAAGAAACTCCAAGCCATGAATAAAGAACTGCAGAGACTTCAAACAGCGCAAAAGGAACATGCACGATTGCTTAAAAATCAGTCTCAATATGAAAAGCAACTGAAGAAATTGCAGCAGGAGGTGACAGAGATGAAGAAAACCAAGGTATAATTCAGTATATTGAAGTGTTGTACAATGAGTGTTTTACTGAAAAATGAGTTGAAATCTCCTGTGCATTGTCAGCTGCTTAAAAGTCTGAAAACAAAAAAGATATGAAGACCAGGCTATTCCTGGGGGAGAGGGTCGGCTTTTAGGCTTAATGAACAAAAATTACAGTATCAAACATGAAGACGCACTGCTTATTGGCTGTTATTCAGCACTGAGTGAAGAAGACACATTAGATGGAGGAGGTAAATTGCTGAAAGCATGTAATATACTGGAAGATGGCAATTTGAAGAAGAAATTCTATGCGAGTGGGGGCAGGGAGCAGCACTTGAGCATAAACAGCTTTTCTGAGTGACAACCTCTTTACAGGTTCGCTTGATGAAACAAATGAAGGAAGAACAGGAGAAAGCTAGAATGACCGAATCTAGAAGAAACAGAGAGATTGCACAGCTTAAAAAGGAGCAACGCAAACGAGAGGTGATTTGACAGATATAGAGCTTTAATTTGGAATAAGCATCTGTCATTATGAAGTGCAGCTGCTTGCAGGCACACACCATGTGTATATGCATTTGCTGAGGCAGGCATCAGGCATGCACCTGTATATTTTTGCCAGTAAAAACGCACATAATCTGGCTTGATTTCTATGATAACTCAGTTCCTAGCTTCAGATAAGTGCAACACGAAACAGAAGATTTATTGAGTATATATATTGGTATTAGTTTATTAGTGAATCTTCACAAAATTGTTACTAATAACTTGCATGAAAGTATTATCTTTTGATAGAGAAGTGATTATAGTGGAACACTTATTTTCATTCTGCACTAGAAAGAGTAAGAAACAATTCTGACTTGACTACTTCACATCACAAGCTTTGCAGACTTGTATTAATGTGTAAAGATCTTTTTATACATACAATGCAGTCCTTGTGGAAGATAATGGAAAAAATATTGTGCTATTTCTTTTACAGCATCAGCTCAAGCTTCTGGAAGCTCAGAAAAGAAATCAAGAAGTTATCTTACGTCGCAAAACTGAAGAGGTATTGTGTTCAAACAGTAACGCATCTTTGAAAACAGAATGATATTGTTTTGTAACAGAATTCAGTTTTGGGGAGAAGTAATCGTATCTCTGCATTCTGTTTCAGGTTACAGCCCTTCGTCGGCAAGTAAGGCCTCTGTCTGATAAAGTGGCAGGAAAAGTAAGTCGTAAGCTGAGCCTGCCTGAGCATCCTATACAGGAAGCTGGTTCTAGTTCATCAGTTGACCATGATGGCTCAAGAACAGCAGCACAGCAGAAGATGAGAATTCCTGTTGCAAGGGTTCAAGCGTTATCTGTAACTGCAACAAATGGAACAGGGTAAGGATTAAAACTGTTCTGTAATCTCTTAAGAGACCTGAAAATTGCATGGACTTCCCATCAGACAATCTTGTGATGATACGTGTTGTAGTAATTGTTGTTTTTCAAGCTGCTGTCATGTAAAGCTCATAAAATGGGAGTTTTATCATTAGCAAATGCAGTTTGAGTTTTGTGGATTTAAGGCCATGTGCAATATAAAATGGCATTCAAGACCAAGTCGTATTAAGAAACTCCAAAATTTCAAAATCCAGTTAATCTGTTCTTAAAGAGAAAAGCCAAAACCCACAAAGAACTTGTTGCAAAACACAGTTACATGCATTTAGGTTTATTGGTGATCTTCCACTGCAGTTGAAACAGGTTCCCTTGTTAAACAGGGAACAGCTCTTAGGTGACATTCAATTTCCATGCAGCATCATACAAGATACCACAGTGTTTGTTAGCTGCTTTTCAAATGCAGTATATTAGAGTGCAGTAGAGTTGAGAGCTGGGTGTAGGTAGCTGTCTGGTGTGACAAAAAAAACCTGCAAGAAATTCTGCAAGAAATCTAAGCTGTCAGTGAAAAATACTCTGGCCTGATCATTTCTACATTAAAATGTGTAATTGGACTACTTCACACTTAGCTGTATGTTTCTTTTGAATTTATCGCAGCAAGAAATATCAGCGGAAACCAGTGACAAGCAGAGTTTACTCCTCAAAGGCAGCCAGGATGAAATGGCAGTTACTTGAACGCAGAGTGACTGATATCATCATGCAGAGGATGACCATTTCCAATATGGAGGCAGATATGAACAGGTTACTTACGGTGGGTCATCTGCTACACGCTGTTGGTGGTATCATTCTATTAAGTAAAGAGAGAGCAGTGTATTTACGTTTGCTGTAAACTAATTGCCATGATGTTGGCACAGGCAAAGTGATTGGAATCCATTGCAGTCAGTGAAGACATTCTAAACAACTCCAGTAAGCATGTGGACCATGGGGTTGCTGTGCTTAGTAAGAAACAAAAAGCACATTAATGGAATCATGGGCAAATATATTCATATATTCACCTGTATACCTTCTTCCTGTAGAAATCATGGTATATTAAAATATGACAAGGAAAACAAAACAAAACAAAAAGATGCTTAAATGACCTAAGCATTTACTAATTCCTTTTTATTTAATATTGTCTTTGGGGAAAATAGCAACGTGAAGAACTTACAAAAAGAAGAGAAAAGCTTTCAAAGAAAAGGGAGAAGCTCATCAAGGATGGGGGTGGCAGTGAAGCAGAGAGAAATGTCCAAAACCTAAATGAAGAGATGGAATCGCTAACTGCAAATATAGACTATATTAATGACAGCATTTCTGACTGCCAAGCAAACATTATGCAAATGGAAGAAGCAAAGGTAGGTAAAATATTAATGTAAAAATGGTAAAATGAAGAAAAGAAAAAACTTGTTTAGCCTTGGAAATGGCTTGCATTTAGAAATTAGTTTTGTTTTGGCTCATAATTTTTTAATTAGGAAGTTAAAAAACTTCCTGGTGAAAACTTGGGTGAAGTCTGAAACAAAGAGTGTTTATATAACTGAACTTTCAGATCTGAGTCTTAGTGGCAATAGTGTAATGCAAGTAAAGATTGTGAAATATCTGAATGTCCAAGCTGATACTTTCTATTCTGCTGGCATTAAATGAATATAATTCTGAAGGCTAACATCTTGTATTGTCTTCCTGTGGCTGTTGATATGCTTCCACTCCTTTGTATTGTTTTTGTATGCCTTAAATGTATTTAAGTATTTTTGTATATAAGAACTTATAAAAATTCTTTATATTGCATTTTAGTATATTTTCAGTTATGGAACAGTGGCCAAGTTTCTTGTTTAGGGTTGAGTTTTCAAATAGTAATTTATTAAAGAGAAATTGCCTATTATGGTTGATGTAGAAATTTGAATATTGCCAAAAGCAGAAATCCAAATGTGAAAGCTCATAATGTGCATCATACTTTACATGACCTCAAAGGAAGAACCCATCGCATACAGTCTTAAGGCCTTTTGGCACAAGTAGCATGAAGTCTGAACTAATATTTACTGGTATTTTTATATGGTAGTGCTTGAGTTCTTCATCTCGCACCTTGGGCTGATCTGTGCTCTAATACATGTTCCATCACCAGCAGCTTTTACTGTTTTACTCACACCAGTGTTTCTTGAATTTTGGACAGCATGGTGCAAAGTTACAGGACTTTACCAGTAAAGAAATAGCAAATAAAAAAGGTTTAATAATTCTTAAGAGTACTGGAGTGCTTAATACTGGCTGAGAATAATCGGAAGAAAAATGAGGAAAAGACAAGAGGGAGAAGCCTTCAAATGCTTGAAGGCTGCAGAAACTTAAGAAATATATTAATTTCTGCATCCATTGTGCATACCTTAGCACATACTCCATCCCTCAGAAAGGAGAGATCTGAGTTGGAGGTTGATAAATGCTTTCTAATAGGAAAGGAACTGAAACACTGGAAGAGACTGGGAAGGCTGCAGAGTCTGTACTGTGGGATGCTTTGGAGATAGATTATAAAAAAAAAAATGTCAGCCACTGTTTCTATTTTCTACTATTACTGTAATGAATTAAAAAAAAAAAGCATTTTTAAATTATTTTTTCTCCATCTGACTGTTTTTGTTGTTGCACATGTAGGAAGAAGGAGAGACCTTGGATGTAACAGCAGTGATTAACGCTTGCACTTTGACAGAAGCTCGATATTTGCTTGATCACTTCCTCACAATGGGTATCAATAAGGTAATGTATGAAGTGAAATACGTATATGCCAGGACTAGGTCATATTCCAATAGCAGAGCTGTGCTGACATAAATGTGAATTCATTCCTGTGAAAAGAAAGCCAGACAGAACAAAGCTGGTCAATGCCACTGAGTCTTGCTGGTTTTCAGTGTGAAGGCCCTTGAGATCCATTGTCCCCTTCAATCTCCTGCCTGTTTTTCAAACCTTAGTAGAGCCTGCTTCACCAATTAAGTCATGTTGCTCTTTATAAGAGCACTAGCTTTTCATAATCAAATATGCTTTCCAACAAACTCCAGAGTGCTCAGGATCTTTTGTTAAGACTTGCTCAGCCACTTCCTTAAAAATATGAGTCTCTAAAATACATTTGTGTGGCATACTTTAGTCAGACTTCTACTTTTAGGTAGAGCAATGAGGGCTTTTTCTGAAAGCCTAGGGGAGTAATATTTTCAAAACAAGTATTTGGCAACTTATAACCCTGTGAACTTGGGAGTCACATACAAGTTGGATATTGGCCACTAGATGCTTATTTGCAAACAGTCTGAAGAACGCAAGTTAAATCAATGCTTAATGACTCCCTTTAAAAAAAAAAAATCCTGATCTTTAGGATGTGAGAGGAAGGTTATAATATACAAGTTGTTTGTATTTATAGTTTATAAAAAGTTCTGGCAATCCTCGTTTTGTAACAAAAGAGTTGTGATAAAGTATTTGTCATCTTTCTCTCTCCTAGGGTCTCCAAGCAGCGCAGAAAGAAGCTCAGATTAAAGTTCTTGAGGGACGCCTTAAGCAGACAGAAATTACTAGTGCTACCCAAAACCAACTGCTGTTCCATATGCTAAAAGAAAAAGCTGAGTTAAATCCTGAACTTGATGCTTTGCTGGGTCATGCTTTGCAAGGTAATTCTGTCATCATGCATTCCGAAGAGTCAGGTGCATGTCATGTTTGCCTTTCGTGCATGCTGTACTGGGCATTCTAGGCTATTTCTTTTCTGAATAGATGCTGTATTTTAACATCTTAAACTCTATTTCACAATTGATGTGCATGTATGTAATTTTTAAATATATCCCCTTGGCAGTGAAATATAAGAAACAAAGAAGGTTTTTTTATTATTGATACTTTAAATTCAAATAATCTGCTTGTGATTGTTACAAAAGACTATGCATTTACAATTTGGTATGATTTTAACTTCTGAGTGTGAAATTCTGAGTATTCAATCCTGTTCAATCATCATATGTTAGGGATTTTGAAAGTGGCATCATATGTCTGTTATGGCATCTATTCTGCTTCTCGTGAGATGGTAATTTAAGAAAAAATTAGAATATATTTGGGTACTTTTGTTTTATTTCTTTTTATAAATGGATATGTTTTGATTGGAGTGTTGCTTTTGTTTCCTTGTTGCTGTTATTTATACAGACCTAGATAGCATACCGTTGGGTAAGTATGTTTAGCTTTCTGTGTACTGTACAGCTGCATGAGTTACTAATTCATTCACGTTCACTAACTGGTGTATCTTTAGAATTTTGTGAGTTTGTGAAGTTTGCATGAACTATTCTGTAAATGTAGTCATTACCATGAGCTTACAGAGCATTTCTTCCTTTCTGAAATCACCCATAGCCCTCATGTGAGTTAGATATGTCAGATAAGAAGTGAACACAGTAAGCGGAGCCGTATTTTGAATTTACAAACCTGAAAAAAAGTAATTCTTAACATGTGGGTCATTTTTAACCTTTTGCAGATAGCTTGTGTAAAATATTTACATATATCTCACTTTTTCAATTGGGTTTAGTTACTGACTTCACTGAAAGTGTCTAGATCATCATCTAGTATAAATGGTGAGAACTTTGCCAGATTCCTGACAGGTGACACCTGAAGATCTGTCAGGGCACCTTGCTGCATATGGCCAATATTTATTCAAGTACCTCAATGCTTATTAATGTCATAGTGTATCTAAAATAGACCCTTAACGTGTGTGTGTGTTCAGTGCTATTGGAGGGGGAGTGATGCTGTTCCAGTCAGGGTTAGCGTTGCATTTTCCTTAGCTCTGGACAGGCTTTTACTTATTAACAGCATTTGGAGCAGTGAGAAGACACTTGTTAAATGCATTGAAACAGTAGCTCTATCATGACAATTTTTGTACAGTATATCAAAGAAGCTTTTTAACACTTTGCATGAATGAACTGAGCCTTTTAAAACACCTGAGCCACTTGGGACTATGTTAACACTTTATAGGAAGAAAACTGGACTGTGAGTGGTATATCTTGGCTGAATATGCCACACTAACCTTGGGCCACATGGAAATCCAAATTCTCCATAGTCTGCATCTTATAGATTGCTAGTGGCTAAATCTTCTGAGCTGCAAGGAGTTTAGACACTGTTAAAGTGAGGGATTCTGTTGGTGGAGGGGGTCCCTGGTAACCTGACAGGATCCCAGGAGTGGAAGTTGGATGGCATCAGGTCCTGAGACCAGTTTCACCAGGATGTCTGACAGGTCGGTGGCAGTACCCAGCCAGTCTCATCCCAGGCAGCAGGGTTGCACCTCCAGGTGCAACTGCTTGTGAACCACTCCCTTGATGCCTACTGTCAGGTCTGCTATCTTCAGGAGTTCTTAGCTATTGGAATGTACTTGGCTTGAAGAAGTGGGGCATTCCCCAGTGTAGTTGTGCACTGTCATTCAAGCATAGAGAAGGGTTTTGTCTGCAGCAATGCACATCACAGGCTCAGGTTTTGACCCTCAGAATGAGTTTTGAATGCACACCTATTTCGTGTGTGGATGAGCTAGCTGCCATTCACTATCCCATCTTCTCTTGTGAAGAGTTAACGTGACCACAAGCTTGAGTCCGGAAGTGTTTCTGGAGTGGCTCCTTTCTGAATAATTGTGGGAGCTGCTTTTCCTTCCCACCTCTGGCACCTGGACATTCATGGATGTAACTCACAGCCAATGTGTGTGCGGATCTTGAGAGGACATTCCTCTGGATGAACTGTGCTGGTGCACTGTGTTGTACTGGTACTGTCCAGTTACCTCTGCATAAAGACGAAGACAAACCATCAGAAAAGCTCTCCACTGGTCTATTAGCAGTCATCTCTGCTGCACCTTGCAAGCAGTACTAACTTTATTGCTCCTTTCATCTCTGCTCACTCAGGACTCCGCAGAATCTTGCTCTTCTGCCTCTTCTCATTTGTCCTTTGTTGAGTCCATGTGCTGGTTTCTATGTGGGGGCTTCCTGCAGTCTTCCTGTGATGAATTGCAGACAAACTGAAGAAAAGTATCAGTACATGTCAAATCACATGAGTGTGAACCTACAAATAAAATCCCATCTTTTATAGCCATCCCACGCTTTCTGCTTTGTTACCTGTAAAAGCTGATTGCAAGTTCTTTGAGAAAGGGATGAAGTAACATCACCCTAATATGAATCATGTATTTTTAAATAAATACATTTTATTTATGCTGCTTTTGTGCTTTTCTAGAAGAAGCAGTTCTCTAGATCCCCTTTTCTGCAGAAGGCTCAGAATAATAAGTATGGAAAAGGTTTAATGTGGGCTCAAATCCAGGATGGAACAAAAAAGAAATGTTAGAGTGCTATTTCTGTGGCCCTGCTTTCTTTATAATACTGTTGTTTTTCTCATAGTTAAGGTTATATTGTTAAAACTAATACAGCAGTTGAGTACCTCCTGAAGTGCATTGTTGGTGTTGGTGGTAGACTGAACGTATGGCTTGGATTTTTTTCAGGAAACATTTTTAGTTGTAGTGTACACAAGAAGGCAGCATTTTCCTTTGATTTTCTTTTCTTTGTTCCATCTCAGAATTCAATTGGACACTATATCTTTCCTCTCTTTCTTCAAAGCATGAAATTACACTTAAAACATGTACATAGACAAACTTATTTTAATATGGGTACCAAATATATCTGTTCTATGCATTACAAATGGTATCTGCTTTCAGGCAGAAATTAAGTAAATAAAGTATCTATAAGAAAAAAAGAGATGTAATGGAATTTCATGAGTATATTCAAAAATAAGGGGCTTGCAGGATTATATTACAAGTGTCCTTATCTATGCTTAAAATATATCATTGGAATAATATGCAAATTAGGGGATTTGTCTTCCCAACAGTTTGGAATTTATTTTACTTATGCCCTGGACTGGTTGTCTCGGCTTATGTCTGCATGCAAACAGTGCAAAACAGTGTTAGTGTGTGACATGCATGCTGGTTTTTTGTCTTTTGTAGACAGGTTTGTGTACAGATTTTACTTCAGGAGCATTTCTACTGAAATACTTAATTTTACAATTGTCCTCAGTACAATTGATCTCTTTTTAGGAAAGAGTTCTAAAGTAATAAATGTTGTCATCCTGTTTTGAATTCTAAATGCTTATATACTAATAAAGTGCTTGCTTCTTGTCAATGATGGCATTTTATATAAGCTGAGGCTAAGCTTAGTGAGCCTCAGCTCACTACCCAATTAAAAATACTTTTTTTTTTCCATTATAACCAGGCTGACTCTGTCGTAAAGTGTAAAGATTACAAAAGGGAAAAAAGATGAAAATATATCCTTACTGTCCATTGATTTACAGCCTGTCTCTTCCATGTCTTGCAGTTAATTTCCTCTGCTTTATCTTCTTTCTTCCAGATTTCCTTTTAGAATTTATTTCTGTTTTTCTGTCATCCCTGTTGTTTGCTGTAATAAATAGAGGACCACATTTGGCTCAATATGCCTAGGTGTATGACTTATTTGGATTGTATGGAAAAAAAACCTTAGAGATACTAGGAAAACTTGATGGGAACTGGCTAGCAAATAGCCAAGGTATTTTGAAAAGCCCTGCCTTCTGTATGCTGCTCATCTACATCCCACGTTGTCTGAGCTGTTTTGTATAACACTTAAAATTTGCACGTCCTGTTTAAATGGACAGAGTAACGTTATTCTTTTTGGAAATATTCTAGAAAATTTAGAAGACAGTACTGATGAGGATGCCCCATTGCATAGTCCCGGGACAGAAGGAAGGTGAGCAATCTTTGTTAACCAGTAACTGGAACTGGTTCTAGAAAAAACAGTCATTTCCTCTTTTTGTAACATGTCATATATCCATGAAAAGATACTTGATATTGTTTTGTTCCACTTTGTCCAGTGTTTCAGTAGAAAGAATCAAGTGTCAGTGGAAATTCTGCAAAAATATCACTATTTTTTTCTAATTGTGATGCAATTTTCTTTCAGTTCATTATCTTCAGATCTTTTGAAGCTTTGTGGTGAAGTCAAACCCAAAAGCAAGGTAGGCTGTTGAATGATGACAATAATAATTCATACTTTATTGGCACCTTCTGGGGGATGCTCTTGCTTTGATCTGGAGACATTAAAGCACAAAGACATGCAAAAGGTGGACTGACATACTGGTATTTGTATTTAATATGCTTTTGTCTGATACTCCTCTCTGAGGAAAAATAATAAAAATATATTTTTTCAATATTTTTGTGGCTGAATTTTTACAATTTCAGAAAGAGATGCGTTCTCACTCCTTGCACTCAAACTGGAGCAGATTTGCTGTTTAGTATCAGTTAGGCTGTAGTTTAATGTTAATGCCAGTGGGAACTGTGAACATGCATATTGTTTGCGATTTGCTTCTGTGGTCAGAAAAATGTAAAGGAAGTTTATAAAATAAATAGAAATTTGACCTTCAGGCTCTTAATTACAGTTGGCATTTGAGGAATATATCAAGGTTGTCTACAGCATAATATTAATGGCAGTGGGAACTGGAAACATGCACTGACTGCCATTTTGCTTCTGTGCTCACAGGAGCATAAACCAAGTTTGCAAAGTAAATAGAAGCTTGGCCTCTACTCTTCTAACTGTAGGTGGCTTTGGAGGAATATACCTAGGTTGGCTGTTGAATTATTGGTAATGCTTATTGGTGTACAGCCCTTTGGGCAGGTAAACTGAGCAAGTTTGGTCTGAAAATGTTGGCATACAATAAACACGTCATTTTTGTAATGGTCCTGTTCAGTCTGGACCTTCATCTTCCCCAGTGGCCTTTCTTTCCCTGAGGAATACATCTTAATGTCATAGCATCATCATACCTTGTATGTGTGATGATCACAACATGTATGTTCAGGTTTTTAAGAATGACTGTTGCACAAAGCTTGGCTCCTTTGTAAGGTTTTCTGTTTTCAAATTGTTGAAATGCTGAGTAAATCTTAATTCATGTTAGCTTAAACTGTTTTTGAAGTGATATAAACTAAGTAAGAAGCAGAGTTTTTACATCAGAAGCAGCATCAATGTAAGAAGCCATGCCAATATAATTGTAGCTATTTAAATTCACACTTTTGCTTTATTCCTCTCTGCTTTATAACATTTCATTTGGATAAATCTTATGAGAACAATATTGTACTCCTGTAGTAATGAGAGGTACTTGTAGCTGGTTGAAAGAATATTCTTGGAAACCAGTTGTCAAATCAGTGTTTCATGCTGTTCAATTTGACTTGCCTCCTCTGAAACCACTGACAAATCTCCTTGATTTAGTTTCCAAAGGTAGTTGCCAAGTGAATTGAGGGGGATGCTAATTGCCAGTTAATGGTAAGCTTAAAAGTAGCACTTTTGACACATTTCATGAAATGTTTAAGTCACAACTTGTTTTTTATTTGTCTCCAGGCCCGCCGGAGGACCACTACGCAGATGGAATTGCTATATGCAGACAGCAGCGATTTAGTCTCTGACATTAGTGCTGCAGACTCTACTTCAGCTGGCCCCCTTGCATCAGTTGCAGAAACCCGAGAAAGTGGGATGGCTGCTGACACAAATGATGTTTCTGCTAGGGACAGAGAGTTTATTCCCCCAACATCTGGTTTACCTTCTAAGATAGGCGGCATGTAAGTTTAGCCATGCTGTACTAATTATTCTTTGCTTTCAAAAAATTGCATGTTGCCATTTTCTTGTAATCTGTTAGTTTAATTTTACAAAGGAGGTTGATACACTTGAAGCTTACTAAATAATACTGACAAAGCTCTTCCTTCTTTTCTACCATCACCACTCTAGAAAGTTTAAACACACTGTTGCAAGTGACGTCTTTTGTACTGAAGATGTAAGTTCTGTTAAGTTGCTTTGTCATAGAAAATTACTGTACCTTTGTTTCAAAGTAGTGGGAAAACCCCAACTAGTTCCCTGGATACGTTGCTTTATTAGTGCTATGGGACATGCATGTTCTAAGGAGGTAGGGAGAATCTGCTTAGAATGGCAGAGAGATAAAAAAACCACCCCAAAACCCAACCCAAAAACTTCATATAATGTAGTAATAGTATCTGTATATGGTCCTAACTGTTAGGTAAAATCTCTCTGTGAGTCATCTTGTGTGGACCACACTTAAAAAGAAGATATCTATAATAGAGAATGCAAGTGCAAAGTTGAAAGAAACATATTTGATATTATGAATCATCAAATCTTTTCTATTTGCAGGTTACACTTACCTGCAGAACAGTTTTACTAATTGAAAGTATTACTTGATGCCAAATAGAACTAAAAGTGCTTCTTTTCTTTTGTCTTTTTACTTTGGGGCCAACGGGTCTCTCGTGCACTTTTTTTTCCCCCATTTGTTTTTGTTGTTCTTTTTATAGGTACCAACATCACTGTTGGTTATTAGCCATTCACTGCTAGGGACCTCTTTCTTGGCTTTTTAGGTACTAGCTCCTATAATTGCACAAACTTGTGTGAACTGAATACACTTGCCACATTCAGGTGATAGGGAAAAACTAAATAGCTATCTTCATGTTACAGATTCTGGAATTATGCATCTTTCGCTGTCCATCTGTCCTATTTGCATAATATTTTTACAGCAGTCTCCATCTAATGTACATTTACAATGAATATTATTTTTACTATGTATTTCTAGCATGTGCTTAAGGTGGCAATCATGAATAGCAAAAACACTGCTGACAGCAATTATTAACCCATGCTGATGGCTTCAGTGCATTTTACAAGTAGAATCTGCTTGGAAAAAATGCTCTTGGGGGTGAGGATAGGTGGAGAAACCCGCTTGTTTCAACAGTTAGTGTGAGATCACTAGAGACTCTTGAAGCTTCAAGATTAAAAACATCAAGTATTATGACCTGGCACCCAGGACTCAGGTAATACCAGCTTTTGTCTCACTCCATCTTCTAAAATGTATCCGTTTATGAAAGTGAGCCAGCAACAAGGATAAAGCAAGGTTTTCCCAAAACTGTTCTGTGAGCATTAGAGTTATGTGCTATCAGTAAATCAATTCAATCAGCAGCAGGCCTCACATGTATTTTGAGATGCTTTTTCAAAACTAGAACTCCAAATTCTTTATACAGTATTGCTGGTCACTGGTGATTGAAGAAAGGTTGTCTTTGTGAGCCACCTGACCTTCCTATAATGGTCTGTAGTGCCATTTTATCTCTTGTAATAAAATGCAGTCTTCTAGAGCAGAGTGTGGTCTGCAATAAACATCTCCCTTTCCCACTTAAGTGGCATTCAGGAATGTAGAAGCAGTAGCAGCAATTCAAAACATGCATTCTCTGGAAGTGACAGAAATTAATTACATGTTTACATGCAAAATTAGGTGTCTGCATATGTAGAAACTACTCTAATCTGGAAACCCCTCTTTTTTTCTCAGTTATATGGTGATTCAGAGAAGTACCTAAATGCATGTGGGCAACAGTTTGGTTGGAATTCTGTTTACAAAGATGGCTAGTGCTATTGTCCTTTGAAATGCTCAACTCTTCTATAGCAGCCTCTTCGGAGTAGGTCTTGTGCCAGCTCTGTTCAGCTGTCTGATATCCAGGGAAATCTAAAACAGCGCTGGAAAACATAACTAGGTGTGTTATCTCGCTCCTTTTTATTCAGGTCATTGGCATCATGCACCCGTGTTTTACACCTATGCTTAGGACCTTATTCAGCAAGACTGCTGAGTTTTTGTAATACCTGCACTTCCAGGTTTTAAAAAAGAATTCACAATATGATCATGGTCTTTACACCTTCTAGTGATGTGCCACTGTGGAATCAAAGATGGAAGACTCAAAGGGCAGGTAGAGAGTGAAAACAAGATAGCTGGCTGTGTGTCTGAATGCATAAGATGTTGGTGTGAAGCAGAGGAACTTGGGTTCCAAGCTTCTGGTGTGGTTTATCTAATGTAGTAGCTGCACAGTAGACACATAGGCAACCGCAGCAGTGGAGACTGTAACCCAAGTTTGTCATCCTTGCTGAAAGGTCTAGATATCGGGCTGATCATAGGATTTGCCTAGTGACCCCAGGACTTCTGCCTTCATAAATGCATACTGGTCCACCATAGAGAAAGGAGGATAATGTGTCCTCTTCCATGTCTTTTTATGTCCTTCACAGCGTATGCCTAGAGGTAAGGGAGCCATGCAGACAAATGTGTGCTCTGGCCTTGAGGAGAGAACTGAACCCACCTTCCCCTTCTTTTTGTGTTTTTTAAACTGCTAGGCTTTTGTGGAAAACCAGGCAGGTTGCTAGTTGTCCTCCTTTTCATGTCTTTTGAAGAGCCTGGGAGGACTCTAGGGTCTGCACACAACTCTGGACATTAGATCTTACAGGTAGGGCTTGTGTTGACCATGCATGTGATTACCTGAGACAGTTGGTCTCAACTACTTGGGTCAAGTAGCTGTTCTTGGTTGTGCTCTCCCTGGTAAACCATGTTATTCTGCATGCCGGTCCTCAGATGGACTTTATATAGAACAGATGCCCTCTCAGGAAACTGGTGAAGCTTCTTCTCTCATGTTAGAGAAGTTGCAGCTGTGTAAATCCAGAGACTGTAGGACTGAGACCAGATGCTAGTAACTGTCAAGCAGGTAGCCTGCCAAATGAACTTCGTCTCCATAATAAAGTTGTGTGGCACAAAACCACTCTCAGAATCTGCTTTCTCTTTTAAACTTCTTCTTTTTAAACTTCTAAACACACACACAAAAAAAGGATAAATCAAAGCAAATGTTACTTTTCTGTCTAGTGAGTGGTAAACAGGAGCTCAAGAAGGTGCAGACCATCTAGATTCCCTCTTTTTTTTTTTTACTGACTGTGGTGAAGTGATGGCATTTGGGCGTCAGCGTTAATGTTGCACTCTGGAATTACTGCAGAGAAAGAACTAGAGAGACAAAGGAGGAATGGAAATTAAGGAAGAAGAGAAGGGTGGCACGAAGAGAAGCAATGTTATAATAGGCTGTTAACAGGAAATACTTTCATTTCCTAATTTTGAATTTGATATTGAAACGTGAATATGTTAATACAAAGTTTAATTCATATGTAAGACAAACATGAAGAACAGAAAAATCATGATGACTAAATGGTCTATTGTAGATGAAAGTTGTAGAATCTGAAATTTTAGATCTTAGTCAGACCTTCCATCTCTTTCATGGTCTTAATTTGAGATGCATACTGTGCTGTATTTCTTTTAATCAATCTCCATTGCATATTCAGTATCTGGCTCTTCATATGTTCATGAAAAATGAAAGTTAATAAACTTGGTGTATTTTTATATTAAAATGTGAGAACATATTTAGACTCTGTAAGTTCAAGAGAAACAACAATAGAGTAAGCACATTCTGAAATTTACAATCTGAGTGGGAGAATGACATCTAATGTAAGAAAAGCAAGTTTGTAAAGGGCCTTAAAGTAAGATGATTCCTCTTGCTTTAGTTCTCGACAGCCATCTCTGTCAGAGAAGAAGATGCCTGAGCCTTCACCTCTAGCAAAGAGAAAAGCCTATGAGAAAACAATGGAAAAGACAAAGGCAAAAGAACAGAAACTGTAAGATTCTTTTAAATTTATTTTCTCTCATATAATTTAAACCTTAGATATATTTTCTTGAAAAATAGATCTTTCCTTTTCTTTAATTCTATGACAGTTTTTATTGTTAGCAGTGAAATTATTCACTGCTCAACTTCTGTGTGTGGGTTGGGGTTTTTTTTCCAGAATGTTTTTCTGTACAAAATACCTTGGAAGCAGAACCCCAAGAAAATGTCCTCTGGAGCATTTGCAAACAACTTCTCACCCCCCCCAGCCCCCAATGGAACTCGTCCATTTCTTTAAGAAACTGGAGTTTTATAAGAATGTCTTCATTTTACATATGTGTGTTTTCTGCCTGGATCTTTCACTGTTAGTAATGTAAACTTTGCACATTGTGCCACCTTGCACTCTGCAGCGGTTTGTAGTCTTATCTTTATTACCTTCTCTGGGAACAGCTGTAGCTAGCATTAATAATTTTATTTATTTGCTTAAGAAAAGAGCATCTAACATTTGAGGCATGTTGAATTTAACTTCTCTAACCATTCATAACCTGTTAAAGAAGATGTTCTTTTTTTCTTGTAGCTCAGATTCTGGAGCCCCAGAGGCTAGTCTGTCACCTCCTACTTCCCCACCAAGCCGGCCCCGTAATGAAATGAATGTTTTTAGTCGTCTTACTGTTTCTCAGGGAAACACATCAGTTCAGCAGGATAAGTAAGTCACAGAGGGAAGCCTCAGCCCCCCACCAGGCATTGCAAAGTGCACTCAGTGTAGTATCTGTTAGATATTTTGCCCTTCTGCAAGACAAGAGGAGACATTTCTTGTGTTTTCCTGTACATTTTAAAGAAAATATTTTAAGCTGCTATGGAATTATTGTAAAATTCAAGAAAAACCATCTCCTGCTGAACCTTGTTTCCTGTATTCTAGCCTATGTCTGGTATTTGTAGTTTTAAACCCGAGATAAAGAATGGTAGAATTCTTAGATGTATGTATATTTGTGTGTGTGTTTACACCTGAAAGTAGGATTTAGCCGACAATTTAGGAAATAATGCTTCTGACAGTTATTCAGTTACTCCAGTGTTGCTCCAAGTGCTGTCATGACAGCACCCCAGTGGATGGGATGTTAAAATGGCTAGAACATAGTTTTTCAGAGATTACCCATATTATTGAACAGACTGAGTTTAGGAGGTGACCTGGAGGAGCAGGTGATATTCATACCTCGTTTAGAAGTGTCAGAGCTCAGTTTCCTGTCATGGCAGGTACCCGTTCCTGCAGGAGCCTTGCTCCAAGATCCACTGGACTTGAACAGAATCTTTATTGGAGGTTTCACTACAGACAGTAGTGCTCTGCAGTGCTTATGAACCACAACTCAAACTTAGAAACTTCTACTTCTGACTGTATCAAGACAAGAAATGGCTCTTGTCTGCTCATGCTATTGCGTTTTTTATAAAACTTTGGTGTTTTTTCAGTGGGCTACAGAGTAACCAAGCAGTAGCTTGCAAGGCTTTCAGTAGTTTACCTATGCTTGTAACTTCTTTATCTTAGCTATGTTACCGTTATCTTACTGCTAACTCCCACCTAACCTTTTTTTCTCTGGACTGGCTTTGAAGTTAAATTGAAACTGCTGAATCTGTTTGAGTTGAAAATGAAAGACATCTTAAGACTTACTGCAAATGTTCATATCTGGGGGGAATTTTTTTTGGTCAAGTGTTTTCTTGGTTTTTATTTTTAAACATTTTTGAAAATGAGAGGTGAAGGATTTTAAACTTAGGATTGTTTGCAAATTGCTGTTGTTAGTTCAGTGGTATATCAATATGTTAAATATTTATATTATGATTAACATTTTCATGTTTCTTCTATGCTTAACAGGCATTGATGTTCAGAAATCTTTTTTTTTCCCTTTTGATATATTTAACAAGCTCTGTGTTACGAGGTTAAATTATGCATCCATCATCTCCTTTTACTTTGTCGTGTTTGCTTCTGTAAAAAGAAAAAAAGCTGGGGAAATGGCTCAGTTGGTGTTACTCAGCTTCTTGGGCTGAGACAGTCTACCAGTGTAACTTACTGCTGAGAGTGCTGTTTTAAGATTATTATTCCTCCCCTCCATTGTCATGAGTTTAAAGGATACCCTGAGCAATGCCACATACTGTATGTGGATTTGCATTGCTTTTCTGAATTGGACATGCTGTTGTTTGTTCTTCTACATGGAGGCTTTACTTTGCTGATACCTATATTCTTTCTCCTTACAATTCCACCACTGTTGATTTGTAGGTCTGATGAAAGTGATTCCTCTCTGTCGGAGGTACACAGGTACTCTCTCTTTCCTGTTTTCTGGGCATCTCTCACTGAAGTTATTCCACCTCTTAGGAAATTTCATTTTGCTGCATGAATTTTCCTGATACTTGTGCACTGTATCTCTTTTGCTTTTGGCAGAAGTTTTAAAATCTGAAATATTTGTCAAGCATGTTTTCCCCTTTCCTTTTTTAGGATGTTCTTAGTGTTGTTGAGCATGTCAGGTTTTTTCTTTTTGAATGAAGTATGATATAAACCTTTTTCTTTGTTTTATTTTTAAAAAAGAGGAACAGCCAATTTCTTAGGTTTTATATGCTTCTCTTTCTTTTTGTTTAGTTATGTGCTTTGGTCAGTAAAAACTAAATCTAAACTAAATAAAAATTAGTAGGTTTTTTCATTATGTCTTTCTGTCAGAACACACAGTGGCTTAAGAGATGAAGGAAATGTCTCCACTCATGTTGAATTTTGGCATTCAGTGAAAATTAATTTATCAAGAGGACAGCAGTCAAAGGGCTAGTAATAATGTGATGGTGCTTTTTGGTCATTGTAGCAGTTGTAGCATTTTTTGTCTGTGCTTAGGTAGATAAATAGCTCTGGGACATGTCAAGTGAATGAGTGGGTGAGAACACCAGTAGGAATAACTATCTAGAGATAGTAAGATCCACTGGGGAATACTACAGAGAAAACCATATGAGGCTTGTGTGGTGTTAAGAAACTAAAGCAGAGACACCTAAATTAATAATAGTAAGGTGAATTGTTTATGTTTTCTTGAAAATGTAAACAGGTGCAGATTGAAAGGTGCCTCACCTTTCCTTCCAAAGTGAGGAAGTTAATGTCAAACACTTAAGGCAATATAATATTAGTAAAATCTGTGAAAGGATTGTAGATAAGTAATGGATTACATGAATGACAGTGTCCTGAGCAGTAAAAATGTATAAAATAATAATTTTATCTAAGATTCTAATAGACAAACCAGGTAATTGTCACAAAAATAGATATAGGAAGGAAAAAGTCCTTCCTGATACTAGTGAGCTTCTGGGCAATATTTTGGAATTTTTATATTTTCCTAAATCATCTGATACTCTGGTGGGATATGGCCATGGCTTAGTTCCTGTTTCTCAGTGGAATGTAATCCTCAAAAGAACATGACAATGAATCTTAACTGCAATCTGGTCAGGTCACAGCACTGTGAGTATTTGTGGGCATTACCTTGAGGCTTTTCTACACTTCATAGAAATCATCAGGGTCTGTGTGTGTGCAGTTGTATGCGTGGGATTTTAGACTGCAAATTTTTGTTTGTTGATGAGCTGTGGGTTTAGGGGTTTTTTTTCAGGCTGACTTAGTCTTTTGGCATCACCACAGGACTAGCTGCAAATTCCAAGGAGGGTTCCTCTGGGGTATCTGTACTCCAACCATACTCCTTTCTAGCCACTTGAGTACAAGGGTGGTGTTGGGTACAGAGCAGGGTAGGAGCCCTGCTTAGGCACACAAATTAGCAGCAGTTTTCCCAGCCTGCCCATAGAGGCAGTTGATGTGAAATGCTTGCTGAGTTTGGAATGGCAACTACACTTGTTCCATTTTTCAGACATGATATTTAGAGTAACTTGACTTCATGCAATTTAGAGTTTTATCATTGGTCCTATGAATTCAGGAGCTTTAAGCTTCCTGGTTCTTTCAGCATTATACAGACTTTCCCATATACCCCATACTCATCATCATGTTTTTTTCCTTGCTGTGTTTTTGTATGTGATTTCCTTTAATTGATAGTCCAGAGCTGACACTTGTTGAAGCTAAACAGTAAAAATCCTTACATAGTTTATGGAAGGCATTCAGCTGTTTTGCCCATGTAAGAAAACTAGATTAATTTTTTCCTTATATTTAAGTAAATTATTTTACTGTGTGTCTATTACTATGCCCGATTCACATCCTTTTTTTTTTTCTTTAGGGGGATAATTAACCCATACCCTGCTTCAAAATGCATCAGGTCGTCCCCACTTCAGTGTATCTATACAGCTGAAGGACATACCAAGGCTGTGCTTTGTGTTGATGCAACTGATGATCTTCTTTTTACTGGATCTAAAGGTTAGGCAAGATTCATACATCTCTGCTGCCTACAGAGGCTGCTTTGACAACTCGGGGTATTGTGAAATTGTGCTTAGTGCTGTAAACACACTGGAAAAGTGCAAAGATCCGTTATGCAACATAAGCTGAAGAAGGATTTACAGTAATTATCTACAGATTTTTCATTCCAATGGGTAGTATTTGGCTGTTTATTTTTAGTGGAAAAAGTAACTCTCGATAATAACATTAATGTTTGTTGAGTGATATGGTGGAATCAATCAAGGAAATGTACACACGTGATGTGCAATGCAAAGTGGTAGCCTCAGGGTAGGAGTAGAAGTTAGTGAATTTAGCAAATCTTTGGCTGTGTTACCTACAGACTAGATTTTTCCTGCCACAGTTGATTCTTTGAGCAGAGCTAGGGACATTTTCTGCTTCCCCCGTGCTCTCGACCTGTCCCTCATGAGTGTAAGAGTTTCATGACTGTGAGGGGGGGCTAGATCTAGTAGTGACTAAATTCTCTAATTTAGTGGATCCACCATAGAGGGGATGGTGCAGCTTTACAAGCTGGTAGAAATAATGCTCTGGAAGAAAGGTATGCTTTCTGTGGCTATTCTACTACCTGGCTGTTAAACATACCAATGCACATTCTTACAGTGAATTGACAAATTTTTGGTCTAATGAGTTTGAAGCTAACATTCTAGCATTTGTGCAAGTGGGTACAGTGCAAAAAAAAAAGGGCTCATTTTTAGCTTCTGTGTAAATGTTGCTTGGTTAACTTGTATTGAGATTTCAAATTTAGTGGCTATATGGGGGGAAAAAAAGGCTTTAAAATTGATTTTATTTTTTTTTATTTTATATTTATATTTGTGTTCTAAAGACTGTTTGCTTTTCACATGGGGTGCTTGCAGATGTTGTAAATATTTGCTCTCTCTAGTCATATGCTAGCTTCCCATATTCATGGAAGAATTTTTGCTGGTAATATTTTTGGAGGGAGGGGAAAACTTTACAAAATATACTTGTACCTGGGAGTAGTCTACTACAGTAGTCAGCAATCTAATGAAAGTTAAGTCTTTTGGAAATTTGTTGCTGAAGCAGAAAGCCTCAGCTTGCTGACAGCCATAATACTACCACACAGTGCCAATAAGCTTTCAGGTACATTGCAGATATTGGGCTTGAATCTTGATAGTTGGTATTTTTAAAGTGGTTGACGAGTTCCTGGTACACTTGCTTTGTGTTCTTCTAAACATTGCCTACATATTCTCTCCATCCTGCCGGTACTTATTGCAGTAAAAATGTACTTCTAAAGTATCACTAAAAGAGTGGTATCTGTATCACATGGTGAGACAAGGAGAGTTTCCTCTCCTATGGACTATAGAGTTTTTCTTTCTCATCTCTGTAATTTTGTTCTGGCTTTCAGTCCCCTGTCATGCTGAGGCTCAAAGCCCCTCCTGAACTATGTTCTTGATGAAGAATCCTTGAATTCAATATTGAGTAGTTCTCTTGATCTGTCATCATCTGAACTTTACAGCCTCTAAACTGTTTGTTTGGCAGTTTGGTCTTGACATGGGATTTTATTCTTTTAAAATTTCTATGGGACCTAATGTGCACACCTTCTACATGACATTTAATGATTAACCTTACTTAGTTTTGATGATGGTAGATGATGCCCATGTGTACTCTACAAAACCAGATCAATTAAATGGGTCTTTAAAAGGGCCTACCAAAATGGAGGGATATGTATGAGTGTGAATGAATGTATGGACTTCTTAAAATTGAGTTTTGGAAAAATGTTTTCTGTGGTGTTTCTTTGGATTTTGTTTGTTTAGCTATTTTTTTTTTTTCTTGTCTTTATTTAGATCGTACCTGTAAAGTTTGGAATCTGGTAACTGGACAAGAGATTATGTCTCTGGGAGGTCATCCAAATAACGTTGTTTCTGTAAAATATTGCAATTACACTAGCCTGGTTTTCACAGTCTCAACGTCCTATATCAAGGTGTGGGATATCAGAGATTCTGCTAAGTGTATTCGGACACTGACGTAAGTATGCTAAACCTTGAATGCAAAGAGTCTAAATGAATCTTACAGTTAGATTTAAACTAAAAATCATTAGATTTAATTCAATAATGCAGCACTGTTTAAGTACACTATTCAGGGCTGGAGATTTTCTGTGTTCATGTTCAGTCAGTAGGGCATGGAAAAAAAACAATTTACATTCATTCCTATAATATTTTATCAAATGTTCAATATTCATAATTGGCTTATTAATATGGGAGGTTTTTTTCCTTCCTTCCTCCCTGTCCTCAGGTCTTCAGGCCAGGCAATGCCTGGTGATGTGTGTTCAGGAAGCACTAACAGAACAGTCACTATCCCAGCTGGAGAGAACCAGATCAACCAGATTGCACTAAATCCAACTGGCACATTCATCTATGCAGCTGCTGGAAACTCAGTGAGGATGTGGGACCTGAAAAGGTACTGAACGCCAGCAGAAGAGTATGTTCTTTAGGTGGTTACATGTGCATACAAAGTCAATGAAGTGCTTCCTGTTTATGGTAATGTACATCACCTGGACAAGATATGGATTAACTAATCCATGCCATGGTGGTTACTAAGATAATGCTCCTCATCTTCTTGGTGTTAAGGTTAAAGTGAATTGTTTCACTAAAAATGACTGGAAAACTCCAAGTCATAGAATAGTCTGGGTTGGAAAGAATCTTTAAAGGTCATCTAGCCCATCAGTGGTCTGATTTGTCTTTAAAATTTTTAAATTCTTATTTTACATAAATAGAAGCTTTTGTTTACATTTAACATAGATTTAACATTTAGACATGGGTATGTATGAACAATAGTGTATAGGTAACCATGAGATTAATAGTGAAGACCTGGGCAAAACTAAAGGATCCATTCTGTCAGAAACTGTGCTAGAGATTGTATTGGATATATGACAAAATAAAAAAATCCTCATTTCTTTTCTTAATCTTGAAGATTTCAGTCTACAGGAAAGCTAACTGGTCACCAGGGTCCTGTTATGTGCCTTACAGTAGATCGGATTTCCAATGGACAAGATCTTATTGTCACTGGTTCAAAGGATCATTATATAAAGGTAAACTGTTAATATTTGCTTATTTATTTTGACTCTTCACATCAGCCTGGGATACAGGCTTCAGCTGAAGTGACTCACATCTCCAGATCTGAAAATGACAGCCAAAATGGAAATTCTTTCATCAGTTATAGATTATGAATAATGTTCAGTCTTAATAAACTCTTAATAATCTTAATAATCACTTAAACTTAACATTAAGTGATTGCTGTTTTTATTTGGATGGCTGGCTGTAGTTAAACATGTTTTTTTTTTTAAATTCCCAGGGGCATGAAGTTGTGGAGAAATATTCATAACACCTACTCTTAAGTAACATTTAGCTTGAAAGTATCTTATGTCAGTGCCTCTGTTTCTGAACACAGACCTAATTGCCTCAGCAGAGACACTCTGTGCTCCTCACACAAGAGTCTGGGATAGACCCCACTCTTTTGCTTAAGTGTTCCTGGAGTTCTGGAGTGGGGAAGGAGAGAGACACCAGCACGTGTCAGTCAACATGCCCAGTCCACTTGGTGTATTCATTAGCATGCAGGTTGCTCTGAGTTATGTCCAAACCACAGGCAGGGTTCCGAGCCCACCTGCTCCTTGACTGATACCACGAGGATCTCCAGGGATACTTGGCCTTGTGTATGTGCTGCAGAGTAGTGGGTGTTGTGCAAGGTGATTGTGTCCATATGTTATCAATCTGTTTTGGATAGTAGAAGGGATCTGCGTGTGTGTGGTCAGTGCAGTAGTTTGGGAATCCTCAGTGCTTCTCCACATGGGAAAGGGGCACCTGGGGCAGTAGGTCTGGTCAGAGATCCTGCTGTCCCATGCCACAGGAAACTACTGTTTTGTCTACTAAGCCAGGAATGTTAGTCACCTCTGTCTAAATACCTCACTTTTCTGGTGTATCACTGAACTTTTTTGTTACAATTGGAAACAGCGTGTGTTAATTGAAAGTTGTAACTTAAAATACCTTTAACTCACTTAATGCATTTTTTTACACTATTAACCGGTCCCTTTTTTTATTGCCAAGCTTATTCATTTTAAAAGGTCAATGAAGAGCAAATAATAGGGGATGAAGTCTGACATTTGCTTGTGAAACAGGTAGTGGTTTTAAAAGTTATGACTCATCTGTTCTTCCTCAGCTCAGGCTAACTGGGTGAGTTTGGGTTTGCTACAATCCATAATGAACCAAGAGTTGCTTACACTGCTTCTCTTGGGACAAAGAGCTGATGGGGTCATCATGCTTTAAGTTCCTAAAATGGCCTGATTTAAAGAATCTGTTTTAAGTCCCCATTCCTGGAGCACAGGTAAAGAGAGGCATGTGTCTAGTCCATGGAAAGCATCAGTATGTAATGGTATGTAGCCCTTGCCAAAACACCTTGTCTGGAAAAATATATTAATGCCTCTTCCTGCAGCTGCCTGTACAGTTCTCTCAGTGTGAGCCATGTTTCCCATATTCACTTGTGAGCTTTGTTCCTATAGCCCACCACACAGTACATATACAGGCTCTTCCTTGAGAAGATACTGTGTATTTCATAACCAGGTAGTAGCACTTCTTCCCAGAGCAACCTTCTCTGAAGTCAGTGAAGCAATCCTGCTTCAGGCAAGAGGTAGAAGAAGGGAAAAGAGTTATTCTGGTAGATAAATCCTGTCAAATAGACATCATGGTACAGGGGCCTGTAATAAGACTTTCTAAGTTTTTTCGCTGAAGTTTATTGCTGCAATATCTTCCAAGATGGTTAATTCTTCTTAACGTATTTGATCACTTATTTATTTATTTTAGATGTTCGATGTGACTGAAGGGGCTCTTGGAAGTGTAAGTCCTACACACAATTTTGAACCTCCTCATTATGATGGCATTGAAGCACTGGCTATTATGGGAGATAACCTCTTTAGTGGATCCAGAGATAATGGAATTAAGAAATGGGATTTGGCTCAAAAAGACCTTCTTCAGGTAATGGAAAAAATCATGCAGCTAATCATGGTAGAACTGTTTCTAGGCTGTGTAAATGTTCAGGCTCATACTGTGACTATTCACGTAGATACTGATGTTTTTCATAGGGAAGGCACAGAACACGGACTAAGAAAGAAATCGATAACATACTTGATCCTTTACGCTGGGAATGCATTTGCTTTTCTTTTCAGTGTATGAAGCGTCAGGAAATTCTGAAGTGATTAGCCCTCTATTTTAGCTTTGAGTACATGGATTTTGGTTTTCTTTTGCTTCAGAATGAAGGCAGCACCTGCCTCCTCTATGATTGAACCATTGGATACAATCTTTGTCACTGACAAGCTGGTAAATTTTGGACTGGGAACCCAGTCCAATGACAAATGATGCTTTAAATTGGGCTACGGGATATTTTCTTGTGAAGAGGGTTTACAACCTGCCTTGCTCCACCCAGCCTTTTTGCTAAAAAGCTTGCTCCTTAGATCTCCATTCATCTTGTTACATATAGTGTACACAACAGATGTAATAATCTGTTTGCTGCCAGAATATATTTTCTGTAAGTTTTTACCATTAAAAAAAAGGTGGGGGGAGAGTTGGGGGGAGCAAAAATGGACCTCAGATCCAGGGAAATGTTGAAATTCATTGTAATATGTCTGACATGGTGAACTTTGATTTTTTGACTACTTGCTGTATGCCAATATGTTCTTCTAGGTATTATGAGAAATGTTGAGGTAAAGATACAACTATTTAAGTTGAGAAGGTGTGAGAATGGAAGGCAGAAAAACAAATGCTAGAAGGTACCACTGTTTTTGCAAAGGTTTTGTTAGATACTAATCATTTAATAATTTTTAGAGGAAAGAGAAGCATGTTTTTATGTGCATTTAATGTGCAGACTGATAACAAGGAAACAAATAGAACGAATAGACTGGTCACCCTAAGAAGAAATTATCTATATGGCCATATATTGTATTCTACAAATACACAATCTTTTTGTCTTTCTTTCAGAATTGTCCAACTGGGTGCCAGTTCTTTTTTGGAACACTAGTAAGGTTTCACAGTTAAAATAAGGATTCAGCTTCTTACAGAAAATCTTCACTTGGCCATATTGGGACAACTGCCCTTATATCTGTCTGTCTGAGGAAATATACTAAGCAGGTTTTTAGCAAAACCAGGGGGACCACAGGAACAGAAAAGACTTTTTGCATTCTCAGGATGACTTCATTAAAGTTGTAAGAAGCATCTTCGCTTTTGTATTTTAGGCCCACTAAAATATTATGCAACGTGCATTTTGACTGTTGCAATTAGTTTAACAACAGAAAGGATACAGGGGTAAGGGTGAAATAGAATGTAACAGTGGATTAGTTGTATTCCTTAATCTCCTTTTGGTCTATGCATTTCATAATTTCTCTACTTCTTGTTCCCGTATTTTTTGTTTATTTTAAAAGTAAAATTTAATAAAAATTACCGTGCATTTTAAAAAATTTATTTCTATAAAATGATGTGTGTTTTTTCAAGGAGATGACACTAAAGCATTTGACAAAACATAAATAATTTTTATTTAGTGTCTGTTTAGGGAATGAAGAAAAGTGCTGTTACTTTTGCTAATCATGTGATAATTAAGGGTAAACAGGCCACTGGAGGTCACGCAGGGTAAAGTTGGCCTGCTGATCCAAGTAAAGCCAAATCTGTAGATAGGTTTGGTTACTCAAGGCCTTGCCCAGCTGGATTTTCCAAAATCTCTGAGGTCACAGATTGCACAGCTGTTCTGGGTGACCCATTGCAAGCCTTTAACTACTCCTGTATGAATTTCCCTCCCTCCCCCATATCCAGTCAGAATTTCTCATTGCAACTTTATTTTGGTGTGTACACTTGACTGCTGTAGGTGAAGGGGGGGGGGAAAAATCCCACCCTGAAAACAGAGTTGGGCTGCTTTCAAGTGTAACGTTTCAACAGAAATTTGGCACACGTGTTACACAAGGTTGGTCCTCTAAAAACGATGAAAAATGCATGATAAACATGCTATTGGAAAGAAGTCAGATATCATCTACTTCATTTGGTGCCGTACAACCCAAGCCACAAAATGCTGCTGTGACAAACATTAAGAACAACATTTGCCCCCCCTTCCCCTTCAGTTTCACTAAGTGCTGCAGGAGCAGACCACCAGGGTTGTGATAGCAGTGCATATTGTGGATGAAATGACAAGATGATCCTAGAAACCTGAATGTGCTCCATGATAAGAGAGGCAACGAAGCAACACAGGTCCTACCAAACTGAACTGGAGAAAAGACACTCTTGGGTCCCTTAAGAAGACAGCAGACTTGGGCTATTATTTCCCCAGTGTTGGTATTAAATGGATCTTCTCAGCTGCTCTGTGCAGCATTTTGCTTTCTGAATTAGCTGTAAAATGCTAGTATCCTTCCTCAATAAAGAATTAATGTGTTTTTCTTAAGTGCTACATCATGAAATCAATTTATAATGTGTAATGGGAAAATAAGAAAGGAGTAAGGCAAATATAGAAACAGTTTCTGTCTCCTTGGTGAGCAGTATTTTGGATTTTCTTTCTATGTGTTTTATAGCTGTTCTTACAGACAGACTTCAAACATATACGAAGACTGTATGTTCAAATATGTGTTCAAATATGCATTTGAACATATGCAGATTTAGCACTAACCTAAATTTTCTTGTTTAACAATACTATTTTGCAAAGAGAAACAAACTTATGGTATAGAAGTAGCCTCATGGAAGATAAACCCCTCCTTGCCCTAAAGGAGAAGAAGCCACAGGGCAGGGATATACCCAGCACCATGTAGTGAATCTACTGCAGAACAGGAATTTTAGGCCCTATTAGGTATTTTTCCATTGCCATGCTTATTCCTCCAGAAGTTCTTGCAGCCCTCGTGAGACCTGCCTGCCTTCTTTTTTTCAGCAAGTTCCTAATGCTCATAAAGACTGGGTGTGTGCTCTTGGCCTGGTACCTGGTGCTCCGGTTCTGCTCAGTGGCTGCCGAGGAGGCACCCTCAAGCTCTGGAATGTGGACACCTTCGCACCCATTGGGGAGATGAAGGGACACGACAGCCCCATAAATGCAATCTGCACCAACTCCAGCCAGATTTTCACAGCAGCAGAGTGAGTTTCTTCTTCTCTATGAATCTTTCTTTTCCGTGGCTCCTGTGGGAATTCTGTCCGTGCAGATGCATTTAGGAGATCTTCAGCTCTGTAATTCACTTCATAGCAAGCTCGGGGAGACCTGGTCTCTGCTCCTAAATGCTCATAATCTACTGCAGTGAACTCCATAGTGGGGTGTATGACATGATCCACTAGGCCAAGGAAGAAAATATTAGAACTTCAGCAGTGCAAGTATATAATTTATAAATATAGATGGGGGTATGTGCTCAAATATTTAGTGATAGGCATGCATGATCAAAAAAGTTTGGAGACCAGTGATGGCAGGGAGAACTTGGCAGTAGTTGAGAGCTTTACCAGCTAGACTTTACAGTTGGGCTATTTACTACTAGGACTGATGCCTGACCTGGGGGAATTTATCTAAATGCCACAGTATGTAGATTTTTGGTTGGTTGTTTCTAAGTGTTGGCGTATAGCAGGAGCTTTACAAGCCATCCTGCTGTCCTTTAAACACTTTCATTTCAATATTTGCTTTGTCAGTAAAAGTAAGCAGTTTGATACCTGAAATCTCAGGGGGCTTGACCAAGAAAAGCTTGTCATTCTGGAGAAAATGAGAGGGAGACAGCAGCAGAGCCCACTTAGTGGTGTAGCCTGAGCACAGAAGCTGTGAAGGCTGTTGTGTTATCTTATTCTGCTAATCATGGAAGCTTCTGGCTTTCTGAATTGAAAACAGGTCTTTCTGAAGCAAAGCAGGATCTCAAAGTTATTAAGTTTCCACATTTGGTGGCCAATTTTTATGTTTAAGCATTAATGTATAGGGGTAGAGATGTTAAAGCTTATGTCTCTGCCTAAAGATTATTAAGTATAGAACATACATGCATCTGAAATTTATTCTTTAATGCTAGTGAAATAAAATCCCAGCCTTTTTGGCACTTGTAACGTTGTGGTGAAGGGATATAGAACTTACTGACAATTTTACAGTGAAGTAAAGGCTTAAATCAGAAAACCTCTGTACTGTGATAAAGCCTGTCCTGACTCCTGCCTCCTGGCTTTTTTGAGGGGCTTATAAGGAACTCATGAGTCAATGTTTGATAGTCACATAATTCACTGTTTATGAGAAATTCATAACTTCTACATCTCTTGCACAGGATAAATTGCCATCTAAGAAGACTGATTCTATATTTTTCTTTTTAATTATGCTAACAGAGTTTTGCAACACATTCCATATGATACTTTACTCAAACATATTTTAAAACTGTGTAAGTAGTGATTGTTGCCAAGAGTACAGAATTACAGTGTGCCTCCTGGGCTTCTGAACACCAGCTCACTGGTAGGCACCTTCCAGCACCTGGCAAATGGATGTTTTTGGGTTGAGGTGGGTTAGGACTCTTCATTGTCTTATGGTTCTTTGCTTTTTTTTTTTTTTACCCTATTATAGACTGACACCTCCTGTGCCAATGGAGCATGTTTCAGGTCCTAATGATTTAACCTGTTATAACTTTCCATGCTTTTTTTAATAGCAAGAAGTGATCTTGTCCTGTTGAGTCTCTCTGCTGGCTGTGTGCTGGCTATTTGCCTGTGGTCATCTGAGTTGCAAATAGTTACGTGGTGGAAGCTCTTCTCTGATGCTGGTCTACTTCAGCCTATTACCATTAGCTGTAATTTAAAAAAATTAAGTAATGACAGAGTAGGATTTTACTTTCCTTAGACATAATCTTTACACTTGCCCAGGTGGTTAAGGTAGTAGCCAGTGCTGTGATGATAAGGTTAGGGAGTTTTAAGTGTGGTACATCTTAGATTGCAAGGGTCATTCAATCTCCAGGAGACTTTGTATAAACATTAAGGAAATCTTATTTTGCCAACAATATTTTTCTGAACAAGACATACAAGCTTTTAAGAAAGCCTCCCCACCTCCCCAATTTAATTACCTACCTCTAATACTGCTTTATGTTTTTCAGTGACCGGACTGTGAGGATCTGGAAAGCTCGAAATGTAATAGATGGACAGATCTCAGATACAGGAGATGCAAGTGAAGATCCTGCCAGTAACTGAAATGATGGGGATAAATGCATATATTGATGAATTTGAGGTGCACTCTATGCAGTTTGCTGCATGCTTATTAGGTAAACACTGATGACTGGAATGAACTGAAAAGTAAGAGTGAACTCTTCTACTAGACCTGCTGTCCTTAAAATATGTACTGTATTTAAGAAAAAAATATCCTCCTGGTAACATGCTTGTGTCTCAATGGTCAAATGTATATGTCTATATAGTATGGCTGAATTTGTGTGCGTAAGTAACACTTGCAGTTTAACTGGAAATCAGTCTTTTCTAATGACCATCTCAAAATTATAACCTGGAATACGTAACAGAAGTGCTCTGCTGTATTTCACTCACAAGTATGATCAGCTGTTCTGCATTTTAGGGTAGCAGGGAAATGATGATGTCCCAGTAATAAGCCTTTGATTATGACAAGAAGTTTCAAGATTCTAAAGGTCACTTACACTGCTGTTTGGAAAGTGGAGTGAATAAAAGATGGGAAGAGGCTGTTAATGACGTATCTGTCTGACATGGCTGTACCCCGCTAACAGCGAACGCCATATGATTTGTGTTAATGTTAGCATATAATCCTTGTTGACCAAAGTTGTGCAGCTATGTATAGTCTGTGCTCAGGACTAGAACTCAAATGCTCATAAACTGGTACGTTTGATTAGTGTTTTGCCTATATTCTATAATGGCTAGGTGTTCTTAATGTCATGACGGAACTATGTCTTAATCTATTTTTCTTATGGATTTGTTTCTATCATCTCACATTTTCTTTTTTAAAGCAAAATGTCTTTCCTTTTTATCTAATTTTATATGCTGCTAAATGTATTTTAAATACACTGTTTTGCAGACCTTGGCAGTTACTTTGAGAACTGAACCACGTGTATTGGAAAAAGCTATGTAAATAGATGGTTGTACAAAGAAAATATCTTATCTTGTGCCTGTATGACTTTTAAAGCTCTTAGAGTGTGGATATTGAGGGAGGATGTATAATTTACCCAACTGCTCTGAATATTAATTTGTAAATTCTGCAAATTTTTAAAAATTATGTAGATTCAGATAGTGTTTGGATATTGAGGCTTTTTTGATTTTATTTTGTTTTGTGTTTATTTTCTTTTCCAGAAAATAGTCTGTAAATTATAGCTGATGTAGGTAACACTTAAATAAAGATGTGAATGTGAACTACTTCTCGTTGCCTTTTTCATCATACTTTCTTATAAATCACTTCCTTTGCAAAGGCCCCAAATATAAAATGCACAATTTTATACAATGGGGTAGAACAACTTGCTAAGGAATATAGCCCATAGCTTGTTCTGTGTGTATCCCAGCGTGTCCCTGCCTTCTCCTTGGCCATTATTTGTGTTTTGATAGTACTTAGGAACCCTGTAGGATTCCCTCATCCTAAGTACAGTACAGACTTAAGATGAAGCAGATGGTTCCTGTTCCTAAGAGATGATAGTTCTTACCTTACATATGTTCTGTCAAACAAAGGAAAGTTCTGATGCCTACTACTGATCTTAGAGGAATTATTTTCTTCTCAGCTCAGTTTCGTAGGAGGCAAAAATGCAAAGTGCTTGTGATTTTATTCCAAGTTTTGGCAGAAAAGCATAACAATACATATCATTAAGAAGTGAAGTATAGGTTAGTTAAAATAAACAGCAGCAATTGGTGTTTATCTGTCATGCTTTTTGATTACTCAAGGGGCGTACACACATGAGATTTGGGATCACATCACAACTTTGAGCAAAACTGCCAGTGGAAAGTGGATTTAGGTGCAAGACTCCTGTTGAGAAGCTGTGTGTGCCTGGCAGAGGGTCCCTGTTCCTCCTGGCCCAGCAGGTAAAGGCCACCCAGTCTCAAGCTACAGAGATGGTGCCAACACCTTGGTGACCCCTGGTTTTGGAGCTGAACACTGATGGGTGTCATCTGGGAACCCTGTGGTTTTTTTGGTGTGTGTAAGATTTGTGTGAATATTTTGTTCTGCAACTGCAGGAGAAAAGTCCTTACAAACCTGGGAGACGATCTGCCGTCAGGCTGCTCTGCTTTAACGGACCATATGGTGAGGGGCTGTGGTGGCAGTGGACCAGATTGCTGGATGCTTCTCTCTGGTGATGCTTGACAAGCACAGACGTTCTGTCTCACAAAGCTATCTCCTGATAGGCTCCAATATAACTTAGATAATGTGCGTGTAGAAAGAACTTATTTTTTTTAACTCCAGGAAGACATTCCACCTAAACCAGATCTTATCATTGAACACAGCTTTACTCTGAAAGTTCTTGCCGTCAAGTAATTGGAAAAAAATTGTCATTTTTGTAAAGGTCACAGTATTGGTGGCTTGTTTTAATGTAGAATTCAATTCTTCAACTGTCTGGGTTTCCCTAAACTTTTCATTTGTACTATAAAACTGCATATGTAACAAAAGATAATACAAAATCAGGAAAAAGTAAGTGTTGGACTCTCCTGAAGTTTTTTGTCCAAAAAACAAAAAGAGGTGGCCTTCTGTGGAAAATAAGTTTTCTAAGGAATCCTGGGAAAAGCATTTTCTCTCTAAAAGTTAGAATTCAGAAGCTGAGTGAAGTTTGTGGACAAATAATGAAGTATATCCCATCTTATCTGCTTAGATACATTCTTAAATACTGCCAAGGTCATGTGTTACAAATAATCTCCGTTAAGATACGGATGCTGAGAAAATATTTGCAATGTTTCTTGTTATGTATCAGAACAAGTGCTTATCGTGCCCCTGCCTTGTATAAAAGGCTCCCTGGTGCCCACAGAAATCTGCCTTCGACCATGGAGAGGATGAGGAGCCTGTGTGTGTTGGCTGCCGTGCTGGCAGGTAAATGCACAGCCTTTGTATTTTGTCATAGGCCTCAAGGCGAGATCTAAATGTGGCAACAAGAGAGAAGCTGTTATGGGAGGAGGTCTCCTTTTCACATGGGAAAGGAGAGAAGGGGCACGGCTTTAACTCCACCTGAGGTGGTTCTGTGAGAGAGACAAAAGGACTGGTTTGTACAGAGGTAGATCCCAGCAGGCCGTTGGGCACCAGCATAGACACACTGGTGTCAGTGGGACTGCTCAGCTGCTGAAAGTTACTCTGTGCTTTGCTGGTTTGTTTGCTGTGATTTTTACCCCGATGTACCAGGGGTACTAATTCAATCCAGAGTCTAATAAAGGGAGAATACATCTTATGTTGGTAGATAAAGGAAAAGGGAACCTCTGCAGCAAATGCCTTTGAAACATATGGATGAACCCAAAATGTAAAGACTAGGTGTGCAGCAATACTTTAATTCCTTGCTTATGCTTTATTGCACCATTTTCTAATCTAATTTCACAAAATTGGAGCCAAGGTTTTAAAAAATCAATGGGGATAATTTTTCACATATATCTTCTAAACTACCTTGCTACAGCTTCTGTTCCCATGGAAATTATCATGGAAAACCAGCAAGTAGCCACAGCTGTTGCTATATTCAACTGCTCGTTTGCATTTCATCTTCCATGTGTGTTTGCAGACATGGGCCATAAATACAGTGAAAAGAGTGTAGAGATTTTAAAATTAAAATGTTTTTAAGAAGTAGGGGACGAAAATTGCATCTTCCCACTTGCTACTGTCGCATTTGTGCTATAATAGAAGTCAGTCCAGACACAGGGGATGGAGGAGTCTGCAGCCTTGTTCAGCTGCTCGTACCTGCAAGTGCTTGTTTTCCAAATTTGCTGGAAAATTTAAGCTTCACGTTGATGGGGGGGGGGTGTGTGGGGTGTGTGTGGAATTAAAGTAATGCCTTGGCTTCTGCTGGGGCAATTTTTTTTCTCTTGATCTAGCTTTTTCAATCGCAATATCTGTCTTATGAAGTATTTTGAAAGTATTTTATTATGCAAATGAGTTGATAAGTCTCCTGTGAACCTACGCTATGTAAAATACTCAGTATTGTGCTGTAGGGCGTTCGGTCATATTCTTTGATTTCAGCAATGAACACACTGATGCTACATTTGTTTCCCATTACAAAAAAAAAAAAAAACACAAAAAAACCAACAACACAAACCACCCCAAAACTAAATGACATGTGATAGCTTTACTCTATTTTGTGCTTTGTCTGCCAAGGTGTTAACTTGGATGTGCAAGGCATGGCAGTGCAAAGCTGCTGGACATGGAACTGTGCATTGACCACAGAGGTGGTGCTTTTGGAATGGCATTTTTTTAGCCTCTGGGGTTGCACAGGTTTTTAAGGACCTGAGGATCCAGAGGGCTGCAGGAAGCCTTTGAAATCCTTCCACCTCCCGCAATAAGCAGGAGTATGCAGTGCATAGTGGAAGTTGTTTCCATGGGACTTGCCACCTCTCTCTTCCCACATCTGCAGCCAAAAGGCAAGGCTTTACCCACCCAGCCCAGAGTTACATTAGATCACTGATGATTCCTCTCTGCTTTCTGCTTCAAGATGAAATAATTCAGGGATTGCAGAGGGATGTTCCTATTCCTATTATGCTTTGGATGAGAAAGAGGATCAGAATTTAGGGCTTTCCCATGTTGACAGACCACGGGAGGTGAATGCTAGACAGGAAGCAGCCAGCCCGTGGGACATGACTGTCCACCCCAAAAAAGAAGGGTTTTCCACTCTGCCTGCCTGCCTGTGGCAGGGAGGAATGAGCTCTGCTGCACATCCCGGGAGCATCAGATGCTGCCGCATCAAAGGAAGGATGAGAGTTTTCTCAAAAGACAAATGTAGATGGCACTCAGCTCCTGCTTTTCTGCGTTCCCATCCCCTGCTTGGAGATCAACTCTGGCATCGCAGCAGGATGGCATTTACTAGTGAATCTACCGGTTTGTTCTGTAAATTTTCCCAGTATATATAATTATTGCTTGTGCACGTCTGCTTGTGAAGTTCTTTATATGGAGAAGCCCAGCCTGCATCGCCAATCACATTGTAAGCTTTCAAGCATGCAACATTGCTTGAAAAAAAAATATATATTTTTATATATACGCACACATATATATAAAGCGAGGTATTACTCATTTTATGGAAATGAGCAATTGTTGTTCAAGTAGATTTAATTTTGAATATTGCTGTAATGACTGAAATGACATAAGTTAATGTCGAAACAAGTATTGTGCCCACAGCACGTCTGCTCTCTTTAAGAATATTTGGTGACAGTGTTGTGTCAGCACAGCAGGGAGCCGGCCTCATGGTCCCTCTGCTCTCAGGAGGCTCGCTCCACGCAGGGGAACCACAGGGCTCCACCTGCAAAACCCCCAAAAATTTAGCGTCTTACAAAGGTTTTGTCAGGATGATTCTGCAAATGACTCGCGTGTGCTTTTTCTTTCACTGCTGGCATCTTCCCTTTACTTTTAACTGTGCCTGGACTAACACAAGCTATTAACACTACATATATGCAGTACTCATGCAGTATAGAGATGAAACCCAACACAAACATATCTATAATCAGTATTTTTCTATTTCTGTGTTGTACAGGTGCATGCTGATTTCATATAGTTGTTTATATAGAGAGAGAGAATCTCTGCGTATAATGTGAGAGAGAGTAACTACAGGAAATGTACAGGAACTACAGAAAAAGTGGCATTTCAATACCGATAATAGTTTTAGTTTTACTGAAGCAGCCCTCCTGCAATGCTGCCCTCCCCCCTCCCCAGCGGTTTCATGCTCCTGCTCTTCCATGTGGATGGGAAGCAAGTTCTGCTTCAGCTGAGCACCAGCACCACTGAGCAGGGGACAATTCAGCCCTGCTGCCTTCCCTTGTAAAAGAAACTGGTTCCTCTTGTCTCAGCTGAGAGCAGGCACACTGCTCTGCTGCCATCTCTGTCGAAAGGGCCACAAAGATGATTTAGGGCCTGGAGCATCTCTCCTATGAGGAAAGGCTGAGGGATTTGGGTCTTTTCAGTCTGGAGAAGAGTTAGGGAGGATCTAATCATTGCATACAAATACTTGAAGGGATGATAAGACAGAGCTGGTCTTTTCTCAGTGGTGCCCAGTGAGAGGACAAGAGGAAATGGGCACAAACTTGAGTATAAAAAGTTCCACCTCAATGTGAGGAGGAACTTCTTTACTGTGAGAGTGGTAGAGCACTGGAATAGGCTGCCCAGAGAAGTGGTGGAGTCTCCTTCTCTGGAGCACATTCAAAACCTGCCTGGACAAGTTCCTGTGCAACCTGCTCTAGGTGGACCCGCTTTGGCAGGGGAGGTGGGGTGGACTAGATGATCTCCAGAGGTCCCTTCCAACCCNNCATTGTGGGGGTGGGGGGTTAGATGTTAAGATGTTTTCTGCTGCTCTGATGGCTTTTTTCCCCATGTCCAGCCCTGGGTGGGTGCCTGGGTGCAGACCAGGAGGGGCAGTGCTCTGGAGCGGTGGCGAAGCGCATCGACTGCCACCCCCAGCCGGGAGCCACCCAGGAGATCTGTGAGGCACGGGGCTGCAGCTGGTGTCCCACCGATGTGACCAACGCTCCATGGTGCTTCTTCCCTGAGGACACTCCCTATGGCTACTCCATGGGCGGGAGCACCGAGCAGACCACCAAGGGCTGGAGGTAAGCCTGTGTGGCTCC
>BJBW01003199.1:0-14718 GCA_004320125.1 Scolopax mira | reverse complement strand
GGAAACCATGCTCTGGTACAGGGTGGTCCTTGCCACCCTGGGAGCTGTGTCTCATGAGGTCTCCTTGTTTCAGCAGCACCTATTTTATCCATGAACGGCAAGGAAGAGCCTAAGCTGGCCTCAGAGATTATTTCTATCAATAAATCAATGATTTATTTTGAAAGAGTCAGGGTAGAACAGCTGAGTTCTACCAGCATATCCTGGGATGCATCAAGAAGACCATGGCCAGCAGGTTGAGGGAGGTCATCCTGCCCCTCTGCTCTGCCCTGGTGAGGCCTCATCTGGAGTACTGTGTCCAGTTCAGGGCTCCCCAGTTCAAGAAGGACAGGGACCTGCTGGAGAGGGTACAACAAAGGCCACAAAGATGATTAAGGGTCTGGAGTATCTCTCCTATGAGGAAAGGCTGAGGGACTTGGGTCTTTTTAGGCTGGTGAAGAGAAGACTTAGAGGGGATCTGATCAATGCTTATAAATACTTAAAGGGAGGGTGTCAGGCGGATGGGGCTGGTCTTTTCTCAGTGACAGGACAAGAGGAAATGGGCACAAACTCAAGTATAAGAAGTTACACCTAAACATGAAGAGGAACTTCTTTACTGTGAGAGTGGTAGAGCACTGGAGCAGGCTGCCCAGAATCTCCTCTGGAGACATTCAAAACCTGCCTGGACAAGTTCCTGTGCAATGTGCTGTAGGTAGACCCGCTTTGGCGGGGGGGGGCGGGGGGGAGGGTTGGACTAGATGATCTCCAGAGATCCCTTCCAACCCCATATAATTCTATGAGTTGCTCCCCCCGAGTCTGTGCCAGGCTGGTCACAGGCAGCAAGTGGTTCATGTGGGCACCAACACCTGTTTCTGCCACAGGGTAACGCTGAACAAGCGCCAGGCCTTGTCCCTCTTCGGAAATGACATTTCCCCGGTGGTCTTGGAAGTGGAGTTCCAGACAAAGGACAGGCTCCGGTTCAGGGTGAGTATTTGGGGTGGGGGAAATGATTTAATCAAACCAATACCTGCTAATGAATAGGCTGACCTGCTGCCTCCTTGCCTTGCTTTAGCTCTACGACCCCAACAAGGAGCGGTTCGAGGTCCCACTCAAGATCGACTCCCCCGGAGTTACTGCCGAAGAGGCCAACTATGAGGTGGAGTTTGCAGATGACTCTTCACACTTCAAGATCAAGAGGAAAAGCACCGGCACTGTGCTGTGAGTACCAGATGCCATTCGTGTCCCTTTCCTCAGAAATGTAGCGTGATGGGGCGAGCTCTGTTTCCTCACATCCTACTGCTTGTGTCTGTGTGACAGGGGCCCAGGCACAAACTGGATGTGGTGTAAACACAGATTTATGCCTGGTCCCTGGAAAAGACTCATTATTAATAGGAGTATGTTCCTGTATACAGACAATTATCTGCATGCATATATATGAAAGGTTATTCAGCAACTCAAATGACTTGTGAGGCTACCATGTCCCAGCTGGTAGGCTCAACTTGTGAAAGCGCTGACCTTAGATTCTTGAAAATTGAGGTGTTTTAATATGTCAGAAATTGAGCGCCAAATCTCCTAACACTTTGGTTCTAGGAAACTAAAGTCCAAAGCCATAGAGGCTGTAAGCCTCCAACTTCCACTGGTTTCAGTCAACAGCATATGGGGGCTAGTTTGTCCCTCTGCAAAAATACCAAATGTATTCTCAAGCTGGTAATGTAAGTTTAACTTCAGCAAAAGCTGCCCTTGCCAGCAAGTGTCATAATTTCCCATTTTCTTGGCTCCCACCAACACACCTCTAATGTGTAATGCTACCTAGCAAGAGAGTCCCACTCAAGGTGTGCCTCTGCCATTGCCTTCAGGGATGCTACAGCATGGTGTTAGCAGCCCTCTCTGGCCATCTGTGGTGACAAGTGACCATGCTACAGACCTCTCTTGGGCTCTTGCCACTTGGCTCAGGCAGGCGAAGAAGACGTGCAGGATTTAGAAATATGGGTGCCATTCCCATGAGGCTGTGGTGGTGTCTGTAGTAGTGTTTTTGCTAATTCAGATCAGCAGCATGTGGGGTGTGGATCTCCTGATCACACCCACATCCTGCATGTTGGCTGACCTTGCAGCAGTCCTGAGGAACATGGATTAGGTCCCTTCCAGACAACCTTACCGGGAGGTGTCCTCTCACAGGCAGTGTGACCAGGCTGCTAACGGGCTGCTAACGGGCTGCTTCAGAGCAAGCCCCCAGCACACCTGCGGCCACTGGGTTCCTCAGCACCAGCTCTGCCAAACTTGCACCCCACCCAGCACATTCCCAGAAGGTCATTGGGGATCCAAGTGGTTAATTTCATGCATTAGAAAATCTAACCCCCAATCAAGAAATTAAGAAAATGATCAGGTTATATTTCTCCCTCCCAAGCAACTCTCTTTTAACCAGATTAAAAATATAAGCATTATCTTCATGAGCAATGCAAGGATGACTTAACCTGTGTGGCTCAAGTAAGACAAATACAGCCTCTAGAATTGCTTGAGTCCGCGGATGGAACCACTGCACTTGTTTTTTAATTAGCTGCCCATCCTTTTAAATTGCAATCTTGTGGCACCTCTTTTCGTACATGTCACAGCCAATTCTGTAAAGTTTTCTTTTTGCAGGCTATTGTAAATGAATAAATTATGCATTACTTCGATAACAAAAATAATTTAATTCCTCGTTAGACTTAACAGCTTTGTGAAAACAGTGGGCTTACGTTAAAAGCTCATTTTTTTTCTCTTTGTAATAAGAGATTTTTGTAAAGACTCATTAGCTGGAATGGTGATGTAAGAGGTGAATGCACAATGAGACATGGCGAGCAGGTACCTCATGGCCCATTCCCGTTCATGCCTCCCCATCTTCACCCAGACCCCAAGGGTTTAGGCTTGGTTAGTCAGGGCATGCTCAAATTTGGGACGTCCCAGTTAAGAGAAGGGGCTGTGAAGCAGATGCAGGGTTTGATCAGCTGAGCTGCCGAGGGTGCAGCTCCAGCGAGGGGCACAAATTGGTCTTCACTAAGCAAGTTTCCAGTAGGGCTCATTTTCTGACCCAGGGAAGCCTCCTTCATACCCCTGGCAGCAGGGTACCCCTTGTCCCCCAAAACCTGTGCTTGGCAGGGGATGCAGCAGCGATGTGCTGCAGAGGACAGGGAGGTAGAGGGCAGCCTTGGTTAGCAGCATCAGCGCAGCGCTGGGCTGTGATGCTCTGCTGCCGAGCATTACATCCCCGCTGGAAAATCATACGCTCCTCTGGGCAGGTAAAGGAGCCCTCCTCAGACACAGCCGACACCAAAAAGAGGGAACTGCAGGTGAATATAAGGTGCAGTTAATGGGTTTTTACCCTGCAAACAATGGCAGGGCAGCTGCTAAAAGATTCTCATCAGTAGAGACGTTAGATTTTGTATATAGAAAGGGAAATTATATGTTCCTGGGAATTTTTGTTTCATGTGAAATGGCACAGCCAGCACTTACAGACTGAAGGATCGCACCCTGGCAGGGAACCATTCCTCTCACAGCTGAATCATATTTGGAGTTAAATTCCCTGTGTGAGGAGCAAAAGTGCTTCCCTTTCATTTGCTCGCCTCTATGTCCCGTCAGAGTGAGTGAATGCAGATGCTCAGGGATACCTGCACAGCTGGACTTAGAGGGATTTGCAACCTCCTTAGCCACCAGCAGAACTGTGCAGATGGAAACCTTCTTTCCAAACAGGAAAGTGTGTTACATATCCTGACCTAAAATCCATGGGAGGCTGCATTTTTCTCAACTGGGGAGGATGAACCCTTGGCAAGCAGCATTACAGGAGTATCCCCACCAGTGACTGCACCGGCTGGCAGGGCCAGGGGAATGTTGGTGGCATCTGGCATGTTAAGTAGATTTTCATGTTAGTTCAACCTGCCCAAAGGCAGGGTTTGGACACGTGGGAGATGTGTCTGAGTGTGCCCCACGGCTGCACAGCAGGAACCACTGCAGAGCATCATTGCCTCATCCCTCGTCCCTTTCCCAGGTGCAGTCTGCAGAGAAGGTGATAAAGCCCAAATCTTTTCTTCTGGGCTCCCTCCAGAGGTGGGAGCTGCTGCTCTCCAGGCCACTCAGCGTGCCCACGTCCAGGCACCAAGCTGCAGAGCCTCCACGGCTGTGTCAGGTCAGGTCAAGCTGTGTAGGCAAGTGTCCCTGAGAAACAGGCAAACACGTAACACCTGTGAGGACTTCAGTCTCCTCTGTTGAGATGTGAACAGCCATGGCCTTGCTGTCTCAATGAACAGCTGAATCAATCATTAGTCTTCACATGCGCACAAATATTGCTCAGAACACTTGATGTGTGCAAATAATCCTCTTCCACAGGTGCTGCAGGTGCACTCCCCAGGGTGTGAGTGCATGACAACAAGCATCTGCACCAAAACAGGTCCAGGTGCTCTGATGGACCTTTTTCCGAGGAAGGCTTTTCCACTGTAAAGCAATCCCAGCTACTCAGAAATCTGTGTTATATGGTGCTCCTTAAGTAGCTTTGCACTGTTGGATGACAGCACCACCCCCCTCCCTACCACCCCCCCACCAAAAAAAGCCTAAAATTCTCCATGATGCCCCATGTGCTACCACAGCACCAGCTCAGGGAGGGCAGAACGAACTCAGGGCTCCGTGTAATCACAATAATGGGGGAGAGGAATGAATTATGTGAGGGGAGAGCCATTAGCAGCTGATTGCAAACCTCTACGCCCAGCCAGGAGCAAGAATAAAAAGTCAAGTCCCGCTACATTTCCAGCTTGTGCCGAGGTAATCAAGCGACAGCCGCTGCTTCGCCTGCACGGGGCGAAAATTAGATGGGGTAATGATCCAGGCGCTGCTGGGGGCTGTGGGACCAGGGGCTCTTGGGCTACCTCCCTTTCTCCTCCCAGTACTGCTTCTTGGCTTCCTCCCTCTTACCTCTCTCCTCTTCCACTGCTGTCCTTATCTCTGCCCCATCCAGCCCTGCCTCCTCCTTGCCCCTCTTCTTCACCCTCTCTGGTGGTCCTGCTGTTTTGTTGGCAGCTGGGGAAGGTCCTTCATGCTACCTCTGTGTGTCTGCTGGTCAAGTGCCAAGGAAGTGAGACTATGGCTGGAGAAGGCAGAGCCCCTGTTCCTGTATAGATGTCAGGTGCTTTCCATTTTGCCAGGGATGTAACCCAAGCCTCCAGTTGATTTAAGGCTCCAGGGCTTAGATCTGAACCGCCAGGGACAAGGACTGGGGCCTGAGACTCCAACCCTGGAGGTGAAGGTCCCAAACTAACAGCCTTGTGGGGCCATCAAACCTCTCCCTGCTCCTGTGGTGCTGGGACAATATCTATTATGATGATTCTGTGATTCTGCAATTTTGGCAAATTGGCATGATCAGTGGCAAAACGTTTTGTCAAGAAATTTGTACTTGGCTTTAGTTGAATAAACGGTCACTCACGCTATCCTAGCTGATCGTGCAGCTCTGCTGGGAAACCGGCCCACTGTTGGGCCAGGGCCCTACAGTAATAAAAACAGGAGAGAAAATACTGGGTTGTAATAAGGCAGGCGAGGGAGCAAAACAGAGCCCCTGCATTATTTAGTGTCACAGGCTCTCAGGTTGAGTCCTATTCTCCCTTCTGCTCCTGCCACTAACAGCAGCAGCCACTGGAGGAGGTGGTATCAAGAGGGAGTGTGAGGGATTCAAGAAAGCACAGACTTCCTTAAGAAGAGGGAGTAAAAGGCCGGGACCTGTTTGCTTTAAGGCAGTGATAAATAACAAAGACATCCTCATTTTGCAGTGTGTGATTGCTCTGTGGGACTCGTTGCCCCAGGGCAGTACTGACATGGGAGGCTTAGCAGAATACACATTCACACATCATAAAAAAATCATCTGTAGAAAAAAAAAACCAACTATTTTTGTCTCCATGTTTCACAACATAAGCTAATTCTATGAAAACAGCCAGAAACTTCCTCCATAAGCAGATTATTGCAAGACTGGCTCTGAGTGACATGCCTTCCTCTCTGATATCTGGCCTGGGCCATTGCTGGAGACAGGCTGCGGAGGGATGGACTATTGATTTGATTCTCCACTTTAATATCCGTTCTCCAACTGACTTTTCTTTCATGATGTCATACAAATAATGGAAGGCAGAACATTTTTCCCAAGCCAGATAAGTGCTTCTCTCTCTCTCTTAAGAGTTTGGAATACCTCGTTTGCTATCACACTTGGGAAGATATGGCACAAATAACTGAAATCTAATCAAGATTTTCCCTAATTTCCAAAAAGGCTGCTGCAGAGTTCAGCTGCCCTTTTTATTGATTGTGGTAGTAAGCACAGACGCCACTTACCATGAAGACGTTTTTACGTAGGCAAGGCTATTAGAATGATTTATAATGCTATTGTCTTAAACTGCAATTTTGCTGAAAGCAACAGGAGCAAATTGTGTGCATCATGGGTAGCTTGAGTTTGCTCCTAGTTTGTAAGTTTGTTATTTCAGTCTTCTAATCATAAAGATTTATGTTATGTATGCAAGAAGTATCGTAGGTATATCACTTATCCAAGTGTTTTTCAGAACAAAAATGAAGTATTATATATCCAACCACTTATAGCAGATACCCTGAGACCACGATGATGAATACAGAAGTAGAGCAGAACTGTGTCAAGAACTGTAAATATACCCTGCAATTCTTTCTTTTAAATTGTCACGTTTCTGGAAAATGTGTTGATTGCTGGTGCTGACTTCCTCCTACTGTTTGATAAATCACCTTAAAGTAAGATAAGCATATAAAAATTCCTTCTTGGTGTGTCCTCTGCAGGCCAGTGGTGCCTAGTCTTAGAGAATATAAGGAATGCAGCTGTTGTGAAGTTGGAAATATTTTTCAGCAATCTGAAAACAATGGAAAGTCATGGAGACCTGGGGTCCTGATGTTCCCCAGCAGCTCAAGTGTAGTGACTCAGGGGTCAAGTGTATTTGAGTTTCTTCTGAAAATAGGGCCTATAGTCCTCAGTCCCTATGGTGCCTTTACAGGCAGCTTGCGCATACAGCGATAGCCCATGCCCCCTGAAAAGGTGTGCCAAAGCCCTGCCAGCAGCCTTAGACCCACTTTTCTGATAGACCTGGGAAGTTTCCACCTGAATTGCACACAGATAATATATACAGGGTGCTCCCTTTCACAAGGCTACATTTCTAAAGGGTCTGGAGGCCAAGAAAAAAAGATATTAGGATGTTTTCTCCAGGTGACTGAGTGGGACAGGTGTTCACACCTGAAAGTAATGAGCTCATTTCTCTCAGATTCATTGCAACAAGAAGGAAAAAAAAACAACCAAACCCTCTCCTAACCTAAAATGATTTTTGAATGTCTGGGTAACGCATGATGCATATCTTAATGGTATATTGTATATGTCCCAAGTCTCCTCATTCTGGAGGTTTTATGCACTGCCTTTATAAGTGTCACCAGCTGTTTGCTCACAGCAGGTGAGCCAGTGCTCCATGGCACACACTGCAGTTGTTGATCCCCAATAAACTTCAACAGAGTCATTCAACCAGGTACATGGCCACGTCCAGTCCGTTTTTACAAAGGACTGATGATTGCACTTCTGAAAACCACTTTATGTTGCCTTTTAGTTGTCCCCCTCAAACGTCATGATGACATTAGTCACAAGCTACACCTTCAACATGAGCAAGATGTTTTATCCATCTGCCTGCCCTCCTCCCTTGAGTGCGGCTTCCCTGCTCCCCTGTGGTCACGTTCCGTCCCAGTGGCCTGAGGGCTGACTGCTGGATCTGAGACTGGTTCACTTGCTGGCCAGAAATGTTGATTTTTCAGCCCCAATTAATTATTTTTTTTCCTAATGTAAGCTTAAGAATAGAGAGATTTTAAAATCTAAAATCTAAAAATAGAGGCTCTGGAGTGTAGTGCACGGTGTTTGGAAGAGAACACTGGCTTTTATCAGTCAGACCTCCCAGATGGGCAGCAGGCTGGGCAGGCGTGTGGGCAGCCCAGTTTGTATTTCCACAGGCAGGAGTGTTCCCACCACAAAGGTTAGGACCTTCATCAGTGACCCTTAGAGCAGCTGTTACCTCTTGTGCAAAGAAAAGGATTCTTATCTTCACAGGCTTTGCCATGTCTAACTGCAGGTAGGGGTTGAATTTTTGACAGTGAGCAACTGCTCAGCTGTATTTTTAGATTTTTAGATCCCTTCTACTGTCCACCACAGCACTGTTATAGTCTGTAGGACTGCTGGAGGAGAACCACGCAAATTCCTGTGCAGATGGTGTCATTTTATGCTCCTTCCTGTTTTGTTCCTCCTATCTGCTTTAAACCAGTAGGGGGGGAGGTGGGAAAAAGATAATATTTTCTTTTATTGCTTCCAAGTTTTAAGAAATGGCAGATGTATATTATTTTTCTTTTTCATTTAAATTATTGCTGTTTGTCAACACAACAGAAGGAAACACATGAAGTAACACAAGAGCTTATCACAGAGTGCTGCAGAGCATGAGGGCAGCCACTTGGGAGTGGAGGCAAAGAGAGGTACCAGGGGAAAACCTGCCCATGCTTTCCTTCAGATGGAGAAGACATAATGGTGCCTGGAAAAAAGCGAGAGTCATTACCTGTCTTTTTATGTCATAGTTAATGCTGTGTGGTAGTTCTGGCAAGCAGAGGTCTAACAAAAGCCTCTGATGGAGGCTGATGGAGAGCGAGGGCTGGCAGCAGAGCACGGGGAGCCCCCAGGAGCCGAGTGATGGAGGGCTGCAGAGAGGGACACTGCTTGGCGATGCCGTGCAGAAGCTGAGTGCGTGACAGTGGCCTGAGGCAAGGCATGAGGTATAAAACAGTTTCTCCATGCTGTGTAAAAGCATGGTGGAGCAGAGGGCTAGAGTTCCTAGGGCTGTGGTTTGCAGCACCCCAGTGACCCTCCTGGGCAGGGAGAGGACTTGCTGAGTGGAAGGAGCACTTTAAATGCCATGGTAACACTAATTGCTCTCACAGTGGGAAATGTCAGTGCCATAATGTGGGTTCCATGAATGTACAAAGCCTCATGTCCTCTGAACAGATATCATGGAGAGTGCTCAATGAGTTAGGACAGATATTTAAGCTCTTCCCCAAGCATTTCCCCTCTGGCATTCTTTGCTTTTTGTGTAACCCCGTGGTCTGCTCAGAGCAGTGACCGTGCCTGCCTTGGCACACAGCAGAGCTACGTGACGGAGCTCCTTTGGACAGGAATATAGCTCCAGAGCCCATCCCTGTTCCTACACAGCAGCAGCCTCTGTTCGCCAAGGGCTGGATTGGATTCTCAGGGATATTTTGCGTGGCATTAACCTTCCTATAAGAAAATAATCTTATTCAGTGCTGGGTGTGGGTGCAGAAGATGATGGGAAAGAATTAAATACAAATTCTTAATTTTCCTGCTTGTGAGTAAGGTCAGAGAGACTTTTTAAAAAAATATATATGTCCTTCAGTACATGTGCTCGACTTAAGACTTGAGTAGGACACTTTAGGCGTAGATTGTGCCTGCCTTTTGCATGCAGAAGCAGGAGGGTGCCTTGGATCTGCCTCCAGGCATCCCTGCATGTGGTTGTCCTTGCTTCCCTGTGGGGAAGTGGTGGTACCCTCCCAGTTGTCCCAGCAGCAACTTGTCCCCAGGCATCAGTGCCAGTGGCATGGATGGCAGCCAGGGCTCATCAGAGAGCATTCTCCTCACAGGGGTAGCGCTGGTCCCCGATGACACAGCCTTCCACTCCTCTGATTTGCTGGTCAATTTGATCAACCATTTAATTTTGTCAAAATAATTGACAAAAGACCATTAAAAGGAGAGTTATGCCACTTCTACACTCTATGGCTTTGGCTCATTTATTTTAATTAGCTGTAACAAATTCATGGTTAAACAAGGCTCGAGAGGGTGCTATCTAAATGTGATACTCATGGCATACACAATACCATTAACAAAACACTTCTCCACGGCTTGACTATGTCCTCCCCCATCTAGCTTGCAGCTCATTATAGCACTAGAGATAGGAAACAGAATGTAACACCTAATTAAAATGTAAGCCCATGTCCACGGATGATTCAATAGAAATAAAGGCATTAAGCTGGTGAGAGAAGCAGGAGAAAGTCATCACAATATAAACATCTCATTCAACCGGAGTCAGAAGAAAGTCAGGAGAAAGCCTGGAGAAACCTCTGCTTCAGGTGCCTGTATAAAGCTAGGGGTAACAAGAGTAGTCGGGTTCTGATCCAGCAAAGCATTAAAAAGTAAAAAGTGATAACAACTGAATGTCTGTTGTTCTCAATAAAGATTCTGAACCCCACTGCGTAATAACAATTTTTAGCCTGCCCCGTTGGTTGTCATAGAAATAGCACAAGCAACCACTTATTTTGGTAATAAGGTTATAGATAGTGTCTTCTGTTATTTTGGTTGCTCTTTGCAAAATTATACTGATGAATTTTATTGTATAAGTAGATGAGATATCTGCAGCCATTGCGAGGTTAATTTAATGTGTGTTAGGTTAAGCATATTAGAGGCATACATAGAATTTAATGGTTTTTTAATATTGTTACTCTCTAAAATACCTAAAACGTATACATAGTCAGATGTGAACTTAAAATGATGTATGCCAAAGGTAAGTAAACTAATCATGTTTCCCTTTATTTGTCACAGGTGGGACAGTCCCCTGGTTGATCTGTTTTTCTCCAACCAGTATCTTCAGATCACAACCGCTGTGCCATCCACCTCAGTGTATGGGTTTGGTGAGCAGGAGCACCTGTCCTTCAAACACAACATGGACTTCGTTACCTACGGCATGTTCAGCAGGGATCAGGCACCAACGGTAATTCACTTCATGCCACACTTTGTCCTCACTTGTACCACCAAACAGAGGTGGTGAAGTACAGCTTTGTTGAGGGAGCATCTCTGCCTGTATGTTAGCACTGCTAATGTCAATCAATGGCAAACAGGGAATGTCACAAGTTTTTCAGGTGTCATAAGTTTTAATTAACTGATAAAACCATGAGTCATTCTGAAGGGACATTGAAACCTTTAGTTGGAAGCTTTCTTATGGTGCAGCTAGAGTTCAGAAAAAAAGTATTTTGTGGGCCAAGATCCTGGTTCAGGAAAGTATTTATTTTTATGCTTGGATCAATCCCTGTTCATCCAAGCAAACTGGACTTCAGCAGGACTCATTAGATGTTTGGCTAAACTGGGGTCAGTGGCTGATGGGTCTGTTTTAACAAGCAAAACAGTTCTACCCATGCCATTTTGGAGGGTTGGCAGAATACGGAAGGTTTAACTGAGACAGACTAAAAAATACCATTGTGATGAGATAGGAAAATCAACTCTCTTCTATCAATTTGGCTTCACATCAACTTAGATTAAAAAAATCCCCAACTTTTCAAAACAAGTCTTTATGAATAAATTTGTTTCCTTGTCTTTACATACGTATCTAGCCAGCAAAATCTATGAAAAATAGCGAAGTCAAGCCATACCTAATGTACTGTTTGTGTTTCAGCCGTTTGCCAACCTCTACGGAGTTCACCCTTTCTATATGTGTGTAGAACCTGACTCCAATGCCCATGGTGTTCTCCTCCTGAACTCCAATGCGCAAGGTAAAAAGATATATGGCTTCCCTATATGGACTGCATATAGAAAGATTGTAAATTACTAAGTATAAAAAACTCTTTTAATGATTACTTTTTCAATGTGGTACAAATATGAGGGACTGTTCCATAACTGAGGTTCCAGGAATTACTATAAAGTTTTCAAACGGATTTCATTGGAATGACTGTTTAACAAGGTAAGGTATTTTCAGTGAAAATACATGATTAATATTTTTTTGAAAAGAGATGCACATACAGGGAAAGGAGAAGGTAGAAGAAATTTCCTCTGGGATTGGCATAACTGAATCAAATCAATTTAAGATAGTCCTATATTCTGTCTGTGGAGCATAGTTTTGTGTGTTGCCATGGTCACCTTACTGTGACTGGTAATACCACTGGTATTAATCCAGTGGTATAATTTGAGAAAGGGGGAATCTTCACTCAGTCTATAAAATCAATTTCCTCTGGCAGGCAATGACTTCCAATAAGAAGATTAAAATAGCATAGAGGAACCCTAAACACAAGCTTGTGGTTCCTTTTTATATAAATGAAACTCAGAAAATGGATCTGTTCAATCTACTCCGTGTGGGTTTCTGTGATTTACTGCTGCACAATGCCAGCCTGAAAGCAGAGATTACAGAAACACTGGGCAACTGCTAGCCTATCTACAGGTCCTGTTTGCTCATCCACTGGCACCCACATCAGGTAGTGACTTGAAAGTGTAGCCACCTCTGCCTGAGGATGCATTTATGCATGGAAGAGCCCAGGGTGAATGGATAGAACAGAACTGGATGGGATAGAACAGAACAAGATAGTTCAGTTGGAAGTGACCTCCAACGATCATCCAGTCCAACTGCCTGACCACTTCAGGGCTGATCAAAATTAAAGTGTATTGTTAATGGCATTGTGTAAATGCCTCTTAAATGCTGACAAGCCTGGGGCATTTACTATCTCTCTAGGAAGCCTGTTCCAGTTTTGACCACCACCTTGGTAAAAAAACACCTGATGTCCAGTCGAAACCTCCTTTTGTGCAGCTTTGAACCATTCCCCTGCATAGTGCAGACTGGGTTTGTACTGAGAATCTGGTTTTTTTTTTTTGCTTTTCAGACGTTTCTCTGAGTCCAAACCCAGCCTTAACTTTCCGCACTATTGGAGGGATCCTCGACTTCTATGTCTTCCTTGGACCCACTCCCGAAAACGTAGTTCAGCAATACACAGAGGTGAGTAGAAAGGTCCATTTGGCACACGGGGCAGTATCTTATAAATGAGCAATATTGAGAGCAGAAAGTGCGTTAAAAGGATGCAATGAACTTCAAAGGTTTATTTGCCAGTGGAATTGCCTGTTGATTTTGGAGCTGTCAGCCTGGCTTTTTACTAATGAAAACCCATATAATTGCACTGGAGAGCATAGATGTGAAAAAACCATATTTACTGCTGTCTCACAGAGCATAAATACTCGCTTTCCAATTGCCTAGTGTTTTTCAAAGAACTGAGAGGGTAGACATGCAAATAGCTGTTTTGGGAGTGTACATGTAATTCTTATCCAGTGAGGGCTGTCTGTAAAAAAGTGGCAAGTAACATGCTCTTCCTGGCCACCAAGTGCCAGGTGATGTGTTAACTGAGCACTTTTGCACAGAAAATTGCCACCTCAGAGCCAAGCTCTTTTGTGCACAAAAGAAACCAGTGCCAAGCCTAAAGAGCGTGGAGCAAAGCCGAGGAGGGGCACGTCACCATGAGAGAGAGGGAGGACTCGTGTGTGCAGACCTTGGGGATAGAGCTGTAAGCAGAGGTGCCAGCAGCCTGTGGTAGGGCATCCTGCAGCCAGGCAGCCTCAGCTCGCAGTGAGATGCTCTCTGCCTTCCCCTCCACCATCCACCAAGGGGCCTGAGCTCTGATTTTCAGCAAATAGCTTGTCTTGCCTGGCTTTTTAAAGCTTCTCTATCCTGTGTTTGCTGCCTTTTAAGATGCTTGAAATACGAACAGAAACATTGTGGTTTGGACCGAGGGGGAAAAAGAGGATTTAGCCCAGAAGGAAAGTATTGCTGGATTCTGTTTTGGTGATGGAAAGGAGAAGAAGCCACATTCATGCTGTCATTTTGGGAAGTCTGGGCTCTTCTGGACCTTCCTTTTCCAAGCAGAGGTTTAGGTGGTGCCCCTCAGTGTCCCCAAGCAGGAGTGACTGCCCTGTCACTCAGAGGTTTCCAGCTCCCCTTGTGCATCCTCCCCAGCAGCCATCTCTGACCCTAGAGCCACAGACCAACCAGCAAACTGGGTTTGGAACTTACACATTAACAATCAAACACACACAAAAAAGAACCACAAAGAAATAAAGAAAAAGTGGCTGTCCCTGTAGCTGCAGCTGCGATCCCTGTGATGAAAGCACCTATTTCAAGGGATTCTCTGTGGTGGTGCGATGGAGATTAGAGCCATCCCTGTTTCTTTTCAAAGTCTTTCACTGGTGTTTGAAGGCAGCATTTCTGTGGCTTAGCAGGTGGCCAGCAGCTGAAAATAAAATGAGAGTTCTCACTCCCCAGCTGATAGGTACTGGCAGCTCACTTTCCACCCCTGCCTCTCTGGAAATGGAGTTGGAGAGAAGAAAACAAGGTAAAGGGGAGCCAGTGGGCGTCTCCTAACTAGACATGTCACGTGCCAGGACAAAAAATCCCCTGTTCTGTTTTCTTCGAGCTTGTGCTCAGCTCTCTAGGGAATCTTAAAGAATGCACGGTAGCAATTTCACAGTGAAATTATAACTTCTTCAGTAAACATCGTGAAATTCCCGTATCAAAAATGCTACAATTACCATATTATTAGTCTCTAGGGTAATGACTTGGCTTTTATGTACAAGGTATGTGGGAAGGTGAAGGAGACAGAGAAGATTTTATTTTTCAATTGCATTTTCTGTCACACTGAGAGGGCTCTCCCGTGTGTTCATTGTCACACCTCGGGGAAGGCGCAATGTGACATGTGTCTGCAAGGTACCGCTCAGCACCATCCCTCAGCTCTCTCAGCTGTTTGCACTTCCTCTGGGAAGTGGTGTTTTGGGAGCTCCTGGCTGCAGGGGCCCCTGGTGGGGCCAGACTGCCCTGCTGTAATGAGCAGCTTGGGGGAATGGCTCCTGCCTGTGCCAGCATCTGCCCAAAAACACTGCAGGGGGCTTTCTGC
>BJBW01003198.1:10179-25110 GCA_004320125.1 Scolopax mira | reverse complement strand
GAGGTGTCCCTGCCCAGGGCAGGGGGTGGCATTGGATGGTCTTCAAGGTCTCTTTCAACCCAAACCATTCTATGAAAAAGAGAGAGAGCCTTAAGAGAGATGTTCCAATTAGCTCTCCTGTGGGGATGCTGTAAGGCTGCAGCTTATGTTTTGAAACATAGACATTCCCTTGGGTGTCATTACCTTAATTAAGAGAAAAGGTAAATGAGGCTGATGTGGGAAAAGATCAGCGTGCAGACTTCCGTGCTAAAAAGAGAGGGATGTTTCTAGGGATGTTTTTTGGGGACAGCTTCCGTAATGCGATGTTGTGTTCTTGGTGGGACCCTGATGCCTGGTGGGGATGGGCTGTGGGTGCTGATGGTGGGACCTGCCTGGAGCCAGGGCTGGGAGTTCAATGTGTCTTGTGGGAAATACCCTCAGGCATGCTTGTCTTCCCAGTAAAATTAATCAACTTTATGGCCATTACTCCTTTTATAGGTATGACAGCTTTTCAGTGGCAGGACCTTCCCGTGTGGAATGTTTTCAGCAAAACGCTGTAACATCAGGAGACAAATGTGTGCAGCTCTGGTGAAATCATGTGGAATGGCCTGGTTTAATCTTCTTATCAATAATAGCATTTTTGGGGGGGATAATTAATAAAATTAGAAAAAAGCCTATCAGAAGCCGTCAGGTCCAGTTCACATAAACCGATTCACATAATTTAATTGAACTAAATTGAGGTAAAAGCAGCAGTTTCTAGCTTTAGGAAATACAGCTGTTGTCCACATAAAGAGCTTCACCCCATGCTTACTGTTTTCTCCAAGAAAATCATTCCAACACTGAATAAACACCTATATAAATGTGCCCTGCATAAATAAATAAACTTTTTGAGAGTGTTAGGAGGAACGGCTTCCATATAGAAACCCTCCCAGTCCCCTTCCAGCGTGCCAGGAATTTGTCCTGTCAGCATGTGTCGTGTTCTTGTTGAGAAGGGAACTGGGGAAAGGGCAGATTTCTCAGAATCTGGTAGAACTGTGTGAATCAAAGCCTTCGTTAAAGGCTGGGAGGGTTTGATCCCGGCTGCTGTGTCGGGATTGGGAGACACTGGAGAAGCACTGGCTGCTCCCAGTGCTTCCCTGCAGTGATGGAGCTGGGAATGGATGGATGCTCCTCACCCAGGAGGAGTCTGCCTGAGGTGCAGAACAGAAGAGAGCTCCCAGGGGCTTCCATATCCTCCCAGAAAATTAAAAAGCTCAGGAGAACCCAATAAATGCTTCAATCCTTGGGGGAAGACCCCGCTCTCCCAAGGGCAGAATGCAGCCTCACGTGCTGGCTGTGGCCGCTGTGGTGTTTATTCCATTTCTGTCTTAATTTCAGCAGGGAAAGCAACTTTGGTGAAACACAAGTCTCGCTTAAACTGAACTTTAAATGAAAAGAAGCCAAAACACGGGTGGGCGTTTTACACTGGAGGCCTCGGGTGTCTGGTAGGATGAGCCTGGCTGTGCCGTGGGTGAAGCGGGTCTGGAGGGAGTTGGGTGGGATGGTGTTTTGCTGGCTGCCTTGGAGCCTTTTGGCTTTCCTGGGTGGGCTTCCCATTCCTCAGCAAGTTCTAAGGACAGCCCAGGCAGTGCCTCTGAGGTGACATTTCCGTCCTCAGCCTCCTCATCACTTGCTGTTTTTCTGCAGTCTCCAGCCTGGCATCCCCGTCTCTTCCCCATCACGTTCTGTTCGTTGTCACATCTAAGCAATTCCACGTGCATTGCTCCACTGTGCATTCTCTCTGTATTGTTCCTCATTAGGTTTTTGTTTTTATTTATTATTATTTTTTTACCTCTGGTATTGCCAGTCATCTTCCCAAGTGGATCTAACGATTACGGTTATTTTCTTCTCATCTCCCTCTTACTTCTGGGAAAATACAGGAAGTATTCTTTAGTTTTAACTCATCGTTCAAAAGAGTTCTGAGAAGATCTGCCTCGGTAGTTCCTCACAGTTTTCACTCTTGATCAACCCTGCATCGCTCAACATTTTAAATGTGATTTTGTAAAGGAAAAAAAAAAAAACCAAAACAAACCACCCCAAAGTCTTGGCTGCAATGGCTCTCTGCTGTTCTGACGCTGCTCTGAGTTGTAATTGTTGACCCCATCGTGCTTTCAGTTCAAAGGCCTTCGGGGCAGGATCTTTGGTCCAATTTTAGCAACTTTATGATGGATTTGGAGAGTGCAAATAAACATTGAAGTCTCTCTAAAAGTGAATCCTGAGCCTCTAAGTGAATAAATAAATCAGAGGCAAATGTAGTGTATTTCAGTCAACGTACCTCTTGGTAGCTCAGTTCATGTTTATACTTTCATTCTGCTTCTAAAGAAGGTTGTAAACATTTTGGAGATATAGAACAATTAAAAAAATTGGCACGTCTCAAATAATTTTTTATTTGTTTCAAAAAAACCAATCAGGATTGACAAATTACTTAATTGCAGTGGGAGCGAGAAGATGTGATTTTGCTCCGATTTCTCTGTCTTGTAATTTCTCTGGTGGAAGGGCAAGTCCTTGACATTACAATTCAGTGTAATTATTCCTGAAAAATTCATGTACTTAGAAGCTTTTATATTAGTTTCAGATTTCAGCAATGATAATGCAAAGGATCCTCAAGGAACCACGAGGCGAAGTGCGTGTTTTGAAATCCTAGCTCCGTAGCTATTGCTCTTGGCTGCCTTGTTGTAAACTTTCCCCGTTAATATAATTTGCATAAGTGAAGCTGCTCTGGCTCCTGGATGAGATGCAGGCACAAGGGGGGAGGGTGTGGGAATAGGCTGCTGAGCTTTAATCCCTTCCATCCCAAACAGGGTTCTTGGGCGCAATGCGCTACTAATCATCCTTGACAATTATAAGAGCATTAGTTCAGTGTAGTGAAATGACTTGGCAGTGGGCTTAGCATAAACTTTAGAGATGGAAAATGGGCTAGAAAGAGGTGAACTTGGGCTAAAAGAGTCTTATTTCTCTATTAAATAATGAGAATGGGTGTTGCGTTGCTGTCAGGTATACTCTAGTAGCATTATATGATGCTCAAAAATAAAAGAATAAAAGGAACATATTTCTTTCCATGTTATCTCATTGTTTTTTTCACGGTCTTCTCATGATTCGTTTCCTCTTCAACTAGAGAATTTTACAAGTAATAGATAAATATGTGAGTTTAGATGGTCTAACATTCCTCTCTGCCTTTACGTGCTGGGAATTGACGTTGCCCCATTAATGGCTGGAGCAGAAGTTGCAGTGTGTAAAATGCCTTTTACAGCATCTGAGAGCAAAACAGTTTGGAGAAGTGTTGACTTCTGCTGAACTTTGAACTGGGTGCAAGCCTGAGAGGAAGCAAAACAAAATGAATTGAATAGTTAGTGATATGTTCACTATTTTTTTTTTTTTTTGCCTCTTATCTAGGAGGGAAGCTAATTCTTTTTTTACTGGTTGCATCAAGTGTCTGCCCTTCACTTTTTCCCCCTCCACCAAGTGGAGAATTAAGCTGACCTGGGGTCTCCAATCCAGTGACTCGTTGTGGTTTCCAGTCTTGGCCAAGGGGAGTTTTTTCTGTTGAGCTGGAGAGGTACTTCATGGGAGAATGCCAGCCGTGAACGTGTTACAAGAAAATAGTAGCACCATTAGTAATCGCTCACACAGATTTACTCTTTGAGATCTTTCTTTCCTTCTCCTGGTCGTCTTCTGCTCTGTGACTTAGTTGTTTGGGGTTTTTTTTTTTCCCCTATTCTGCAAAACCTCAATAAATGGAAAAAACTGTATTTCTAATGACGCGTTGGTAGTATGATACCTCAGGCTTCCAGACTTCCTTCTTGTTTGAAGTGGGGTCTAAGTGGGCTTAGTTATGTTCTGTGTGTGCCTGTGTCTTTCAGAGAAGAAAGCAGAGATGAAAGCTGGATGGGGTGAGGGGACATGCTAAACACAGTGCAGAAACAAGGTGGGAACGGGCCGAGAGAGAGATTTGGAAAAGGAAATAGGGAGTGATAACAAGAAGGAAGAGGAGGAAGCAGGTGAGAATAAATGGAAGGGCCAGTGTGGGAGCAGGGTGCTTGGGGCACAAAGAATGGGAAGGTGCTGAGGGGCAGTGCAAAGTGTTGTCAGTGAAAGGCAGTGGTAATTCAGTTTCTGAATATTTAGCACTTTCTTGAAATAATTAATCAGCATTTGAGTAGTTTTTGGATGTGCCAGGAGCCATCAGGACCTCAGTGCACTGGGTCCAGGCACGTGGCAGAAGGATGATACCTGCCCTGACGACAGAGAGGAGGGGAAAAAAGCAATACAGCTTTATTTGACAGACTGGGGATCTGAGACAGATGATGTTTATGACTTGCCCAAGATGATACAGGAAATGTTGGTAGAGTTAAATACTGAACTCTGCTCCCCTCAGGCCAGCCTCTCTGAAGCTGCCAGTTCATTCTTGTTTTGTTTTTCTGTTCTCCTTTTTCTGTTTCAGCTCATAGGTGAGTCTATTAGTGAGTGTAGCTGCACATTCTTTATGTAGGTCTGATTCTTTAATGCTTGCAGTGAGGCCATAGGTGGTTTTTTTTCAAGCTGTGGTATGCGTGTGTGTCTCTGTACGATAGATAATATCCTACAAATCTGAACTCATTGATTGATAAGGAAAAATAATGTGCTTTTAGGATAAATAATTAAAAGCTCCTTTAAGATACAGCAGTAAGAAAGCCAAAAGTAGCTTCTTGATCTAGTTCCAATGGCAGGAGCATGGATTAGGGATAAATACTGTCACATCTTTCTTTACCCCCTTTCCATTTCCTAGGTGTGAGATGTGTTTTAAAGAACCCCTGCAAAATTGAGAATGACAAACCTGTGGGGCCAAAATCCTCGCGTCTTAGAAATGAGTAGCAGAAAGTTTAGAAAATGTCAGTCAATGCTGTTTATTTTATTTTCCTCCCTAACTTCTAGCTTCTGCGTGCACCCACATCCCTCATGGGCTCTTCCTGGGGCTCCGGTGGCCATCCCAAGGGTGCAGATGGAGTCATACACCCAGGAAACTTTAATTCCTGCTTCCCCTCGGAGTCCCGGGATCTTACAGAAGGACAAACTACTGCTGTCGGCCGTGGGGTGTTGTTCCAAGGGCAGGTCCTGGGGGTGAGCTCTGTCTCGAAGCCACCTCCCGGTTTGCTGCTGCTTAAAAGAACATAGTGTGGTGGGTTTCTTTTCTTAGTTTTTCATAAGATGTGTTTTCAAGTCGGTGTTTTCCGCCTGTACCGACCTCGGTGCCGTGGCTGCGGCTGCCCGTCGGTGTGTCACCACGTGTGCGTGTAGGCAGCGGGAACCTTTTAATTACAGAACACATTTTAACTTTGAAGGTTGCTTTTCAGTGGATTTCTTTCTTCTGAAAGACCAAGGACGCTGCCTACAGTAACTAGAGCCTCAAGAGGCAGCGCCAAGCTCCTTTGAACAGACCCTTCAGCTGGCGCTTGTAATAAACCCCTTTTCTAGGGAGGAGGAGGAAACGACCAGGTTAATGTGACCTGTGCTCTTCACAGAGTTTGTAGTTTGATGCCAGCGGTGATAGTCATCTTTCCTCCTGCTTCTGGGCAGGCAGCCTGTTCTCAGCTCCTTCACAAGCCCCATGTTTCTGGTTCAGCCCTTTCTTTAAGGGCATCTCCTCCCGGGGGGCTGAAGAGCCAGCACCCTGCCGCCCACAGCCCTCCCCAGCCATGCGAGACCCTGCGTGGGTGCTCTTTGCATGGCCGGGGACCCAGGTGCTCATCTTATTTGCAATTAAAAACCTCTTCCAAAACTTCTTTACCATTAGTTCTCTCTGGCTGAGCCGGGTGCGGGTGCTGTGGTGCCCCTGGGCGCAGGTACCCGCTTAAATGTGGTCAAAGATCTGGTCAAAATGTGGTCAGTTAAACCAGCAAAGAGCCCGAAACGTGTTTCTCAACAACATTTTAAACCTGATGCTTGATTTTTTTTTCCCTGCAAATAAGCCTGCCCTGTTATTTCGGTTTGCTTGCAGCACGTGGATGGCAAACTGAGCCTTCCTGAAATTTGGGATGTTTGCTGTCTTCTTCCTCTCTGAAATAAAGATCTGGACGAAAGGTTTTGCTACAGCTGAGTCGGGTACGCTTTTGCTTCTGAGGTCTCCCTGGATTTTGTTTTTGGCCAGCTTTTCTTTCTGCTTGTTCTGAGTGTTACTGTGAAGGTAGATCAGGCTCTTGGGCAAAAGGTCCCCTTCTGGCATTAGCGTGTTGTTTGCCCTGAAAGCATCTTTGGAGATGGAAAGCTTTTTAGAAACGGCTACTTTTCTGTGAAATGCAGCTTTCAATCCTAAATTGTTTATGTGTAGGGCAGCTTATGATTCCATCTGCAAAGGCAAAGAAGGAACCTACCTTTGTGGAATGTGCAAGGCTCCATTTCAAAATTTTCCATCTTTCTGAAGGATGTTCTGGGAAGCACCACTGAGAAGGATCTGGGAGTCCTGGTAGATAGCACACTTTCCATGCGCCAACAATGTGCCTTTGTTGCCAAGAGACCCAATGGGATCCTGGGCTGCGTAGAGAAGAGTGTGGCCAGTAGGTCGAGGGAGGTCATTCTTCCCCTCTGCTCTGCACTGGTGAGGCCACAACTGGAATCCTGCGTCCAGTTCTGGGTCTCCCAGTTCAAGAGGAATAGGGAACTACTGGGAAGAGTCCAGCGTAGGGCAACAAAGATGATGGAGGGATTGGAGCATCTCCCTGATGAGGAAAGGGTCAAGGAGCTGTGACTCTTTAGCGAAGGCTGAGAGGAGACCTTATTTATGCTTATAAGTATCTAAAGGGTGGGTTGAAAGATGTTGGAGCCAGACACTTTTCAGTGTTTTCCAGCGATAGGACGAGGGGCAATGGGCTCAAGCTGGAACATGGGAAGTTCCATTCAAATCTGAGGAAGAACTTCTTTCGGGTTGGGGTGCCCGAGCCCTGGCAGAGGCTGCCCAGGGAGGGTGTGGAGTCCCCTTCTCTGGAGATCTTCAGGCCCTGCCTGGATGCTCCTGAGTGCTGTGCTTGGGCAGGGGAGTTGGCCTAGATTATCTCTAGAGGTCCCTTCCAACTCTACAGTTCCATGATTCCACGTGGATATGTGGATTCTGCTGCTGAGTTTCTTTTGAAATCAGCAGGATTTTTACCTTTAACTTCTCTGTGAGAGTAAGAGGCTGATTATTCAGGGTAGTCATAACCCACTCCACGTATTTTATTACTATTTATTCGTATATGGGTAGGGAACAGGGATTTTTTCAGGGGTGAAAGCCTGTTGTTTAGAAGCTGGAATGCAGTTTGGGCTGCTGTAGCCTGTGATGGTTTTATGGATTTGTTCAGGTTCTGTAGCTGCAAAAACGTGTTGTTCCTTTGTACATTATCCACCAGACCAGAAGCACTGGATGTCAAGGGAGAGGAACAGAAGCGTTGAAGAGACTTGCCCATTACACAACCGGAGCGTTATTCCTGGACACTTCAGTCATACGTTAAATTTTTCAGTATCTTCTCCCCTTGTCTAGACTGGGGTGTGTTTATGTAATTTCTTGCAGTGCACTTGCTGGAGCAGAGGAAAGCTTTCTTGATGTCATTATTATGAAAAAGGCTTATTATGTTACTAATGGTCTAGCGGTCGGTGGGAACGGGCCGTTGCTGAAGAGTGCTCTGAGTGTGGGTGCTGGGATGGGCAGTGCTGATGGGCTCGGGTTGACCAGGAGCCCGAGGAGAAGGGACATTTGTGGTCTTTGGTGACGCACACCATGTTCATCTCCAAGTGGTCCTCCTGAAAGCCTGGAGAAATGAGGGAAGGTGTGTATTGGGAGCAGAGGGATGTGGAGGGAAGGAACGGGCAGAACTGAAGGCATCTCCCCAGCCTTCTTGGGTTGAAGGTTCAGAGACTGGGAGCTTCTGGTTGTCCCTGGGCTCCTGCCAGTCCCATCGCTCTGCTCCACAGCCCAGGGCTGCCTTATCAAAGTGTCAGTACAACGGGAGGTATTTTGCCATCAATGGGCTAATATTTTGTGGATTTTCAGCAAAGCATTAAGTTTCACAGGCACCATTTTAAACATGTTAATCCAGGATGTATATATTTTTAAAATCGACCAATACACCAGCCAAATTTTGCAATTCTGTCAATTATTTGGCGGATTTTATTTTACCTCCTTGCGTACGGAATGTATTCTCTATTTATTGCTTCCTCTTCATTTGAAATCAGTATTTTGTTTAGGCTGTAAAAATACACTGAGAGTAGACCTAGTTTTTAATGAAAAATAAGAAGAATAGCAGGTTTGTAACCGACTAATTAATAGTCTGAAGCCTGATTAACAATGTTTAGCCCTCCCTGTTCTTGTGTAGTTTGGTTTGGGCATCACCTCTGGGGTTCTGGGTTTGGATCACAGTGTTCCATGTGGGGCTTTGAGATAGGCATTAGAAATAGAATAATTTCCCAGACTGCAGTTTAGGCCCTTCTTTCCAGAAAACTTTAAGATTTTGTCCTGAACTGGCCTGTTCTGTTGCATTTCAGAAATAGGGGTTTTTTTTTAGTTTTTTTTTACTGACATGGAGTAGTTGAAAATCTGCATTTTACAAGGATTAGGAGCTCAGTCTTATTTCTACAGGAATATGAGTGATATTTAACAATCTTGTGTAAGGAACAAGTACTTCGTACCGGGTATTTGCGGTTATTTTTATCAAAGTAAATAGTGCCTATGAAAATACCAATTTTAAAATTGGAAACAGAAAAAGTCTAGTGGAATTTTGCCTAAACACTAGGACAATATAGTCATTTTCCCAGGGCAGGGTACTGCTGGCCTCCATTGATTTTAAAATTTATGGGCTTGTATTGTTGCCCCTATGAAATTTTTATAGGCATTATATTAAAATGAATATTGAGGTTGCTTGACGAATAAAGGAAATCTTTGTTAATGTGATTTAAAATGAGTGATTGTGACATTCTAAATTAGGCAAAGTAGATGTTAAGTGCACTGTAGCCAAGCTGGGGGCCTAATGGAGCTTGTGTTGGCTCACTTGCTAAATGATACCTGGCAATTGCAGTGTTAACAGCCCAATGGGGCTTCGATTGACTCCTACCTTTATTTTACAAGGTGGCAAGTTAAAACCTGACACAAGAATAAAAAAAGGCAGGGATGCCCAGAACATCCCTTGGGAAGGGCTGTGACCCCAGGGCTCCCCCTGGGAATTGCCCCTACGCTCGCTGGTTTTGGGGAAAAACACCCAGCCTTTGGTGCTCCAGCTCCCAGGGGCAGCCCCGAATTCCCATTCCATTCCACCTACAAATATCTAACTGGGATTAAAACTGGGCGATCCCAGGGGAAGCCTGGGAGCTCTCCTTTAAACTTTTGCCACTGTAGAAGCGAGAGCACATACAGTGAAGAGAACTATGTGCAATCAGCCATGACTTTTTTTTATTCCAATTTTTGCTCATTTGCAGTATTTTCAATCCTTATTAGATAAGTATAGATTCTTGAAGGGGAATTCTAATATCACACTGTGTAGTGTAGGCTATTGATATGTTAAATTTGAAATGTACAAGCTATGTCTCTTCTACACTGAATACATGCTAATATTCCCAATATTCTACACTGGGTATTATTAATATTTACAGGGAAAAAGTGATTTTTCTTGTGTACCTCAAACCCTAAGAACCTTTAAAAAAAACCCAAAAAACTTGTATTGAGATAACAAGGCGAATTTTAGGCTGGTAAGGTGATGTCCAGAAAGGTATTCATAGGTAAGGATGAATTCTTGATGATTCCATGAATTCAACAATCTCTCTGGAGCCCAGTTGATGTTAATGGTTGTAGTCCAATTCCTGTGGTCTTCAGAGAGAGCAGCAGTTGCCTGTCCTGCTCTGAGCTGATGCCGTAGATGGTCAGTGGGACCTCATTTTGCATGAATCTTTTTCATAGATGCTTCATTTTAGTGATCCTTTTCTCCCAAGTATGTTAAAGGTCTGGTTTAAAATAAGCAGTTTCAAGTAATTCTTTTTTTTTCTTCTTTTCTTTCAGTATCCGCAGTGTTATGCAGAAATACCTTGAGGAAAGGGGTGAATTAACCTTTGACAAGATCTTTCATCAGAAAATTGGTAAGTCATGTTTCAATAAAATGTTATGTGCGTAAATATTTTAAAAGTTGGCTTGTCTGCCTCTTCTCAGTAATGACCAGTTAAAAAATCAGAGCTGTAGATGGGCTGATGAACACTGGAATATGGACAGGCCTTAGGAAAACAAAGGTCCTCAATAAAATGAAATGTTGTGAAAGGGAAGAAGATGAAGCAAGGCAATCTGTCAGCTTAACTTCATGTTCTGGAAAACTACTGGAAAAATAATTTAATTATTTAGAAGCATCGAGGAGAAAATTATATTACTTGGTTACGGGCTTGTCAACAGTATAATGTGTCACATCAGTTAAACGACTTTTTTTTGTCTCTGTTGGGGTAATAAACCTCGTTGATAAAGGGAGCAGGAAAGATCTATATGTGTTGGCTTGGCTGGCTGGCATCCGGGAGATGCGGCTTGGGTGAAACTGGTGTGTGCAGGAGGAGAAACTGGTGGGAAAATTGCCTTGAGGAAGAGTTCTCAGTGCTTCTGTGTGGAGATGGAAAGCTGTATCCAGGGAGTTTGCACAAGAGCGTCAGAGATCTGTTACTAACCAGTATTTTAGTTCCCAGTGTGAATGCTGGGATGAAGCAGCTCTGTATTCTGCTTGTGTGTTGAGGAGGATGTAACCACACCGAGGGCCAGGACCGAATTACAAAAACTGTCCATAAACTGGAGAAGGGGAAAAAAAAAATGCAGTGCTTCTCAGTCAAAACAAGCAGTGTCTTCTGCACCTGCACTGGAGTAATTACAGAACTACAGGGTGGAGAAACACTGATCAGGGAGACGTTTTTAATTGACTTGGCTGTTACAGGGAGTTGTAGGTTGTATTGTCTCTGCTAGATCACAAGATTAAATATAAAATCAGGCTTGTAGCCAGCGAGGCATGTGAAGTAATCCTCTTTTGGCAGAATGTTGTGTCCATCCTGGCACCGGACTCCAGAATATACATGGACCTGCTGGAAGGAGTCCAGCCCAGAGCAGTGGGAATGAGCAGACCTTACTTAGCAGTCTCCTAAGTGTGACCTCCGAGGAAGTATTGATGATATGTAAGCAATCAAAGAGAGAAGTGGGGTTGAACAAGCTTCAAAACCAGAAAAGCTGTTGCAGAAACGATGAGGTTAGTCAATTCTCCAGAGGTTTGCCACATGTATTAAGAAAAAATAAACCTGGAGAGGAATAAAACCATGTTAGTAGTAGGATGGTTAGTAAAGCAGAAGAAGGGTTGTGAAAATTTTGTCCAGTAGATTTGAGGAGCGGGTTGGCAGATGTCTGCTGGGATTGTATGGCTGCTCTTGTCTTGCAGAATGGGGAAAAAAACATAAAATGGGCTGGGAAGTCTTGAACATAAGAATTTCCATCTAAACAAGAGGAGGAACTTCTTCACTGTGAGGGTGGCAGAGCCCTGGCAGAGGCTGCCCAGGGAGGTGGTGGAGTCTCCTTCTCTGGAGGCATTCAAAATCCTCCTGGACACGTTCCTGTGGGACCTGCTCTGTGTGGACCTGCTCTGGCAGGGGTTGGACTGGATGATCTCCAGGGGTCCCTTCCCACCCCATATCGTTCTGTGATTCTGTAATGGATCTATTCCTGTCTGAGATACACTGAGACTGTAATTAACAGTGGAAGGAAATGCCCAAGGACAAAGTGCTGCTGGGCCTTGTTTCCCAGGGAGGAGGATGCAGTGGGAGCATATTTGGGCTGGTTGAGCTTTAGCTGGTCTCCCTTCCTGGCTGGAGCAGAAAGGTCCAGCCTTTCTGGTTGCCTGGAAGCATGCAGCTCGGAGAATATTCTTGAGTGGGTGTTTTAAGTATTGCCAGATTAAATACATGGTATTCTTGTGTAGTATCACAGGTTGTCAGTGATGGGTTTCATGGCTTTGTAGAAGAGGGTTGTAGAAACACCAGTCTGAGGTATGGGTTCATGGAAGTCTCATGCAGCTTTCTGTTATATTACAGTAATTGAAGTGTTGTCTGTATCTTTATGCATAAAAGCTATGCCTTTTTATTCCGGCCAAAAATTTTACACTGTAAATGCATAGATACCTTGTTTGCTTGTACTGACATCTCAGTGTGGGCTTCACTTTAGTTGTCTATGCCAGATAGTTAATATTTTGCTATCGCTTGGTTCTGTACAGCAAGGAAGGTGAAGAAGTTGGGGTATTATTGTGTTTTTTTTCTCCTTTAAAAAATAAGTTGTCAAACAGAACAGCTTATATTTGTATTATGTAATTGAATACTGTTTGTTAATAGTTGGTTCACAGAGCAGTGGAGAATGTTGCAGTTATTTTGTAATTACAGTTAGGTAACGATAACCTTGGGAGGATTACATCTTTCTTTTTTTCCCCACGCTGGTAACCATCCAGCCTGGAATTTTTAGAGCCTGGATTTCCGTTAACATCTTAGTTTCTCGCCCGGATCTTGAGATGCAGAGTTCACAGATGGGTGGAGGGATTTTTCTCCTCCTTTCCGCTTGGTGCAGTCATAGCGGTACTTGCCCTCGGTTACCTGGAAATGAGGAGGTCTTTTCTGACCACTTTGCTGGAGTTTCGGTTACTTCTGAACCTGATTTCTTCTGAAGTCGGGTTTAGAGTGGAAGAGAAAGAAGATGAAAGATAAACATGACCGTTCTTTTAACAGAAGATGTTGCATTGCACTGGAAAACATTGTATTTCCTTACTGCGGTTGTTCATTTAAATTTTATTGTGTTTTCTAGCTTGTTCTTTGCCATTAAATTAGTTCTGTTTCCAGCCATTACCATAATTGCTTGTTGTAAAGCACCTTCAATTTTAGGCAAGCCTTTTGCAAAAGGCTGTGAAAATAAATAAGGCGAGGTAATTAAAAAGCTGATCACCTTTTTACTCTTGCCGTTGCCTCTGCGTGTGGTGGGGGTGCAGAGAGAGAGCAGCTGGACTCGTGGGTGCAGATTTTGGGGGGGGGAAGGACACCCCACTGGAGGCAGCTCCTGCTCAGAGGAGTTTCAATCAAGTCTCTGATGGTGAGCTGTGATTCTGCTGGTTCATCCCTTGCTGCTGGCGCTTCCGCTGCCTTTATTTCCTCAGTTAAAGAGTATACAGCGCTTTATCCTTATATAGGAACTATAAAACTTCATCAAGCTTCCTATTTTTTCCTGTGGCAAGCGACATAGATGAGGACTGTTAAGCTTTTTGGCCTTCTCCAGAGCAGAATTATTTTTTATGGCTCCAGATCATTGTTGTGTTTTGGTTTTTTTATGCTTTTCTGTATCCTTTTAAATATAAAAATGAGAGACTTGATTAGTTGAGCCAAGTCTTTCTGTTGTGTATGGAGTGATTCCCCTTGGATGTTTTCCTATGTGTATGTCTAATTATGCTGCTGGGCTTATTACCTGCAGGTGTTTATCCCTAATGAGCCCTTAAATCCTTTTAAGGTCAGTGCTTTCCAGGTCCCACTGTAAAAAGATTGGCCCGAATTCCCTCCTTGCCACCTCCCCCAGGTGTGCAACTGCAGGGAATCACAAGGGCAGCGCGGCCTTGGAAACCAAAACCTTTCTTATGCCCTTTTAGGATCAAACTAAGAGCAGGAAACTCCGTCAGCAGCCCTTCTGGGGGTGAAAATGGCCTGGAGAGCCCATAAGATTTGCATAAACAAGTGTCTGTCCTCTATTTACATCTTTTGCTTCGTGAGAGTGAAATAGGTTGCTCTCACCTCTTGAAGATGGCACGGCTGTTTGCAGGAACCATGCTCCAGAATGATCTTGAACTCTCGAAGAACGGCCCTAATGAGTCAGAGGACACGGAGATAATCAAGCCACCCAGAAAAAACGCTCTGGCAGCGCTTTCACAGCCCAGCCAGCAGGCTGTTCCTGCAGAAGCTGCTTCCTCCACAGCAGAAGCTTCATTGGGGAAGTACAGCCTGTCTCCGAGCCGAGTGCGTAACCACCTTTAGCTAGTTTTCTTTTTACCACATCCTGTTTGCTACAAGACCAGATTCTGTGCTTGCTTCAGAAAAAAGAGACGTTCCGCTCTACTTCTGGACTGGATTAGAAGGGCACGTGGGGTCCTTCTGGTGCTCCTTTGGACCTCAGGGTGGGCACCTTTGTCACAGCGCTGCTTTCAGAGGATAGTTTGGAGCAGATCAGGGTCCTCTGCAGCACCTTGTAACTGCCAAGCGTTAAAAGGAGCGAGTTAGGTCATAATATTACTTTAATAACCAAGATAATCCTGTTTCTAAAGTTAAATGCTTTGGAGCAAGCTCGCTGCCAGTTATAGTTCAGTGACTCTCATGTCTGACACTGGACCTTGTGACAAACTGCATCTGCCTGGTAGGCAGAGAGTAAAGTTGGCTTAGAAAATTCTGGGATGTGACAGTAAAGCATCCCATGGCATCAGGCCCTGGCTTAGGCTCAGCCTCAGGGACCACTTGGAAGCTAGTAGGACATGGCAGGTTCTCAACACCCTTCTCCTTTTCTTCTGTGTTCCTCAGAGCCATTGGGTTTGGGTCTTGCGGAAAGATGATGGAGAAGGATCTGGAGTCCTGGTAGATAGCACACTTTGCATGCACCAACAATGTGCCCTTGTTGCCAAGAGGGCCAATGGAATCCTGGGCTGCGTAGAGAAGAGTGTGGCCAGTAGGTCAAGGGAGGTCATTCTTCCCCTCTGCTCTGCACTGGTGAGGCCACAACTGGAATCCTGCATCCAGTTCTGGGCTTCACAGTTCAAGAGGAATAGGGAACTACTGGTGAGAGTCCAGTGTAGGGCAACAAAGATGCTGGAGGGATTGGAGCACCTCCCTGATGAGGAAGGGCTGAGAGAGCTGGGACTCTTTAGCCTGGACAAGTGAAGGCTGAGGGGA
>BJBW01003198.1:0-10149 GCA_004320125.1 Scolopax mira | reverse complement strand
TCTCAGTGGTTCCCAGTGACAGGACGAGGGGCAATGGGCTCAAGCTGGAACATGGGAAGTTCCATTCAAATCTGAGGAAGAACTTCTTTCGGGTTGGGGTGCCCGAGCCCTGGCAGAGGCTGCCCAGGGAGGGTGTGGAGTCCCCTTCTCTGGAGATCTTCAGGTCCTGCCTGGATGCTCCTGAATGATGTGCTCTGGGCAACCCTGCTTTGGCCAGGGAGTTGGACTGGATGATCTCTAGAGGTCCCTTCCAACTCTGACAATTCCATGAGAACAGAACATACTTTAGCTGTTTCAGCAGCTGGTTATCCTGCAATATAAGCTTTTCACCTGCCTAGTGAGTAACTTCCATTTTTTTTTTCCCCCTGAAGCTGCACCTAATTTATGTTTCTTGAAATTTAACACTTGTAAAAAGAACCAATTAAAAAAACTTGTAGTTGACGTAATGAGTTACAAACGTTGGGGTGGTTGGTTTTTTTTTTTTGTTTTTCTTTTTTTTTGCCTATTTACCATCCACTTTGCTTTAGCGAGGAGTGATCTTTGGAGGGTGATTCATGTAACTGTCTTTTATATCCCCTTCCATCAGCAGGCTCCAAGTTGGAGTCCTTCCCAGCCGGGGTGAGCGTTTTGCCATCTGTATCAGCGCTTCTTCCTACGCCTGCGTGTCTTGTGAGGGGCTCTCTCGCTTCTTATCTGCTCCCTTTACGCCGCAGCGGCAGCTAAGTATAGCTAAGTATAGCTAACGTATATTCTCTTGGCTTTTTTAGCTGAGTTTCCAGAGCCAGATGAGCGTTGGGTCTTATTTTGTAGTTCCTTCTGCAGAGACGACCTACAACGGTGGGGAAGGACTTTTCTGCCTTGGAGAGAGATGTGCTCCTGAACACTCCGGCTGCTGCTGCTTCCTCCAGCTTTGGAGGTGGCAACTTTCTGTTGAAAAAAAACCAAACCCAACACCAAAAAACACAACAAAACAAAAAAAACCCCACCCCAAACCCAACAAACTAGGGTGAGAACGGCTGTAGAATTGTTTTGGTTGGGTTTTTTTTTGTGGGGGGCAATGAATTGTCCTTTCTGGTGCTCATTTCTCTGGTTATGGACCCATCGTATTTCATTATTTCAGAATTTTGATGCTGATCATTAGATGGATCTTGAGTTAAAATCTGTTGAGAAAAACATTCTTGCTCTTCCTCTTTCTGTTACCAGTGTGGTAGCGCAGCGCTCCCCGAGATACCTAAAAATAACAGGCTGGGAAAAGTACCTCCCTAGAGCATTATTTAAGCTATTGTTTAATTTAAGCATAAGATCTATGTGCCTTTGGCATTCTGAACTAATTAAATAGTCCTCTGAGGAAATAACAATGAAAGCAATAAAACTTGGTTGGGAGTAAAGAAAAGCACCTGGGTTTTGGGCTATTAAATGAGGAGGAGATGATAAAATAATTAGCAGATCTTGTTTCTGGTCACTTTTAGCCACTCGTGAAGCTGGAGGTTTGTCTGTGCTGTCGGGGAAGGGGGTGTGAGTGGAGGGGGGCATGTTTTAGCCCCCCCATGGTCTGGCTGAGCCCTGGGGGCTGCAGGGCTGGTGGTGCAGGGGAGGATGGAGGACTTCCATCAGCCGATGTCTATGAGTCCCACAGGGATGCATCCAGGTTCTCCAGCCTTCCCAGGGGAGGACGGTGTGAGTAGGAGGAGCTGCAAGAAAACCTGTGCTTAAGTGTCTTAAAACCAGAGTATTTTTAGAGCCACAGTCACCCAGGAGCACACATTGGCTTCTGATCTAAGACCTGAATGATTGAAAGCGTCTCAGCCTTGGACTTCGTTCTTAACAGTGTTTGTGAGACTTGTGTGTCGCTGGGATAATTTCACTCTGTTCTGATGTATCAATGTTAAATGTGCAGCCACACCACAGGGAAAAGAGTTATTTGCTTGGTGGGTTTTCTGTGAGAGCGAGGGGGCAGGTTGGTTGTTTGAGTGTTTTTATGTTGGGCTTGCTTTTCTGACCTGGGGCGGGGGGGAACAGCCACCATACAGAAGTAGACATCCTCAAAATTAGGAAGTAACTGTAGGAACAAAACATGATATTTAAAATACCATTTGAAGGCTAATCTTCTTCTTTCTCGTGTTACTTCTTATTTTCAATTCAAGTTTAGACTAAAACTTGGAGTGTGGATGGTCTGCAGGAGGCTTTGGTGAATCCCTTCAGCCCCTGCTTTCCTTGTACAGTTCATAGCATCAGTTAAAAACAACACCAAAACCCAAACCGCAAGTAGATGTTGGAAACTGTGTGATTGTAAACTGAAACAGAAACTATTAATGTAAGACATTTCAAGTGGAGCTGTTCCTTTACAGCAATTCTCCACTTGTGTCAAGCTGGGGTGTGGACAGTGAGAAAATACCCACTCGGAGCCTTCTTACAAACTCAGTCTGTTTTGCTGTATGCAGGTTTTCTCACCAAATTAGGGTTAGTTTTAAGATCTAGTTGCTCTGTCATAATTTAAAGGTTACTGGAGGCTACATTTCATTCAATGTACTTTTATTTTGCGGCAAACTAAATGTGATGTTTGCATGAATTACATCGAATATCATTTAGAGAGATGTTGATGAAGTTTCTCTGTGCCTTTTACCTGCAGGCAGTTTCCAGGACAAATAGCATCCAAAATCGCTATTAAAAAGACCCAAATGTATGTATTCATTTTGGTTTTTCTTCTGATCATAAATAATTGAGTGTTTCTTTGTTGAGATGCAGCCTGACACACTCCCACGCCTGCCTTTGTGCAGGGGTTGGAGGTGCTCAGTTGTGTGATTTCCCAGTAGGTTTGCAGATTAAGTCTGAGCTTTAAAGTAGGAAAAATATGTATCTTATCATCTGGAACTTCATATAATGGATAATATATGTTAGCACTTATATGCAGTGTAGTTCTTGGAAGATTTAAGTCATGGGGAAAATAGCCTTTGTCTCAGCAGAGCAGTGTAATTGCAGAGTTTTGGGGTTAGATTATCAAGAATTCCAGGCAGACTAGAAATTTTAAACTCCAGAAGTAGTGTTGTAGGAGAGAAGATGAGCAAGATAGACAATGAATATGGGGTATATAGAAATAACAGATTATACATTATTTGAATGAAGTTTCACTTGCGTGTTTCCAGGTTTGAACTTTCAGCAAACACGCACCAGACGGCAAACCCCGCGCTGGTCCTACACAGCCCGCAGTGATTTTTTTGTGTACATTTTGTAGGTTTGTTTGTTTGTTTTTCCCCAGGAAGCCTGTGTGTAAACTCATTCCTTTCAGATTAGATGGGCCCTGTGGGATTTGTTCTGCCATCCTGCAGCCGCACACCTGAGGCTCCGACAGTGTCATCTCCAGCCGTTCCTTCCAGCTCCATCTGCAGTGGCTTTGCTGGTGTGTGGGGGAGATGGCATCTGGCTGGGTGCAGCGAGGGGAGGAGGGTGCAACTGGCCTAAGGCTCCCTGTCTGGGTCCTGGTGAGGGACAGGCTATTCCATGTCCACTCGGTGGATGAGGAATTGTATGGATGGTTCCACTCAAAGTTCAACGGCTTGAAGTCCAGGTGGACACCAGCGACGAGTAGTGTTCCTCAGGGGTTGATACTGGGACCAGTACTGTTTAAATCTTTGTGGTGACGTGGACAGGGGAGTAGAATTGAGCTCGCCCTCAGCAAATTTGCTAACGACACCAAGCTGTGTGGTGCAGTGACGCTGGAGGGAAGGGATGGCATCCAGAGGCCCTGGACAGACTGGAGAGGTGGGCCCGTGCCAACCTCATGAAGTTCAACAAAGCCAAGTGCGAGGTCCTTCATGTTGGTCAGGGCAATCCCCAGCAGAAATTCAGGCTGGACAGAGAATGGCTTGAGGGCAGCCCTGAGGAGAAGGACTTGGAGGTATTGGTTGATGAGAAGCTTGACATGACCCAGCAATGTGCACTGGCAGCCTGGAAAGCCAACGGCATCCTGGACTGGTCAGCTGTTCATTACGCCTTTGTGGCTCGCCAGGTCCATGACCAACTTGCAAGGAAGGGTTGCAAAGACCAGTTTGGAAAGTTTTGCTCTAAAATGTTAAAGCCTCATCCTTAATACAGTGCAAAGTGACTTCCACACCAAAGATGGTGTTTTCTATCTGCTTGTACCCACTTGAGCTTTCTTCTGATGGAATGTTCTACTTGCATATGGGCAGGGATGGTGTACAATCTTGATTTCCCCCTACTCCCCCCCCCAGTTTCTCAGTCAGTCTGAAACAGTTGCACTCCCATGGCATTTTTATCAACTCACAGACCAATTAAGCCTCTGAACACCACTGTGAAATAGGTAAATATTAGTTTTCCATGTCTGTAATGTGGCGTAATAACAACTTTAATGAGATTTACCTGCATAGCTCTGTACTAATAATAAAGCGAGTTCTCTGGTCCTGCCAGTGCTACTTATTCATCTCAGTGGGACAGCTCATTAGTACCAGGAGGAAAGCTCAGAAACCAGGAGAAGAGTAAGTAGAATCTAAATTACTGAAGCTGTTAAAGCCTAACTTTCAGCGGTGCTTTCAAGAGATAGAGCCAATAGAAAGTCACAGAGCAGGGAAGCTGGAGAGCTCTGGCCATCAATTATCTCATGAATTCATTTGTAGCTCAGAGAACAGACGTGGATATTTACTATAAGCCTTTCAGATGCTTTTATTGTTCTATACCAATATCTGTTCTATAAAAGTACAATGCATAACACACCTTCCAACCCACCCACCCATATTTACCAGGTTCTTGCTCCAGGACATCACTTGGTGCGCTGTCAGGAGGTGAGTAATGGACCCCATCAGACCTCGAATCCTCAAACTCTGGAGGGGAGCAGAGCAGAACCTTGTAGAGAAGTTGCTTCTCTCTTTCCTGGCCTCTTTCCACCGACAGACAGTTTTATATCCAGCCACTGCCTCTGTAAAGTTCTGCTCGTGAATGTGCGTGTGGTGGCATAGGTAGGTTCAGGAATATGCAGAACGGTTTCTTAATGTTTCTAGATCCTTCTGTCAGTAATTTCTTTGATGAGAAGGGGAAGGAATCTGAAGAGAAGTAGAGCCATCTGTTTCTGAACCTCCAGCTCTCGGCAGATCTCTTTGAGTGCACAGAGAGAACCAGAGCAAGGCTTTAAAATTCCCGTAGGAGAATCATCTGTGCTCTGTCGCTGTCGGTTTAGTGGTTTTGCTCCTCTTTACCTGACAAAGTGTGTGTGTATTTACTATTTGTGTTTTGTGTTTTGATTTTAACCACAGTAAATGGTTAAATGCATCTTCCCGGATGCTGTTGCAGAGCAGTTTGATTCTTTTGCCATGGTTAAAATACCCAACAGATACTGGCTGAGGTGAGTACTGGCATCAGAGGCTTGAGAAAACTCTTCTGCTGTGAAATTATTCCACGTCTTCATTAAACGATCCCATCACCTCCCTCTCCTCCTGGAAAACACAGACACACACAGATCCGGGGCCTGTCAAGAAGTAGAAATACACCTCCCAGTGCTCTTGGTGAGGTAAATAATTCATAACAGCGAGCGGTTCGTAGCTTGGAGCACGTCAAAAGGAACAGTGTGCTTTTCAGTGGGGAAGGGATGTCAGCTTGCCTTGTCTCAGTCATTTTTAAAAGTTGGATAATGGAAAAACACTGCCCGAGAAAACAACAACTGTCACGTCACTGAATCTACAACAAATAACAACCAACCATCATGACGTGTTTAAGCTGCTAATGTTGTTAGCTTGCTAATAGCTTGCTGGTAGCTGCTAATGCCACTCGCAAACGCCGTGGGAGTTGCTTTTATTTACGAGTAGAAAAAAAGAACAAACCCTGAAGTGCTCTGTATTCCTTGATGAGCTTTAGTGAAGGAATTTAATGACATTCTTTGCAGTAACTGATTGATTGAAACGGAATCGTTTAGTGATATTAGCTTTGTTTAGTGGTACTAGTCCTCTTTTAGAGTTACTTTCTCATATGTACAAGCCTTTTGTTTGTTCACCTCTGGTATGTTGAATGCCTTTGACAATCCACCCTCATCTTCTGTAGGGGGCTGGAATTCTGCATGTTAAGGGAGACCAGAGTATGGAAGATTTCTGCTGAATGTGTTTCAGATACAAATTTTTCCTGTTCTTTTCTATTCTTTTCCTGTTCTATTTATTACATGTTCAATATTCAGAGGTGCGTTTCAGGAGGGGCTTGAGATGATCCATGGTGGGGTTTTCTTTCCAGGCAGAGACCCAGTGCAGTTGCAGTGGGTGAAGCACAGACATCACTTTTTTTATTTTTTTTTTTAAATAATGATTTACAGCTGTGTGTTTAAAAATAGAGCCCATTCTTCTTTTCCTGAGAAATCCTTTTATCATTTGAATTGCTGTGCCACCACTTGACATCTTGACAAGCTGCTGGTCCTACTCTTTGGAGGTGCTGCAGCCCTGGCTGCTGTCAGGGGAGGTGGAAGGGTGTTTACCCTCTGCCTGCTGGAGCTTCTCCTTCTGCCAGGAGCCGTCGGGAACCAAGCCTGGGCTGATGCTGGTGCAGATGTCACCACTTATTTGTTTTTCATTATTCCGTATTTATACGCAGCACGTTTAGTTGGGGATTTGGAAACAGCTTGATATTTTTGTTTTCTAATTTGCTATTTTGCCTACTAGAAAGAGTCGACATCAGCATTTTGGACCGCGTTCAGGTCTGCTGTAAAGAGATGCGGCTTCCTTTCAATCAGTGACATTGTGAATACTTAGATCAGGGCTAAATGTGTCTATTTTTAGCTCTGCTGTCTCACCTAGTCGCTTCTGTTTGTTTTAATTAGATTTTGATTTACTCCTCTTAAAAGGGAATTGGAATCAGATACTAATAAAATTCCAGTTCGAATTAGATAAGCCCTTTTCACCGAGGTTTGTTTTGTTACGGAGTTCTTCGTTAATTTTTTTTTTTAAATTATTATTAATTATCCCGCGCTCTCAGTTAATTGACATTCTCGTGGAGATAAGGTGTTAGGAGTGTGGGGGTCACCTTGAGACGGCAGGAGAAGGCAGAAAGCCAGTGCCTGTCCCTCTGCCCGGCTGGCAGCCTGCCTCGGGCTGCCATCCCCTCGGGTGGTGGTGGCCACACAGTCCCCATCCCTCCTACTTTAATAACACTAATGGCACCGGCAGGAAAACAACAAATAACTCGTAAAACAAGAAGGCAGCTTTAATCCCAACAAGTGGAAAGGGTGGCATTTCTTCATTCAGACTGCAAGAGAAGGGCTCTACATTGCAGGTTTTATTTCTTTTGGGGGAAAAAAACCCCACTCTGCTAACTAACAGGTGGCTTTAAAATGTGTGTTGGCAAGGCCACGTCCAGTTCTGTTGGTCCCTTTTACTGTGCAGTCCCTTTTTAGGGGATTTCTTTGAGTCCAACCCAGATGGATGCGTCCCTGAGGACATGGCTCTTACCGTGGAGCCGAGGCTGTGACGAGGCTCTGGGTTTGCATTACACCAGAGCAACAGCAGAGGTGGGAATTCAAAGTTTCATAGATGGAATGTGCTAAATGGATAAAGGTGCTGGCCCGGGATGGCCTGGGATGAGCTGTGGGCTCGTGGGAGGACGGGCATGTAACTATGGGTGCCCACTGGCCACGTGGTGGGAGAAGGGTGGCGTGGGCTGCTTGGAAACCTCACCCAGAAGTGAGAAGTGGTGGGGGAGCTTCTTGGGGTAATAAAATGGTATAATCCATAATCAGCTTGTAAACGTGGTCCCATGGTCACCGGCTGCATTTCTGCTCTCTGCCCGAGCCTGGCCCAAAAAGTGCTGAATTTGGGTAATAAAAGGCAGGTCTTACCAATTCAGATGTGGGGTGGGGACTTGCGGTTGAGTTGAGAGTCATGCAAAAATTTCATGCAAATTTTTTGAAATCATGCTAGAAAAACATAATTTGAAATAAATGTAAAAAGTATGTTCTCTTTAAAAAGAGCTGGGATAATTTAATTCTCTTGCCTTGTCCTGTGAGAGGGACCTTGTCCTGTTGGGGACAAGCTCTGGGAATGGCCCGATCACTCCAGTGGGAGCAGGTTTTCTCACCAGAGATCCCTGGGGCTCAGCTGCTCTTTGCATCTCCCCATCCCTACCTGGTGGCCAGTGGCCAGTTAAGACTGAGCTGGGAACCTCAGAGGTTGCCTTTATCTCTCCTCGCCAGGCGTTTTGTCTTGGTAATTGGAGTTAGTGCAATTAATGGCATTTGGCAAACTCAGCTGTACGGGATTGTCCATAAAAAGATAATGGGAAAGAATAATTGTCCAGACACTGGGAAAGCAGAGGCTTGGAGCTGGGTGCTGTCTTGCTTGTACGTATTATTGATACCATCCATCACTTTGGTGTTACCAGAAAAAGCTTTTTAAAAATTTATTTTTTTTTTTTTTTCCCCCCTTAACAAGTAATGATCTGGTTGTTGCAGAAATCATATAATACAAAAGAAGAAATCTTTAAAGCAAAAACTGTCAGCATTTTTATTTCCTAAATAATTGCTGGTTCCTTTTATCTGTTACTTAATGCTATCATTTTTTTAATTCCTGCTTTCTGTTCTTGGTCTTATTTTTCTGTGTGCAGTTAACTGTGCTTATTGTGCTTTTCAGCACTTCTCCTTGAACTTCTTAAAACTCCTGTCACTTATTCACCACAGCTCCTGTCAGTTAGTTTTGCTATTATCTGTGAGCTACGATTTCTGGTTATAATTTTTCACTCAATCTAAGAACATCAGTAAAAAAAAAAAGAGATTTCCTTTATGCTGTGGTGGAAGCGCAGGATCTGTTGGTACAGAAACACTTGTAGGATGGAAAACGTTAAGCTGTAATTGGATTTGTTTGAATTTGGGGCAGTGGAAAGATTTGGATTGTGATGATACCTGGGGACGTGGGTACCAGGGTCAGAGAAGCTGAAAATGCAAGGAGAGGGAGGAGTAGTGTGTTGCTGTGAAAGAGCTAATTGTTTAAGGCCAATCATTCAATAATAATAATAATGATAATCAGGGAATGGGATTTTTTAAATGGATAATTTACTCCACAAAAATATTTTGAACTCTACTTAATACTTAGGAGTCTTAGGTCCTGTGAGCAATCCTCTTGACAGGTAGTAGAGATTCTGATTCTGTTTTCTTCTGTTGTAAATCTTCAGTGGAGTAATTAGGAGTCACTAAAAGCCACTCCCGTCACTTGACAATCTGGTTTTGTCTCTTGGCTTCCCCAAAGAATATATATTTTTTTTTTTCCTTAACACCTCTGTCCTCCAGGCTCTGCGAGAGTCTCTCACAGTCCTCAGATCAGTCTTCATTCCTTGTCCTTAACCATCAGCCTCACATCAGTCATCCCTGGAACTAAAGCTTTCCTGCAGACCTCCTGGCTCCATCATCCTCCTCCTCCCGCTGCCTCCCAGCCCAGCCCTAGGACACAGCATTTCCCGGGGTAGAAGAGCATCCCTTCATCCATCCATCCATCCATCCAAGGAGGGATGCTTTTTGCTGCCTGTCTGACATTGCTGTCATTTGGACAGAAAAAATGCCTGACTTGACTCCATTTCCCCTTTTTCTCATGAGGCAAATGGAAAACAAACCTCATTAATCATGACATTCCTAATCCATTAAAAAAAATCTTCATCCCTCAGCTTATCCTTCCCCAAATACAGGGTTGTGCTGGACACCCACAATTTATTTTCTTCCTTCTGCTTTGCTAATAACTTGACGAGCAGCACGCAGGGGTGCCTGGGGCTGGCTGAGAGGAAGGATGTGCTTAAAAATTCCCCAAAGGATCCGATTCCTGCCGATGGGATGCGGAATGTGGCGGTGGGGAGGGGGGGAAGGAAGCTGGTTTCCCCAGTGTGGCCTGGGGAGAGGGATGCTGCAGCTCCTGGATCCTTTGGTGGGGGCCTGGCACGACTCCCAGTTCCAGAGTATTTTTCCAGTGCTGAAGCCACCAGATGGTATTTCAGCGACTGGTGCAGGCGCCGTCAAATAATCCGTAGAAATGGGTTATTCTTGGAGGTATTTAAAATCCATAGGTTCCGGTTGCGAGGGGTGGATCTGATCTAACAGCCACACGCAAAACTTGGAGGATGACAAAACCTGATGCTTATTGGCAGAGCAGCACGTGTGTCCAGCTTCCTAAAGCTTCACTGGGG